>CM056056.1:118557882-118999334 GCA_029574335.1 Rana kukunoris
CCCTGTTTAACAGGGCCCTAATAACCAATTTTTGATGCAATAATAATTACAGTATGTTTGAGGGGTGCCCTTTTTTTCTAAAAAAATTCTTTCACACAACGATAATGGCCCCCCACCACCGCTAAAATATTCGACATAATGTTGCCACACAGAACTTGCGCAAGTAGCATTAATTACTTTTTTTTTGGTCCTTTCATGTTGTGCAGGGACATTTCTAAACACGTGCCACTACTATAGACACCCAGCAGGTGTGATATTTAAAGGATTTTATTTTTTCCCACTTTAAGCATCATTAAAATGGCTGCTCCGCAAAAAACATCCGTTTTAAAAAAAAAAAAATTCCATTGATACATGTTCCATGGGGCAAGACCCGGGTTCTGAACGACGTTTTCCAACATTTGATTGAATTTTGGTCTTTAAAATGACCGTTTTTGAATTCGAACGTTCGGGTCCCATAGACTTCAATGGGGTTCGAAATGTTCGCGCGAACCCGCGGTCTGTTCGAACGTTCTGGTGCGAACCGAACCCGGGGGTGTTCGGCTCATCCCTATACAAGATCAAGCAGCCTGTTCAGACAATGCAGAGAATTAACCCCTAAGGTTCCACAGTGAGTGTAAATATACTTTACTGCATATACAGAATGATTTTACTGTTGTGGGTTTAGTAACACTTTAAGGGAAAAACACACCATTTTGACTTTAGGAGGCAGGTGCCCAATGCTGCAGGATGAGGTCACATCATGTTTTAACCCTCCTAGCGGTATCCCCGAGCGTGACTCGGGGTGTTTTTTTTTTTGCTAAAATTGGTATCCCCGTGTCACGCTCGGGTAGCTATGCAGAGCCTGCAGCGCGCGCTGGCTTACCTTGTTCCTGGATCCAGCGATGCATCCACGCTGTGTGAGCGGGCGGGTGCTCGCTCGATTCACACAGTGTCCCCGTGTGCCGTCGATCTCCATTCCCTGCGACGTTACGACGCACAGGGGCGTCGTAAACTAACACAATACATACAGTATACTATAATCTTATAGATTACAGTACTGTATGTAAAAAATACACCCCCCCCCTTGTCCCTAGTGGTCTGTCCTGTGCCCTGCATGTACTTTTATATAATAACACATTTTCTTTCTGCCTGGAAACTGTAGATTGTCCATAGCAACCAAAAGTGTCGCTTTATGTCAAAAATGGTTTTAGATCAGCTAGAAATCAGCGATAATAAATTATAATCACTTGCAGAATTGAGCGATAGCGATTTGTGGGGAAATTCGTCATAAAAAAAAAATTCTGCAACTGAGCAAATTTCAGTGTTTTTGAGTTGATTACATTATTGAATATTTTATATTATAATTACATTATTATTTGTTATAATTATTTATAGTTATTTATTATATTAAAATTTATGATTTTGTTTTTCAAACTTTATCATACCCAGGATGTCTTGTTTGGACAGATTTAAGTGAGTTATTCCTAAGAATTGCAGGCCTACAGTATAAAACACCAAATTTCCATGCAAAAAATTGTACCGCTTTTGGTATGTAATTCCAGACAGAATCATCCCGCCAGGAAGGTTAAGAAGAAGAGATGCAAATAAACTGCTAAAAATATCACCAAATGCAAACTTGCCACTAGAGAATTGTATTCCTCCTCAGTACTATTTATTTGTACTTTTTCTGCATTGTCTACATTTGGGTAAATTGTGAGAATGCACGCAAGCAAGAATTTATTTGTACCTGTCCTTTGTGCATACGACAATAAATTATGAACGGAATTATCTTCCAAGAAGTGTTTTACTCTTTTCCATTTAGCAGATACACTGCCAGCTTCCAAACACTGCCTCTTTCTGCCAGCATTATACAGACTAGTGACATTCCCCGGTGCATATGGCAGGCCAATATATCTATCCTATCTCACTATTTGTTTCTAAAGACCTGTACACACGATCGGAATAGCTAAGGCAGTCAGATGTTGCTCCCATTCAGGGCCGCCATCAGGGGGTGCAGGCAGTACACCTGTAAGGGGCCCGGGGGTCCCTAGTGCCCCAGATGGCAACCCCCTCTTTTTTACTTCTTTTTTTATAAAAAAATATATTTTTTAATATATTTTTATTTTATTTTTTTATTAAAGGGCCCAGGTGGCAACCCCCTTTATTAATATATATTTTTATATTTTTCTTTAGTTCTTCTTTTTGTAAAGGGCCCCCCCCCCCCTTCTTCTCAATTCGTGGCAGCCCCCCGCTTCTCAATTTCAGGCGGCAGCACCCCCCCCCCCCCAGTTCTCTGCTCCAGGGGGCCCATGCCTGAAGCTGTGTAAGGGGCCCCAAAATAAATTCCTGATGGTGGCCCTGCTCCTATTGCTAGTGATTGAGATTCGGTAACTTTTGGGGACAGTGAGAGACCGACATCTTGCTGTAACTAGTAACAGTGGGCTAGAGATATGACACAGATGTCCTCTTTGGCAAACCTGCCAAGGGCAATTTGCCCCACTGACATTACCCTAAAGGCTGATAATGCTTTGTTTATATAAAGAACTTATTATCCAAATTCAATATAACAATAAAAAGTATGTCTTTGTAGTGGGAGAGGAAACAAGCTCAGGAAACCGCTCACAAGAAAAACCACAGAAAATGTCATGCATGTCTTATTTGGCTCGCTAATGTGCAAATTTGACACGATTCAAGAATGTTGTTTATGAATGTTGTTATGTGCTAGAATTCCACACAGCTTCATCTCAAAAACAAGGGGGTTATTGTACCTCAAAAGTAGCTCCTTTAACAATTTACCACTTTGTAAGCCCTCACTCATCACACTGGGTCTACACTGTTTACATCACCTGACCATTATCTGTTTATACCATTACATTTTCAACTGGTTTCTTGAGAGAAAATACTTCCATGTTTGAAGCAGAATTTCACTCTGTCAATCTATTTTAAATCCTTACCATGCTAGCAATAGTAAATAGATAGGACAGAATATCATGTTTACTTGTTTTAAAACATTTTTTTAACACTTCTACAGTTACTTCCTGGTTTCCAGTCATAGGCAAATGATGTCATACATCCCAGGAGTCTTCCGGAGGGGAGGAGCCTCCCTGCATGCCTGAGCTTAGTAAAGATGGCGTCCAGGAAGTAAATGCTACAAGAATCATCTGCTCTTAGCCAAGATGGTCATGGCCAGAAATGCTAGTGGGTGTTTTTTCAAAGTGATTTCTCAGCAAAATAAAGCATGGAGACATGGATGGATAGAGAAGTTTGCTTTGAATATTAAAATTGATTAAACAGCGTTTTTGGTCCTCAGGTGCAGTGTTGTTCTGCTTTAATACTACTCATTTTTGACAATATATTGTCATATCTTTGTCTTGTACCTCTTAAAGCAGGGGTCTCAAACTGGTGGCCCTCCAAATGCAAGTCCCTAATGCCTCTGCTGTGGGAGTCATGCTTGTAACACTCAGCCTTGCAATGCCTCATGGGACTTGTAGTTTAGCAACAACTGAAGGGCCGCCAGTTTGAGACCCCTGTCTTAAAGCCCAATAAAAGCTTTCAAATAGAAATAAACTGACCTTTATTACATCATAAACATCAACAAAATGCATAGCAAATATTCTGGATTTGTCAAAGAGATACTGTGCGTATTGAGCAAGTTTTACTGTATCCGTACCGTGCCACTGTTGATCGTAAAGGTGTTATTGAGGTTGCCATTTATTATATTATAGACCACTGTTCCATTAAGTCCTTCATCAAGATCAACAGCCGTAGTTGTGATAATGACAGAGTTCAGTGTCAGAGGACCCTCATCTAGCCTGACTTCATATAGTGGACTGTCAAACATGGGTGCATTGTCATTTTCATCCAAGATCGTCACATAGACTGTTGTTGTTGCCTGAAAATAATAAACAAAAACCTAAATATTGCATTCCATAAATATATTAAATATGTAATTTTAGTAAAAGAGACTGTTATCCATTAAAAATTCAACCCTTATGTGTTTTAACATATCTATCTATAGTGCCTTGAAAAAGTATTCTTACCCCTTGAAATTTCCCACTTTTTGTCATGTTACAACCAAAAACTTAAGACCCCTTTCACACTAAAGCGTTTTTACAGCGTTTTAGCGTTAAAAATAGCGCTCTTAAAACGCTCATAAAAACGCTCTCCATGCATCTCAATGGACCTTTTCACACTGAGTTCTGCAAGCAGCATCTTTGGAGCAGCTTTTGAGCGCTGAAAAAAACGCTCCAAAAACGCCCCTCTCCATTGAAATGAGTTGAAAAGCGCTGTAAAAACGCCTTACCCTTTCATACCGAGGCACTGCAAAAAACGCCCTGAAAAACTTTAGGGTCTTATCGGTGCTTTACCAACACATTGGGATTGCAGATAAGGCTTTGCTCGAATAATGCTGTAATAACACTCGAATAACGCTGTAATAACGCTCGAATAACGCTCGAAAAACACCCCAGTGTGAAAAGGGCCTAAATGTATTTTATTGAGATTTTATGGCATAGACCAACACAAAGAGGCACATAATTGTGAAGTGGAAGAAAAATGATAAATGGTTTTCAAATTTTTTTTTTACAAATAAATATGTGAAAAGTGTGGAGTGCATTTATCCCATTGACTCAATACTTTGTATTACCACCTTTCACTGCAATTACAGCTGAAAGTCTTTTTGGGTATGTCTCTACCACCTTTGCACATCTAGAGAGTGAACTTTTTGCCTATTCTTCTTTGCAACAAGCTCAAGCTTTGATCTATAACATTACATTTCATTGTAGCTCTTGCTATATGTTTATGGTTGTTGTCCTGCTGAAAGCTTCCCTCTCCCTGCTGAAAAAAATCCTCCCCACAACATGATGCTGCCACCACCATGCTTCACGATGGGTATGGTGTGTTTAGGGTGATGTGCAGTGTTAGTTTTCCGCCACACATAGGGCCAGATTCACGAACAGTTAGGCTGGCGGATCGAGTGATCCGCCAGCCTAACTGTGACTTTGAGCCGGCGTTTGTTTTCTGTAACCAGAAAACAAGAAACGCCGGGTTGAAGTTCCGATGCGAGCAGCGTAACTGAGTTTCGCCATCGCATCGTTACTTCAACTTAAAAATGGCGCCGGGGGCGTTCCCCGCCGATTTACGCTCAAAAAATATGTTAATGAGCGGAAATCGGCAATTCACGATCGAATTCCGGCGCGACGCAATGATGATACGACGTTTCCGGACGGGATACGCGGCGCATAGATATACCTACATGGGGTTGGAGTATCCTATGTTAGGTATAGGCGTCGTCATCGCGTCGGGAAAAAAAAAAAAAAACATCGCTTGCGTAAAACGGTCATGAATGGGAATGTGACGTCATTGACGTTCATTCACAGATTTTGGAGCATGCGCACGGGGATGTTTTGACACTCGACGCATGCGCAGTACGTTGGCGGCGGGATCGCGCTTAGTTAGCATACTACACGCCCCGTACCCGCCCAATTTGAATTCCGCCGGCTCATTTGCGATGCGCTGCTGCAACTTTAGGAGCAAGTGCTTCGTGAATGACAGCACTTGCTCCTAAAATTTCTGCAGCGCAACGCAAACGAGAAGCGTTACTCCAGAGCAAAGATGCTCTGGACTACCTGAATCTGGCCCATAGTGTTTTGCTTTTAAACCAAAAAGTTAAATTTTGGTCTCATCTGACAAGAGAACCTTTTCCCACATGTTTGCTGCATCCCCCACATGGCTTCTCGTGAACTGAAAACGGGACTTCTTCTGGCTTTCTTTCAACAATGGTGTTCTTCTTCCATAAATGGCCACTCTTCAATAAAGTGAAAAAGAATGGGTGTTTCCGCGCCAATATTAATGTTAAGTAAAAAAAATTATTAAATGAAAGTCCTGCTCCTCTGAAACAGTAATGAACTGCAAACTTGTGATAAATAAAAAGAAAGAGGGCGCTAGGTTCCCGATAAGAAACCATTGGGTATCTGCCTATTATAATATTAAAAACACCTGTGAAAGTGAACACAATGATCTTGATTAAAATCACCAACTAAATCATACAAAAGTGATATATAGTAGGTCCTGGATATAGATACAATAAAAATTAAAAGTCCGTCATTCAAACATGGGGAGAAACACGCATGAAATGGGTATGAAGATATGAGAAGAGATTCTTCAAGGAGTGGTCATCCAATCTGACTCCACCGTGCTCATTAAGCCTTCACCATTTAGAAAAACAGCTTCACCCGAAGTGCTAAATCCAATAAATGCGCTTACCACACAGATTGGACCACTTTAGTAAAAAAAAGTCATACAAGCTGGGCAGGATATAGTGCCTGCACACTCTGCGGCATCCACTGGAACTAAGACTCCACAATTCGGATATATAAGTACTCAAAGCCAAAAACAGAAAAACAAAAAGGGATCCCATAGTGCATTACCATTTATTAAAAAGCATAAAAAACACTAACAACTGATTGGCCTCTCACTTGGAGAGTGCCTGCCCGGCACTGGGACTGGAAGCGTGTCACAAAGTCTGTAGACACAGCCTCGCTGGCAGCGTCAACTGGTGGCTTGGCGTCCTGGGATAAGACTGGACCGATCCGATGCCGGGATCAGCTGGGTGTATGTATGTCCAGGTCTACGGCCGCCGACATATGTTTTGTGCGTTGCACGTCATTACACCCCCCTGATGATGTGCAACGCATGAAACATATGTGGGAGGGATGCCCCGGTCAATACTGTCTACAGGAAAGAAACTTGCTCTGTCTAAGGCAGCTACATAATGAAATAAAGAAATTTGTATGTAAACAAGCAGAAGCTCATCGTCTCATAAATGTAATATTTGCGCTGCCGTCTAGAGAAACATTCACATTTTTATTAAACTGTCAACAACCCTGTTTAGGATTTGTTCCCTCCTGTCACGCATTCTGCTGCATTTCCAAGACAAATATACCCTTCTGTGAAAAACCCATTGTTTCTTACAGTGGTCTGTGCATTTTATATTTATGGGACATTGACCCTCATTTACAGTATTAATTCAGTCTGATGGAATTGTCACAAGAAATGTAGCATACAAATAGCATTTAAAAATACATGGATGAATAGATAGTAAAATGCATATAGGGAGTTGTTTTCGAAAGGCAAAATCCACATTGCACTACTAGTGCACTTGAAATTGCACTGAAAGTGCAGTCGCTGTAATTCTGAGGGGATGTGACATGCAATGAAAATAAAAACAGCATTTTTAGCTTGCACACGATTGGATGATAAAATCAGCAGAGCTTCTCAGATCAACCCCTCAGATTTACAGCGACTGCACTTCCAAGTGCATTTTCAGTGCTTTTTTAAGTGCACTTTGCACTTGTAGTGCAAATTGGATTTGCCTGTCGTAAATAACCCCCCAATTGTGTCTAGTGGAATGGGCACAAAGTACGCTGTTCATAGACTCAGGATCGTAACACTTTTATGATGCAGCACAATAAAAAACGCATGCGATGTGTGCTTGCAGTGCTGTTCATTATCAATGGCACCTTAACACCTTAAAGCGGAGGTTCTCCCAAAAATCAACTTTCTGACATTAGATCCAGCATACTGCTAACATCTGCAGTATGCTGTTTTTTTTGTACTTATCATTTTATGAGCCGTTGTTATCCGGCTCCGAGCGGGGAATCAGCGTCCCTAAGCCAAGAGGAGTTGATTGACAGGCTGCTAAGGCATGTCACGCCTTCCGAAAATACCCGAGTGTCACTTTGGGTATTTTCGGAAGGCGTAACACGCCTTAGCGGGCTGCTAAGGCGTGTTACGCCTTCCGAAAATACCCAAAGTGACACTGTCAATCAACTCCTCTTGGCTTAGGAACGCCCATACCCCACAGGATTCCCCGCTTGGAGCCGGATAACAACGGCTCATAAAACGATAAGTACAAAAAAAAAAAAAAAAAACAGCATACTGCAGATGTTAGCAGTATGCTGGATCTAATGTCAGAAAGTTGATTTTTGGGTGAACCTCCGCTTTAAGGCAATGCAGCTCTGATGAACATGCAGTGCAGAGCACCCATTAAAAATTTAACCCATGACACAAATTGACAAAGTTTGAACAGGCCTATAAAGTGTATATCAATCCAATCACAAACATTAACATGTTAATGTAATCCATGTATTTTTCAATATTTTAACCACTTACCGACCAGCCGTCGTCATTATGCTGCAGCAAGGTGGCTCGTTCCCACAAAAATTGTTCCCTATGCAGGAAGACGGATCTGTGTGTTTCCACAATCACACAGTCCCTTATACAGTTAGAAAACACAATGAGGGAACACATTTAACCCTTTGATCGCCCCTGATGTTAACCCCTTCCCTGCCAGTGTCATTAGTACAATAATAATGCATATTTTTAGCACTGATTACTGTAATAATATCACTGATTTCCCAAAAAAGTGTCAGTTAGGTGTCCATTCTGTCCTCCGCAATGTCGCAGTCCTGCAAAAAAATCACTGATCGCCGCCATTACTAGTAAAAAAAATGTCATAAACCTATTTTGTAGACGCTATAACATCAATATCCGCTAATTGCGATTTTTTTTTTTTTTTTACCAAAAATATGTAGCAGAAAACATATCGGCCTAAACTGATGAATACATTTTTTATTTTTTTATTTGGGGGGGGGGGGGGGGGGGGTTATAGTGCAACAAAAAGGTGATCAAATACCACCAAAAGAAAGCTCTATTTGTGGGGGAAAAAAAAGGACATCAATTTTGTTTAGGTACAGCGTTGCACGACCAGGCAATTGTCAGTTAAAGTGATGCAGTGCCGTATCGCAAAAAAATGTCCTGGTTGGGAAGTGGGTAAATCTTTCTGGGGCTGAAGTGTAAGGGTGAGCTCTGGCGTGTTCGCATGATACACATGCAGAGCCCGCCAGAAAGTGTGCACGGCGCTGCGCTAATCACAGCCAGGGAGACATTTCCCAATGCTCGGCTGCAGAGATCGGGAAATGTCTCCCTGGCTGTGAATAGCCCAGCGCCGTGCACACTTCCTGGCGGGCTCTGGCACGTGTACCATGCGAACACGCCAGAGCTCATCCTTACTGAAGTGGTTAAAATCTGCAGCTTTCATTCAAATAATAAATTGTGATCCTGCAATGAAAGTCCTTGACCAATCACTTCCTGTTTGAGAATGGCAATGATCTGCCAGTTGTGCTTCTTTGTTGTCACCCTGTGCTTCAACGGAGACTATGGGCCAGATTCTCAGCGGCGCTACGACGGAGTATCTCAGATACCACATCGTATTGCCGTTTTTTTTTTGCCTCGT
The DNA here is from genome assembly GCA_029574335.1 of Rana kukunoris. NCBI lineage: Eukaryota > Metazoa > Chordata > Amphibia > Anura > Ranidae > Rana > Rana kukunoris. The sequence continues at coordinate 118,567,157 of CM056056.1, forward strand.
ATCTATGCGAGTGATGCTTAGCATCACTTTGGCATAGATACGCTTCAACATCCGACAAGTGTAATACCATTACACTTGCGCATTGTAGTTGTAATGACAACTCCGCCACTAGGTGGCCTTTACGTTGTTTTCTCATTTGCATATGCAAATGAGGCTAGTATGCCGATTCCCGATCGCTTTTACGCCGCCCCGTCGTCGCATACGTTTTTTACGAACTCGTAAGGTTACCCCTGCTTCTATGAGGAGTAACCTTACGAAGTTCCGTCGGATGCCGTCGGATGCCATGTTAAGTATGGCGTCGGGTCAGCGTCGGCTTTTTCCGTCGCTTACGTCGTTTTACTAAGTCGTTCGCGAATAGGGCATTGCGTAAGTGACGATCACGTCGTTTTGACGTCGGTTTCAACGACGCTTTCCAACGTGAGCTGGAGCATGCGCACTGAGCTTTTCCCCGGCCGGCGCATGCGCAGTTCGTATGACGCGGGGGCGCGCTTAATTAAAATACAAGCCGCCCTATTTGAATTACGCGGGCTTACGCTGGGCGATTTACTCTACGCCTCCGCAAACTACGGAGCAAGTGCTTAGAGAATACGGCACTTGCTCTAGTACGATGCGGCGGCGTAGTGTAAATGGCTTACGCTACGCCGGCGATTTTCTTAGAGAATCTGGCCCTATGAGCGGCTGTTTCAATACACTTCACTCAAGCATGGGCCACTGTTGCTACCATTAGAAAATCTTCTGTGAAAAAACGCCATGCAGAGATTGCACTGGAGTGCATGTAGTCAGGACATGGCTGCAGGAGATCAGCAACACTGAGATGAAAAAAACAGGAGGAAAACGCAAGACTATTTAAATCCTATGGAACTCTTCACACTGCTCAGTTGCAGGTCCGTTACGTTTTTCAAAGTCCTGCTTGCTGCATTTTTGGTGCGGTAAAATAAAGGAACCAGAAATTCTCCTCTTTGAAATTAATTGAAACAGCATTAAAAACGCACGCATCATTGCCACTGTGCCCATCAAAACGCAGCCACTGTGCCCATCAAACGCAGCCACTGGGCCCATCAAACGCAGCCACTGGGCCTATCAAACGCAGCCACTGGGCCCATCAAACGCAGCCACTGGGCCCATCAAACACAGCCACTGGGCCCATCAAACACAGCCACTGGGCCCATCAAACACAGCCACTGGGCCCATCAATTGCTGCCAGTTTGCCCCCTTAAATGTTCATCCGCTGACATCCGCAATCCCATAGGGATACATGTACGTCCGTTTTTCATCCGTAGGTGTGAAAGGGGCCTAACACATACATTTATGAAAAAAACCATGGGTGGCGCTTCTACACAAACCGATATAAGGCACTACCAAATGTGAGCGCTTTCCTGTGACCCCTGAATTTTCACCCGTGAAACAGACGATTGCAAAAGCGTGGAAGACACAGATTCTTAATCTCAACCAAGTGAAAATTCGGGTACACAGTACCCTCGTGAATGAATAATTGATGATCTTAACTCATACCCACAATAAATGTCTACGTAAATGGTTAGATTACTTTCCATCAACAGCGTTTTCTTGAACTGTAATCTTTAGCGGCACACTAACACCTTAGTTGGGAGCCTCCGGGACACCCCCCCTTTGTTTTTCTTCTCTCTCTCTCTCTTTCTCCTTTCTCTTCATCTCCTATTTCTGATCTTCTCTGCTCTCGAATTGGCCTTTTGCCCATGGGCAAGTGCAGTACCCTCTATTGGTCCCATGAACAATGATATCGTCTACAGTTCTGTGGTTCCCAGCTGAATGATCCTCTTTTAGGGCATGAGGCGTATCGCGATCTCAAGCATGGCTCTGATATTTTCTCCAGCTTACAATTTAATGTTGCTTGGATATCTTCTTTGATATTATATCGTTGCTTAACGCTCAGCGTTTGCGGAGGGAAAGTCCCTTTGAATCTGTACCTGCTATCATTTCGTTTCTAATAAAATTCAAGTGAAAGAAAGGTGAGAGGTTATTCTGTTGGCTTGCACTTTTTAGTGACACACTTCCCATCTTCATCCTGGCTTAATTAGTAAATCTCTGTGTACACTTTCTTATAAGTGTGGAAAGAATGGGCTTCTTTTTCATGTTACCTTTGCTGAAAGGTTCCTTTCAGATGTAACTAAATTGACTTAATTAACAAAATGCAATTAGGTAAAGGGGTTTAAGTGTCCCAGGTGGTGCATTAACACCTGCCATTAGGACCTACACAAATCAAAGAGTGTCTGGAGGCCGTGGCAGATGTTTTTGTTTTCTTATTTGAGCATATTCAAAACTAAAAGATAAAAAAAAAACACAGCAGCTAGGACATTTCAGAAATGAATTGGCAGACTTAGGCGGAGAAGGAATGATGAAGCTGAAAACAATGTGGGACTATGTGCGTTACAACAAGGAGATGACTATGATGTCCACGTATTTACTAATTGAAATTCAAGGCAGTTGTAGCTCTTGTAAGTCACCAGTGGAAATTATGTTAATGGTGGCTGGATGAAGAGATTTCCTTTGAAAAGAGCATCTTGTCTGATAGAGCGTGCCCACTAGCAGAAGGGTGGCTTCATTCAGAATCTGGGCCTCTGCCAGGACATAAGCAGCTTCTTCATAAATTCCTCTCTCGTGTTAGCCACCCACAGTACAAGCTCTTCTTCAATATGGCCTTGCACGTGCCGATCATCACTCGAGAGGCTTAAAGTGGTAGTGAACTCTCTCTTATTATTTGGTACCTACAGGTCAGCTTATAATAAAGCTTAACTGAAGGTACAATGAATAGCTCCTAAACGTGCACCGCTCAGGGCACAACTAGTAAGCAGCAGCTGGTGACATCACCGGTGTATGCGCTCTGAAGGAACGGCATACCCGGCATGCGCTCTGAAGGAACGGCATAACCGGCATGCACTGTGAAGGAACGGCATAACCGGCATTCACTGTGAAGGAACGGCATACCCTATATATGCTTTGAAGGAACGGCATACCCGGCATTCGCTCTGAAGGAACGGCATACCCGGCATGCGCTCTGAAGAAACGGCATACCCGGCATGCGCTCTAAAGGAACGGCATACCCGGCATGCGCTCTAAAGGAACGGCATACCCGGCATGCGCTCTAAAGGAACGGCATACCCGGCATGCGCTCTGAAGGAACGGCATAACCGGCATGCACTGTGAAGGAACGGCATAACCGGCATTTGCTCTGAAGGAACGGCATACCCTATATACGCTTTGAAGGAACGGCATACCCGGCATTCGCTCTGAAGAAACGGCATACCCGGCATGCGCTCTAAAGGAACGGCATACCCGGCATGCGCTCTGAAGGAACGACATACCCGGCATGAGCTCTGAAGGAACGGCATACCCGGCATGCGCTCTGAAGGAACGGCATACCCAGCATACACTCTGAAGGAACGGCATACCCAGCATACGCTCTGAAGGAACGGCATACCCGGCATGGGCTCTGAAGGAAAGGCATACCCGGCATGCGCTCTGAAGGAACGGCATACCCGGCATACACTCTGAAGGAACGGCATACCCGGCATGTGCTCTGAAGAAACGGCATACCCGGCATGCACTCTGAAGAAACGGCATACCCGGCATGCGCTCGGAAGAAACGGCATACCCGGCATGCGCTCGGAAGAAACGGCATACCCGGCATGTGCTCTGAAGAAACGGCATACCCGGCATGTGCTCTGAAGGAACGGCATACCCGGCATGTGCTCTGAAGGAACGGCATACCCGGCATGTGATCTGAAGGAACGGCATACCCAGCATACGCTCTAAAGGAACGGTCTACCCGCCATGCGCTCTGAAGGAACGACATACCCGGCATGCGCTCTGAAGAAACGGCTTACCCAGCATGTGCTCTAAATAAACGGCATACCCGGCATGTGCTCTGAAGGAACGGCATACCCGGCATACGCTCTGAAGAAACGGCTTACCCAGCATGCGCTCTGAAGGAACAGCATACCCGGCATGCGCTCTGAAGATACCGCAATCCCCGGCATGCGCTCTGAAGGAACGACATACCCGGCATGCGCTCTGAAGAAACAGCTTACCCAGCATGTGCTCTAAATAAACGGCATACCCGGCATACGCTCTGAAGGAACGGCTTACCCAGCATGTGCTCTGAAGGAACGGCATACCCGGCATGCGCTCTGAAGATACCGCAATCCCCGGCATGCTTTCTGAAGGAACGACATACCGGCATGAGCTCTGAAGGAACGGCATACCCGGCATGTGCTCTGAAGGAACGGCATACCCGGCATGTGCTCTGAAGGAACGGCATACGCTCTGAAGGAACGGCATACCCGGCATGCGCTCTGAAGGAACGGCATACCCAGCATGTGCTCTGAAGGAACGGCATACCCGGCATGAGCTCTGAAGGAATGGCATACCCGGCATGCGCTCTGAAGGAACGGCATACCCGGCATGCTCTCTGAAGGAACGGCATACGCTCTGAAGGAACGGCATACCCGGCATGCGCTCTGAAGGAACGGCATACCCGGCATGCGCTCTGAAGGAACGGTGTGAAGGAACGGCATACCTGGCATGTGCTCCGAAGGAATGGCATACCCGGCATGCGCTCTGAAGGAACGACATACCCGGCATGCACTCTGAAGGAACAGCATACCCGGCATGCACTCTGAAGGAACAGCATACCCGGCATGCACTCTGAAGGAACGGCATACCCGGCATGCACTCTGAAGGAACGACATACCCGGCATGCGCTCTGAAGGAACGACATACCCGGCATGCACTCTGAAGGAACGGCATACCCGGCATGCACTCTGAAGGAACGGCATACCCGGCATGCACTCTGAAGGAACGGCATACCCGTGCCCTTCCTTTGGAGCTGTGTGCTGAGACTCCTGTGTTAAAATGCATACACAATATACAATTGAACACAAGGCACACCAAGCTGCACATGACACCAGCGTTCTGTTCTATATGTCGTTAGTTGACCTGCATTTTTCCCATGCGATAAAACGCAGGTTACTGAATTATGCGTGAACAGGACCTTAAAGTCTAGTACACACGGGCTGAATGCTGGGTGGTGCTCAATAGAAAGCAAGGGGCATGACTGAAAAAGGTCTGCCGATTGGCTCCCAATCAGTGTTGTCAGCCAATGGCTGGGAGTGCTGACCGGAGTGTTCACACTGTCAAAACACAATGGGACAGCAGTGGAGATCCATGTACTAACATCAGATAGTTAGTACAGCAGCTCCGACCTGAGCTGTCAAATTGTATTTGTTCATCCCAGCAGGGCTCGTAGTGTGCACTAGGCTTGATGCTTGCCGGCCCTTTAAGGGGTGTAAATGTGCCAGGAGCATGCAGGGCACACATTCTTGGTACAGCTCTTTTGCATGCAAATATGCGGCTGCTCAGTGCCAAGGCCTGGTCGCTAAAAGGCTGCATATTTGCATGCGCTTGTTGTAAAGAGGTTAAGCGGGCCATACATTATACAATTATCTTATTCAAGTTTCTTTAGGTTCATCTTTAGCTATGTAGTACAAGGCCTGACTGATTACATACAAACTAAAAGTGTTTAGTGACCTGAGAAATCTAAAGAAGAATTGTATAATGTATGGGCAGCCTAAGCCTGATTGGTGGAGGGAAATAGCAGCCCCCCCAGTCACAATCCTAGTGACTGAACCAATGTAACCCCATCAACACAGGCAGCTGTGTACAATAACAATGTATGACATGGGCAATGTGTTTGGAAATAAACACAAAGAACTAACACTAATGTTGCTATAAATAACCCGCACAATGTGTGTACATGACAGTTTTGCTTGTGATAAAATAATACAAGTGGAGGAAGTCCAGTAAATAAAGAAATCTCCTGTTGCTATTTGTTTATAACAATCAGTGAGAATGTAATCCCTGGGTGAGGTGTGATGTGTGTCCTGTGGGGGGCGCTGTCCCCTATGTCCTGTGCGGTGACATTTCCTGTGTTGTACAAGTCGTGTGTCTCGTCATTAGAAGTGCTGGAAGAGACATGAAAAGCCCCGCAGTGAGTCTGCTGCTCGCAGTGTTGGCAAAGATGGATCTGTCCCGGAGGTCTCCGGCTCCCACCTGTGATAGATGGCAGTGCTGGATCGTGCTGTGCCTCTGCCTGGCACTCCACCAAGGTAGGACAATCCCTGCTCTCTTCTCATCACTCCGTTCACTGCCTACTGCTTCCCAGGACCAGGCTGCTGGGGGGAGGGGGAGGGGGGCACCTGGACGGGGGCACCTGGACGGGGCTGGGATCTATACAGACAGGGGACTTCTCCTGTACCACCTATCCCTACAACCCCTGCACCACCCATCCCTACACCCCCTGTACTAGTTATTCCCACCCCCCCCTGCACTATCCATCTCTACACCCCCTGCACTATCCATCTCTACACCCCCTGCACTGCCTATCCCTACACTCCCTACATTACCTATCCCTACACCCCCTGCACTACCTATCCCTACACCCCCTGCACTACCTATCCCTACACCCCCTGCACTACCTATCCCTACACCCCCTGCACTACCTATCCCTACACCCCCTGCACTACCTATCCCTACACCCCCTGCACTACCTATCCCTACACCCCCTGCACTACCTATCCCTACACCTCCTGCACTACCTATCCCTACACCTCCTGCACTACCTATCCCTACACCTCCTGCACTACCTATCCCTGCACTACCTATCCCTACACCCCCTGTACTACTTATCCCCACACCCAGGGCCATCTTAATAGCATCACGGGCCCCTGGGCAAAGTAATGCTCTGGGGCCCCTACAATGATGACACTGCAGGTAAACAGACATCAAGTAGGTAGGAGGCAGACCGCTTCCCCTGTGTATGTATCACTCTCAGCCAATTTCTAAGCAGCGTGTGCTCAAGGACCAGCTGCTTTGGGGAGCCCAGGTGTTCCCTCTCATTAAGACAGCCCTGACCACACCCCTGCACTACCTATCCCTACACCCCCTGCACTACCTATCCTTACACCCCCTGGAATATCTATCCCTGCGTCACCTATCCCTACACCCCCTGCACTACCTAACCCTACACCCCCCTGCACTACCTCTCCCTGCACCCCCTTCACTACCTAGCCCTAAACCCCCTGCACTACCTATCCCCTCCATCCTCTCCTCCCCTGCACCACCTATCCCTACATCCCCTGCCCTACCTATCCCTACATCCCCTGCCTTACCTATCCTCTCCTCCCCTGCCCTACCTATCCCTACATCCCCTGCCCTACCTATCCCTACATCCCCTGCCCTACCTATCCCTACATCCCCTGCCCTACCTATCCCTACATCCCCTGCACTACCTATCCCTACATCCCCTGCACTACCTATCCTCCCCTGCCCTACCTATCCCTACATCCCCTGCCCTACCTATCCCTACATCCCCTGCACTACCTATCCCTACATCCCCTGCCTTACCTATCCTCTCCTCCCCTGCCCTACCTATCCCTACATCCCCTGCCCTACCTATCCCTACATCCCCTGCCCTACCTATCCCTACATCCCCTGCACTACCTATCCCTACATCCCCTGCACATTATGGCTTCACTTTGCAGGTCAAAAAACAAAACAAAAAACACAGCGCTTTATTACCACTTTAATTGCAGAGTTAAGCTGGCCCTACACTAGTAAACTTTGAAACATTCCAACAATTCTCATCCATACATTCCATGATTTAATAATGTTGTTTGGCTTTTTACATTGGATTTTGGAATGACTGTCATTTCCCGAAAGAAAGACACATTGACTCTTCAAATATCATTTGATCGGGAACATTTTTCCATCCTGCTGCTTTTAATGTTCTTGTCACTGCAGTCCAAAACAAACGTCAGTGAGACTCCACCAACGATTCAGGCTCCATTCACACTTGTCATGTGACTCCACCACGGATTTAGGCTCCATTCACACTTGTCATGTGACTCCACTAACGATTCAGGCTCCATTCACACTTGTCATGTGACTCCACTAACGATTCAGGCTCCATTCACACTTGTCATGTGACTCCACTAACGATTCAGGCTCCATTCACACTTGTCATGTGACTCCACCACGGATTCAGGCTCCATTCGCACTTGTCATGTGACTCCACCACGAATTCAGGCTCCATTCGCACTTGTCATGTGACTCCACTAACGATTCAGGCTCCATTCACACTTGTCATGTGACTCCACTAACAATTCAGGCTCCATTCACACTTGTCATGCGACTCCACCAACGATTCAGGCTCCATTCACACTTGTCATGTGACTCCACTAACGATTCAGGTGCCAATCACACTTGTCATGTGACTCCACTAACGATTCAGGCTCCATTCACACTTGTCATGTGACTCCACTAACGATTCAGGCTCCATTCACACTTGTCATGTGACTCCACTAACGATTCAGGCTCCATTCACACTTGTCATGTGACTCCACCACGGATTCAGGCTCCATTCGCACTTGTCATGTGACTCCACCACGAATTCAGGCTCCATTCGCACTTGTCATGTGACTCCACTAACGATTCAGGCTCCATTCACACTTGTCATGTGACTCCACTAACAATTCAGGCTCCATTCACACTTGTCATGCGACTCCACCAACGATTCAGGCTCCATTCACACTTGTCATGTGACTCCACTAACGATTCAGGTGCCAATCACACTTGTCATGTGACTCCACTAACGATTCAGGTGCCAATCACACTTGTCATGTGACTCCACTAACGATTCAGGCTCCATTCACACTTGTCATGTGACTTCACCAACGATTCAGGCTCCATTCACACTTGTCATGTGACTTCACCAACGATTCAGGCTCCATTCACACTTGTCATGTGACTTCACCAACGATTCAGGCTCCATTCACACTTGTCATGTGACTTCACCAACGATTCAGGCTCCATTCACACTTGTCATGTGACTTCACCAACGATTCAGGCTCCATTCACACTTGTCATGTGACTCCACGTGTCATGTGACTCCACCAACGATTCAGGCTCCATTCACACTTCACGATTCAGTCACAGCCCATGTATTTCAATGGAAGACGTTCAAATCTATGCCACTTTAAAAAGGCTCCTGCACTACACTGATGGGACTTGAGTGCTGTAGACTGCAATGTAAACTCTCAAAGGTCGCATCTTCTTTTCATCAATGCGACAGATGGGCAACAGTCAAAGCCAAAGTTGCTTCCAAGTTGCACCCATCAAAGTTGCAATGTGAGGTCGCAATAGAAATCACATGGCTTTGGAGTTGCACACGTGTGAATAGAGCCTAAACAACTGCATAGACATCCCTGAAATATAATATTCTTTGAGTGTATGGCCAGCTTAAAGTGGCATTAAACCAAAAATGTCATATATTGAAGATTACTAATCATTAGATGGGGTGGCTGCATTTGTTTTCCTTTTTTTTCCTCTCTGTTTTCACCTGGTGATCTGCGAGTAACACACTTCCTGTATTAGAGTGCCCCAACTCAGGACACCTTTGGACAGCAGCATTGCTAATCGAATAGGGGAGGGGCATATTCGATATATTAGCAGATTTAGATTACACTAACAAGCTGAAGCCAAACTCTAGCTCACAGGTGTCAAACACAAGGCCCGCGGGCAGAATCCGGCCCTCCAGGTCATTTCATGTGGCCCTCGCACCTCTCCTGCAGCTGCTGGACTACTCCAGCCCTCCTCTGGTTCTGCTCCAGACCCTTACTTTCTGCTTTCAAGCATTGCATCCAGCTTCTTCCCAGCAGCAGTATAAGGAAAGGGGGTGCACTATGATGTAAGGGAGAGTGGGGGACTCAACTTCTGATGTTGGGGTGGCTCTTGACATCTAATGTAAGGGGAGGATGTGCTGGACATCAAATCTTACAACCGCCCCATTTGAAGGCAATCATAATGCTGATGCATAATGCTGATGCGGCCTGCGATGAAATTGAGTTTGACACCCCTCTAGATAATATTGCCCTTTTGGAATAAAGGTCTTAAATAAATAAAACACTGTGAGCACCCCTGTCAGTGGTAAATCGTTTGTCTCAGCCCCTAATTGCTTTATCTGTTGCAAAAATAGATTTACTGCCAGGATCACCAGATTAAAATTTTTTAAAAAAAGCGTAAAAAAGAAAACTAAAGCAGCAATCAACTGCTGCGTACACACGATCGGATTTTCCGTCAGAAAAACCGTGGATGGTTTTTCCGATGGAATTCCGCTCAAGCTTGGCTTGCATACACACTCTGAACTTTTGTCCGTCAAGAACGCGGTGACATACAACACAACGATGAGCCGAGAAAATGAAGTTCATTGTTTCCGAGCATGCTTCGGAATTGCTACAGATGATCTGATTTCCCAATAGGATTTTTTTCCGTCTGAAAATTTGAGAACCAGCTCTCAATCTTTTGTTGGCGGAAATTCCGACAGCAAATTCCGATGGAGCATACACACGGTCGGAATTTTTCTTTCAAAAGCTCACATCGGACTTTTGCTGTCGGAATTTCCAATCCTGTGTACGGGGCATAAGAGTTAGTAAGCAGAAATATAATGGGCTTAATGCCGCTTTAATATACATATAGGGCTCATTTCACACAGATTAGTATTTTAGCTGACTGTCATTTGTAAATCTTTGATTGAAAAGAACTGTCACTTTTCTGAAAATAAAGATTCCTATGTTGGGGTGTTTAGCTTTGAGAATTGAGCCCTTTATCATACAATATGTTCTATTGATATGAAATGACATCTTGTATTGTTCAGTGGTAGATTGGTTGTACGGTGGGTCCTGATCTGTTAGGAATTCACGCCTCCGCCCTCACGTGTAAGGGATGGTGTACACATTTGTGGCATGCTTGCAACATAGGTTTGTGAAACATTTCAGAGGAATTTCACCATAAAGAGGAAGTTCTGCTTTATGCCCCTCCTTTTTCTTTTTTTGGCACTTTTTTTTGGGGGGGGGGGGGGGGGTACCTGGTTTGGACAGATACAGTACCTGCTCCTACTTCTGGTCATATCTCAGCGATTCCCCCACCTGCAACTTTCTGAGACACATCACAGGTCCCAGAAGGCTGCAGGCTCCTTCACAAAGTGCAGCATGCCTCGCACATGCACAATGGGCAACCGACTGTGGTGTCGCAGCCAGCTGCCCACAGTAAACATGCCAGCACTGGGGACCCAAACACTGTTGAAGAAGCAGTTCGGGTGAGAACGAAAGTGAAGTTTCATCAGCTGACGTACAAAAAATACTCACTATGCATGCGTTCTCGCCAGTTCCTAAATGTCTTGCAGGAAAATTTCATGAGTCAAATGGTAGACCCACCAACTAGAAATAAAGCGTTACTAGATCTACTGATTAACAACAATACAGACCTGATCACGGATGTGGAAATACAGAGAAATTTATGAAATGGCAATCGCAGGTCAATTGGCTTCAGTAGAGCCAACTTCCCTAAACTAAGATACACATTGGGATAAAATCTTAGGAACAAAGAAAACAGGGGAGAGATGGGTTTTATTTAAAGTTGAGTTTCCATCCCAAATTTTTTTTTCATTATTGTGCTCATTAGACCTAAAAAAGAAAAAAATAAATAAATGTTTTTTTACTCATCTGGAAATGCCTGTTGCTATGCGTTCCCACAAAATCTGCCTAAGGAATCACCTAGGATTCTGACATCATCTCCCTCTAATGCTCCTGGGAAATGTGTGTCATCGTTTCCCAGGATACAGTGCGCTGTCCAATTATCACTCCCCATCCAAGACTTCCAGGAAGTAAGTGCTTGTTGGCTTCACAATACCCACAAGCAAAATGGACATAGTTTTATAAACTATCTTTTTTGAATAACTATGCGGAGCGGGTGGCGGATTGTAAAATAGTAAGTGACCATATTTATATAATAAAAACGCATGATGAAAGGACATACATTTAAAAAATGCTAATTGTGGTTGGAACCCCGTTTTAAGAGCATATTAACCACTTAAGACCCGGACCAATACGCTGGTAAATGACCCAAGGTGTTTTTGCGATTCGGCACTGCGTCGCTTTAACAGACAATTGCGCGGTCGTGCGACGTGGCTCCCAAACAAAATTTGCGGCCTTTTCTTCCCACAAATAGAGCTTTCTTTTGGTGGTATTTGATCACCTCTGCGATTTTTATTTTTTGCGCTATATACAAAAATAGAGCGACATTTTTGAAAAAAAAACACTTTTTTACTTTTTGTTAAAAAAAAATCAAATAAACTAAATTTTAGTCAAACATTTAGGCCAAAATTTATTTAGCCACATGTCTTTAGTAAAAAAAAAAAATTGCGATAAAAAAAAATAGCTACCTAGCGGGAACAGCGACACTAATACAGCGATCAGAAAAATGATCGCTTAGTGACGCTGGCAATAGGGAGTGAAAGGGTTAACTAGGGCAGTGATCAGGGGGTTAAAACTTTATTAGGGGGGGTGGGGGGGCTATCCTGAACCTAACACTAACTGATTTTACACTGCCTGTCACACTGACACTAAATGCAGTGATTAGATCACTGCATTCAGTGACACTGTGACAGGGGGGGGGGGTGGGGGGGCAGATCGCAAGGGGTTAAGTATGCCTATGTGAGTGTGTGTCAGTGTAATGTTGGTGCACACTTACTGTGAGGTGTTTCTCCCATCGCAGCGGTTGGAAATACCGCTGCGATGGGAGATTACATCACTTCCCCCTTCCTGTGTTTACACAGGAGAAGGAAGTGACAGAAGGGGGAGCGCGTGCATTGGCTGGGAGCGATCGCGGGGGGCGGGTAAACGCCGACATCCGCCCGCTCGTTCCGGATCGCTCCCGGAGCCAGGGGGACCCCCGCACGCCGCAGAGGGGGTCCCGATGGGACCCCCGAACCGCACGAAGGCGGGGACGTAAATTTACGCCCTTGTGCCTGTACGAGCCATTCTGTGGCCGTATATGTGCGTGCGGGGGTCCTTAAGTGGTTAAATAAGGGCATTAGTCAATGCATCCCATTGTGTAATACATTTAAAAGAGCAAACAAAAATCCTGGGTGGCTTAACGCCAATGTAAAAATGCATATAAAAGCAAAAGAGAAGGCCTTCAAAAAATACAAGGTTCAGGGATCATCATCAGCATTCAGACTTTATAAAGAATGCAACAAGAAATGTAAGGGTGCAATTAGGGCGGCTAAGATAGAACACGAAAGACACATATCAGAGGAGAGCAAAAAAAAATGCCAAGAAATTCTTTAAGTATGTAAACAGTAAACAAGGGAGGACAGACCATACTGGCCCCATAAAGAATGAGGAAGGACATCTGGTTACAAAGGATAAAGAGATGGCGAAGGTATTGAATTTATTTTTCTCCTCCGTCTTCACAAGGCAATCGAGGGGCTTCAGTAACCAAAACTGTCTATCCTCATGACACACCACAGGAAGCACCTCCATGGCTAACAGAGGACAGAATTAGAATTAGACTTGGGAAACTTAACATTAATAAATCACCGGGAGGGGATGGCTTGTACCCAAGGATACTTCGGGAACTCAGTCAAATAATTGCCAGACCATTGTTAAAAATGTTTACTGACAGTCTACTGACTGGGCTAGAACCAGCGGATTGGAGAAAAGCCAATGTAGCACCAATATTTAAAAAGGGCCCAAAATACATCGCTGGGAATTACAGACCAGTTAGCCTAACATCAATAGTATGCAAGCTCTTGGAGGGGATGATAAGGGACTATATACAAGATTTTAGTAATGAAGACGGTATCATTAGCAGTAATCAGCATGGATTCATAAAGAATCGTTCTTGCTAAACCAATCTATTAACCTTCTATGAGGAGATGAGCTGCCATCTAGATAAAGTAAGGCCCGTAGTTGTGGTGTACCTGGATTTTGCAAAAGCATTTGACACGGTTCCCCATAAACGTTTACTGTACAAAATAAAGTCCGTTGGCATGCACCATAGGGTGAGTACATGGATTGAAAACTGGCTACAAGGGCAAGTTCAGAGGGTGGTGATAAATGGGGAGTGGTTAGGGGTGGGTAGTGGGGTCCCACAGGGTTCTGTGCTGGGACCAATCCTGTTTAATTTGTTTATAAACAACCTGGAGGATGGGGTAAACAGTTCAATCTCTGTATATTGACGATACTAAGCTAAGCAGGGCAATATAGAAAGCATCCCTGTTTGATAATCTTTAAAGCAGTTGTATACCCGCAAGACAATTGGGGGTATACAATTTACATGCAAAGCGAATATCTCCTAAACTGTACAGGTTTAAGAGATATTCTTTATACCTACAGGTAAGCCTATAATAAGGTGGGTATACAACCACTTTAACTACTTTGCCCCTCACAGCAATTTTAATTTTTTTTACATAAAATTCCTTAAAAAATCCAGAAATTTGTACCTACTAATTCCAGGTCTTTCTGAAGCTCTGCAGAAGTGGTCCTTGGCTCTTGGACAACTTTTTTCATAATTTTTTTTCACGCCTTTGTCAGAAATCTTGCGAGGAGCACCTGGTCGTGGCCAGTTTATGGAGAAATTATGTTCTTTCCACTTCTCGATTATGACCCCAACAGTGCTCACTGGAACATTCAGAATTTTAGAAATCCTTCTGTAACCAATGCCATCAGTATGTTTTGCAACAATAAAGTTGCAAAGGTCTTGAGATGGTTCTTTGCTTTTACCCATCATGAGTTGTTGCTTGTGTGACACCTTTTTTAAAGGGATCACCTGAGACTGAACCAGCAGATATTCATTTTCACTGACAGAATTGCTCTCTAATTACTGATAGATTTCAGCTGATGTCTTAGCTTTCCATGTCTTTACTGGCACCTCCCTTTCTTCATGTGTTCCATACTTTTTCCTTGTGTCATTCCATTTGAATATATTTAAAACACATAACTTTCTGAACGTGATCAAACTAGCAGATTGCTGGTGTGATCACACTCTAATGAAAGGGAACCGTCTTTTCATTACACATGTGCCAATCATGATTGCTGTGCAGTAGTGTGGCATTTACAGGGTTAAATCAGACAGCGAGGAAGCAACATATCAGGGGTTATTTACTAAAGGCAAATCCACTGTGCACTTGGAAGTGCAGTCACTGGAGATCTAAGGGGGACATACAAGGACAATAAAAAACAGCATTTTGCTTGCACATGATTGGATCATAGAAATCAACAGAGCTTGCCCTCATTTAAGATCTTCCCCTCAGATCTACAGACTGCACTTCCAAATGCACTTGTAGTGCACAGCGATTTACCTTCAGTAAATCAACCCCTATGTGTGCATGGACACATAGGCTAACATGGGGGGGCTTTAGAAGCAGGGAAAGAAAAAACGCAGACGCCCCTAGAAGCAGCTGTAAAATTGTCCTGTGTGCACAAGGTCTTATTTTCAGGATGAGCAGATATCTTGCAGTTGTCTCACAGATTTGCCATCTCAGTCTGACCTTAGTAAGGGGCAATTTTCCAAAAAAGCTGAATGGGCAGGCAAATGTGATGCATTTGGCGGCTAAAAACTTAAGAGGAGCTCCACCCAAAAGGGGAAGCTCCGCTTGTTAGCACCCCCCTTCCCCCTCCACTGCCACATTTGGCACTTTTTAGGGGGGAGCAGGTACCTGGTTTTGACAGGTACCTGCTCCCACTTCCTGGTAAGATCGCTGCAGGGTGATCTCTGTAATTTCCGGCTCCTCCCCCCCCCCCCCCCCCTGCCAGAGGTCCCAGAAGATGGCAGGAGCATTCAGAAAGCGCATGCACGGTAGGAAACAGGCTGTACTTCCTGTTACCCTTACTACAGATGCAGGCGTCTGCACCCAAAGTCGATCGACAAATCGGCTTGGGGTGCCGACATTGCTTGATACCTGGACAGGTAAGTATCCTTTTATTAAAAGTTATCAGCTACAGTATTTGTTGCTGATGACTTTAATGTTTTTTTTGTATAGACTGAAACTCCTCTAAGCAATGCATGTACATAGCTAATGTTCTCTGGACGGGACTGTAAAGAGCAGCCTTTATGTGTGCCTCAGGCATTGTCCTAGAACAAGTGCAATGCTCTGGGGGCACATACTGGGGCTGGGTTATATGGCTATAAGAGAGGAGGAATACAGCTACTGTCCATAGCAACTCTTCAGACTTTATCTTCTATTTACTAACTTTCCTTACAAAACTGACAGCTGGAATCTGATTGCCACAGCAACAGCTCAACATATCTTTATTACTGTTTTTAAAGATCGGCACCTTTGTTTCCCCGTGAAAATCATTCTGTACATTCATATAAAATAGTTTAGAAGTAATGTAAGCTGTATATGTCTCTGCTGAAATTATGTTGAAGAATCACTAACTCCAATGCAGTTACAGTGGACTTTTTGTAGAAGACATAGGCATGTGCACAGGGTGTGTCAGGTATGCCTGGGCACACCCTAATCATATTGTAATGTACAGATTTCCCCTGCTGCTTGGCTGAAGAGAGAGAGAATCTCTGTCCTCAGTCCCTTTCTCTGTCTCAAAAGTGGGACATCAAGGGACTAATATTTCACCAAAGCCCCCCAATAGGGCTCCTAAAAAAATTGTAAACAATAAAATAATAATAAATTATTTTAAAAGAAAAAAAAACAAGGTTGTAAAAAATAATACAATTGTAAAAAAATGATAAAAAAATAAAACTACTGACACCAATCTCTGCCCTACTGACACTGTCCACTGCTCTACTGACACCCTCCACTGCACTGCTCTACTGACACTGTCCACTGCTCTACTGACACCCTCCACTGCTCTACTGACACCCTCCACTGCTCTACTGACACCCTCCACTGCTCTACTGACACCCTCCACTGCTCTACTGACACCCTCCACTGCTCTACTGACACCCTCCACTGCTCTCTTAACACTGCCCACTGCCCTACTGCCCATATATACACACACACGCATATGTATTTGAACTTTGGGGTGCACACACCTATGGTTGAAGACATATGTTCGTCATCTGCAAGCAATTGTATAATAAGGATTAGAGGTCGACCGATATATCGGCTGGCCGATATATCGGCCGATATTTGGCGTTTTGTGCTGTAAGAAAGCCGATTTTAAACTTCAGCAGCGCTACTTGCAAAAAGCTTCTGTAATAGAAGTCAATGCAAGTTGCCTGAAGTTTCCCATAGAGGAGACTTGTCTCTGGGCAGCCTGCCAAGTTTTGAGAAAAGATATACAATGTTGCTACTTATCAATTGTGTAGGAGAGTTCTCAGTTTAACCATTTAAACGCTAAGGGCCAGATTCACAGAGCCATTACGCCTGTCTAACTGGAGTAATTTCAAATTACGTGCGTTTTCTAGCTAGTCGGAAGCCTCAAACCATGAATAGACGGCTGCGGGCTTCAATTCGACTGGATTACGTGTTCGTACGCCTTCGGATCTACGCTGCAATAAAATTGCGGCCACTGGGTGGACTTCCCGTCGTTTTCCGCGTCGGGGTATGCTAATGAGCTTTTGCCGGCGATCCCAGAAATTACGATCTTCAATCGCAATCTCTTACGGCACCTTTAGTCATCTTTTTTTTACGTAACACTATACCAGCTTTTTGCTGGTCTAATATTAGACAGCCCATGTTAAGTATGGCCGTCGTTCCCGCGTCAAATTTCTACGTTTTCCGACGTCTTTTATTATTTTTTACGTAAGTCGTCCGGGAATAGGAATGTTCGTAAACGACGCTACTCAAACAACGAATGACGTAACGACGTGATTTCGCACAATGCACGGCGGGAAATTTCTGAACGGAGCATGCGCAGTTCGATCGCCGCGGGGACGCGCTTAATTTAAATGCTTCACGCCCCCCAATCGCGTATTTCGATTACGTGGTGAGAAATAGACTACGCCGCCGTAGCGTACGGGCAAAAATCTACCAGGATTCGGTGTAGAGCCTGGTGAAATACGACAGTGTAGAGTATTTCGATTACGCAGCGCAATATTAAGTGTATCTGAATCTGGCCCTAAATCTTTTTTGACACTTGGTGCTTACAAATAAAAATTCTGTATTTTCTGCTGGAAAATCACTTGGAACCCCCAAACCCAAACTCCGCTGCCTAAACACTGGATCATCATTCTAGCAGCGCTATTTGGCTGTTAGCGGGGTGCTTATATCCCAGCTAGCGGCTGATTAAGGGGTTAAATGCTCCCATGTAGCGCCACTACAGAAGCGCTTTGCAGGCGTTCATCTCAATGGGCAGGAGTGGTGGAGGAGCAGCTCCAAAGATGCTGCTTGCAGGACTTTTCTTTAATATCCTGCCAGCGCACCACCTCAATGTGAAAGCACTAGGGCTTTCAGACTAAGACTGCAGGGGAGCAGTTTTGCAGGCACTTTACAGGTGCTATTTTTAGCCCAAAAGTGCCTGAAAACGCCCCTGTGTGAAAGGGGCCTAACTGTTAGATTTTATGAGATGAGGTACTTTGCCAGTACTGCTGTGGAACATCCAGGTGCTCTTTTGCAAACTGTAAATGTGCAGCAATCTTTTTTTTGGACAGCAGTGGCTTCCTCTGTGGTATCCTCCCATGAAATCCATTCTTGTTTAGTGTTTTATGTATCGTAGATTCGCTAACAGGGATGTTAGCATATGCCAGACTTACTTTTGTAAGTCTTTAGCTGACACTCTAGGATTCTTCTTCACCTCATTGAGCAGTCTGTGCTATGCTCTTGCAGTCATCTTTACAGGACGGACACTCCTAGGGAGAGTAGCAGCAGTGCTGAACTTTCTTCATTCATAGACAATTTGTCTTACCATGGACTGATGAACAGCAAGGCTTTTGGAGATACTTTTATAACCCTTTCCAGCTTTATGCAAGTCAACAATTCTTAATTGTAGGTCTTCTGAGAGCTCTTTTGTGTGAGGCATCATTCACATTAGGCAATGCTTATTGTGAAAAGCAAACCCAGAACTGGTGTGTGTTTTTTATAGGGCAGGGCAGCTGTAACCAACACCTCTAATCTCATCTCATTGATTGGACTCCAGTTGGCTGACACCTCACTCCAATTAGCTCTTGGAGAGGTCATTAGTCTAGGGGTTCACATACTTTTTCCACGTGCACTGTGAATGTTCAATAAAAACATGGTAACATTTAATTATTTGTGTGTTATTAGTTTAAGCAGACTGTGATTGTCTATTTTTGTGACTTAGATGAAGATCAGATCACATTTTATGACCAATTTGTGCAGAAATCCATATCATTCCAAAAGGGTTCACATAATTGTTATTGCAACTGTAGCTTTGGGCATTATGAAGCCCAGTTCATGTTTCTTCTTAGATTTTCCAAGAGAGGTGCATGCTGGAATTTATAGGCCCAGTAATGCCCAGAGACTCCTGGGAAATGAGTGTCATCATTTCCCAGGAGGCAATGGGGTTTTAAGACAAGAAGTTCTCCCACCTTGGACTAGGAACTAGGCAGATTACAAAATCTGCCTAGTAACAGCCATATAGAATAAAACATTTTATTTTATTTTTTTACAGTAAAGGCAAGGGGCCAGATTCACATAGAATCGGCGGGGGCGTAGCGTATGCCATTTACACTACGCAGCCGCAACTTACTGGAGCAAGTGCCGTATTCACAAAGCACTTACTCCGTAATTGGCGGCGGCGTTGTGTAAATGGCCCGGCGTAAGGCCGCATAATTCAAAGGGGGCGGCTTGTATTTAAATTAAGCGCGCCCCCGCGCCGATCGAACTGCGCATGCACCGGCCGTAAAAATAGCCCAGTGCGCATGCTCCAGCTCACGTCGGAAAAAGTCAATGAAGCCGACGTGAGCGTCATTTACGTAAAGCCCTATTCGCGAACGACTTGGTAAAACGACGGAAAAAGACGACGCTGTCCCGACGCCATACTTAACATGGCATACAACGGACCTTCGTAAACTTACCCCTCATATAACAGGGGTAAGTTTACGCTTACGAAAAAGATGTAAACGACGACGAGGCGGCGCAAAAACTTTTGGGAATCGGCGTATCAGGCTCATTTGCATAGTCAAATGAGAAATCGGCGTAAACGCCACCTAGCGGCCGGCTTAACATTACATTTAAGATCCGACGGTGTAAGTGACTTACGCCAGTCGGATCTTAGCGTAAATCCGGCGTATCATGTTTTCTGGATAGAAAACAATGATACGCCGTTGGGAAATTCGAATTACGCCGGTGTATCTGAAGATACACCGGCGTAATTCTTTTGTGAATCTGGCCCAAGGTGTTCATAAAAAGTTTGTTTTTAGGGTAGAACTCCGCTTTAAGGGAATCTGTTACAAAGTGAAACACCAACAACATACGGATCTGATAGGTGACATTGTTTATACTAATACTACATTTTAGCCTATGCAAATATGAACCCGTTTACTTCCTAATACAAAGGTCCATAAGTCAGAGAATGGTGTCTGCTCTTACTACCTTCTCACGCAGGTGCTTTTCTTTGTAATGAAGTACCTGTAAAGGAATTGTGTCACAGCAGTAAAACTCTGTGGTAGTAGACTGACACAAGGAGCTTTCTCTGGTTCACATGCTGGTTCTTGGAAGTAAAGCTGAGCCTAGTATTGCTGCAAGTGATGTATTGGATGGCAGTTTTAAGTGTTGAACAGGCCCTGGATAGGTTTCACTCCCATTCTGGCTGATCTGCAGGAAGCAGATGTTGGCTACAACAGGCATGGCCATGAAGCCGATGTTGACCACAAACAGCCATAGCCATGGCAAACCAGTTTCCTTCTTTCTGAACTGGTAAAGAGGTCCATCAGACACTTTCAGTGTCCGACTTCCATTAAACCTGTGATCCATCTCAGAGGGTAGGCTCACCTAATGACCTTCTCCAGTGAATACAAGGTAAGGTCCTCCATCCACTAAGACATATTATACGTTGTTATTGGAGTAAAGCTTAAAGTGTCACTAAACCCACATCATAAAAAAACTATCAATAATTGTCATATTGGGATTCATTTTCTGAATTCTGCAAAAAAAACACACAAAAAAAAGGTTGATCTGCTGTTTTTTTACCCCCCCCCCCTTCTGTTCATGTCCCTAATGTAGCTTTGGATTTTGCAGAGCAGTGTTGACACCTCTGCACATGCTCAGTTTTCATTGAATTTCCTCCCTATCTCATCTAAACAGGCCATGTAACTATAGAGTCACACATGTGGGTGTATGCACAGTGGTAAATGACAGCCCACTCCCTCCCTCTCACTCCTCCATGCCCACTAACCTGCTAAACACAATGGTGGAGGGATATTTCATGTAGATTGATGGAGGTTTCACCTCCCTTTTATTCTAAGACACAGGCTGGAGGGGTGTGACACAGCCTGTGACTGGCAGAAATCTGCCCAGACCATGTTATTGCCAAAAAATAATAAATATTTGATTGTAAATATATGTGTATGACAATTTAAAACTGTTGATATTATTTATTTATTTTACACTGTATTTTTGTTTTGTATTTATTTTTTAACATGTGACCAGCAACAGAGGACTAGAAGCTCCTCCTGTTTGTTTCCCTGCAGACAGGCTGGGAAAAAGATGGGTCATGTGACAGCTGTACTATATATTGATTAGGAAAGAGGTATTTACTTAATAACCACATACGTGCCCATACGTTACTAGACTTTTGGTGGTTATATCGGGACGATGCCTACAGCCACAGGCATGATCCCAGTACAGGTTTGTAGAGCCTCTTGTAATAGCAATCGGAGCAGCTAACTAGCCACTTTTTTATTTTTATTACAAGCATTTGGAAGGGACAGTTGCTTTCCGCAGGTCTCTTGTGCTCTCCCGTCCCAACGGGAGAACCAAGCGAGCAGCTGTCACATCCGGCTGGCTGGACAGTCAATTACAGCTGGATTCAGCTTTGATTGGCTGTTCGTGATGGTAATTCCAAAGCGATGACATGACATCACTCCCCTTTACCTGGATGTCAATGTTCCCCTGATCTTGGTGTTTTGAATGCTTTCAAGGGCAGAGGAGGGATTGGGGGTCCTATAGACCCCAGATTTCCCCCATAAAGAGTACCTGTCACATAAGATCTTTACATCCTTGTGACAGAAATAAAAGTGATCCCAAAAAAAATAAAATATATATATATATATATATATATATTGTAGCAGAGCATCCCAGAGAGAGCCTGGGAAAGTCCAGTTCGGGGTTTATACCTCTCCCAGGCTCCTCTCTTACACGTTCAGGGATCTCTGATCCCTGATCCAGGTCAGGTGTTGGCCCTCTCCCCCCAGGCCAATTTAAGCTCACCTGAGCTAACAGCCATGGCTCTGTCCTGGGAAACAGTGTGAATCTGTAAGAGCAAGGAGGCTGCTGGAAAACTGGTGAGAAGTGTGTGTTTGAGCTAACAAGCGGTAGGCTTGTTTAGCTTAGTAGTTAGGACCTGCTTAACGTGTAGTTAGAGCCGAGACACGGCTAGGTGTTTGTTTGACTATTTTTGTTTTGTTTTCTGCACACTGTACAGCACCTGTAAATAGACTTTGTATAGCACCAATAAACATCCCACTGTTGTTCACTGATCCGATGGACTTTGGTATCTGTGCTGGCTCATCCCAGGGAGCTTTTGTACCCGCTACCTATCCCCAGCTTACATATGGTGGAGGCTGCGATCAGCAATAGTAAGTTACTATTTAAAAAGCCAGTACCTAAAGTGACAACATGGAGGAAATCCTCAAACAAATGGTGCTATTCAATGCTGCACAACAGCAAGCAAACGCTGCACAACAGCAAACTAATGTTGCGCTGCAGCAAGCCAACGCTATCGCACAGGAGCAATCGCAGAGGCAGATTAGTGCTGTACAGGAGCAATCGCAGAGGCTGTTTGAACAGCTTGCCACTGCTGCAGAAGCGGATAGGAAAACCCTGACTAAAGTTGCAGAAACGCTAGCACAGTGGGCACCTGCGGAAATCAAGGATATTAGAGACAAGCCTTCAGCCATCCATGTGGCTCGCTTTCTGTCAAAAATGACTACGGATGATGATCCAGAGGCCTTCCTGCTAACATTTGAACGGACCGCTGAGAGGGAAGATTGGCCTAAAACCAAGTGGGCAGGACTGATCGCCCCCTTACTTTCTGGTGAATCGCAGAAGGCCTACTATGATCTGGAGTCGGCAGAAGCGGGAGACTATGAAAAGGTCAAGCAGGAAATTCTGGCGCGACTCGGTGTCACCTTGGCCGTTCGAGCCCAACGGGTCCACAGCTGGTTCTTCCAAATTGAGAGGCCCCCAAGATCGCAGATGTTCGACCTAATCCACCTGGTGAGAAAATGGCTACAGCCGGAGTCCCTGTCTGCGCCACAAATAGTGGAGCGTGTGGTCATGGACCAGTTCCTGAGGTCACTCCAATTCCCCTGCAGAGGTGGGTGAGTCAAGGGGACCCCAAGTCGGCAGATAACTTGGTGGAACTAGTCGAAAGGTACTTTGCTGCAGAGAACCTGGTCACCACCCCAACAGCCGCACGGACTTTCCACCCAAAGCCACGGTCTCCCCAGGCAACCGGTAAGACTGTTCCAGGGGAAGTGGGTGGTAAGCATGGCAAGGAAATAGGGGGGAGGATCTTTGGTGCCAGGACTGAAGTTTGGCGTCCCAAGCAAGGGAAACCACTGCCTGTCAGCAAACCAACTTGGGGAAACATCAGGTGTTTTCGTTGCCAAGAGCTGGGACATGTTGCAGCAAATTGTCCTTTGACTGATGAACCAATGCAGTGTGATCTGTCTATTAGAAGGCAGTCTATGTTTGCTGCTGTTTCATGCGCTGCAGTGCCAAATGTGGGGAAACACATGTATCACATGACTGTTAATGATAAGCCTATTACGGCCTTACTGGACTCTGGAAGTCTAGTTACTTTGGTTACAGCTGAGATAGTTAAAACTGTGAATTTTCATGAAAAAAAAGTTGCTGTGATCTGTGTACATGGGGATACCCGGGAGTATCCTATAGCCACAGTTCAGTTTAAAACTGGCTTAGGTACGGTGTCCCATGCAGTCGGACTTGTGCCCCACTTGGTGCATGAGGCCATCATTGGTAGGGACTTCCCTAAGTTTTGGGAGCTGTGGGATCGTCCCGACCCGGTGGCAGTACCTAACTCAGTCGCAGAGCCAGAGCTCCTGGCTACTTCCGATATTGTGGGTTCAGGGGACTCATCTCAGGGCTCTCCGAGTTTTCCTTTCTCGGTTATGGCAGGGGAGCTGGAGGAGCCTGAGGAAGTCCCCACAACGAGTAGAGCCGGACAGCCGTCTGCTGACTCGGAGCCTACGTTGGAGTTTACTGACCTCAATGTGCACAAGGAAAATTTTGGTACTGAGCAGAGAAAAGACCCTACCCTTGCCAGGGCCTGGGAAAATGTAATGGTGATTAACGATGTACCTGTTGAACCAGGGGATAGGCCCTGTTTTCCTTATTTCAGCAGCAATGATGATTTACTGTATCGTGTATGTAAAAAGAATGATGAAGTTATTGAACAGTTGGTGGTCCCTAAGCCTTATAGAAGGGTGGTGTTGGAACTTGCCCATGGGCACTTGCTAGGAGGCCATTTAGGGGTTGAGAAAACCACTGAAAGAGTGTTGCGCAGGTTTTACTGGCCGGGGATACAGAAAAATATTGAAAATTATTGTCAATCCTGTCCGGTGTGTCAGATGTCAGCCCCCCAGCCCCACTTCCGAAGTCCTTTAGTGCCCTTGCCCATTATTGAAGTGCCCTTCGAGAGGATTGCCATGGACCTTGTGGGTCCGCTCCCCAAATCCGCCGTGGTCATCAGCATATCCTTGTGATGATGGATTACGCTACCCGTTATCCTGAGGCCGTTCCCTTACGCGCCGCGTCTGCTAAAAACATTGCCAAAGAGCTGTTTATGGTGTTCAGTCGGGTTGGCATCCCTAAAGAAATCCTTACAGACCAGGGTACCCCATTTATGTCACGGATAACTAGGGAGCTGTGCAAGTTATTTAAGGTGACGCAGTTGCGAACCTCTGTGTATCATCCGCAAACAGATGGCTTGGTGGAACGTTTTAATAAGACGTTAAAGGGCATGTTAAAAAAGGTTGTTGACAAAGATGGGAAAGACTGGGACTTCCTGATACCGTACCTGATGTTTGCTATCAGGGAGGTTCCCCAGTCCTCTACAGGGTACTCTCCATTTGAGTTGCTTTACGGGAGACACCCTCGGGGACTCTTGGACATAGCTAAGGAAACTTGGGAGGGGGAACAGACACCTCACAAAAGCATAATTGAGCATATCGCTCAAATGCAGGACAGAATTGCAGCAGTAATACCAGTGGTGAAAGAACATTTACTACAGGCACAAGCAGCCCAACAGAGAATATACAACCGGGGGGCCCAACTCCGTGTTTTCTCACCGGGTGACAGGGTCCTCGTATTAGTT
Source organism: Rana kukunoris (assembly GCA_029574335.1). Lineage (NCBI taxonomy): Eukaryota > Metazoa > Chordata > Amphibia > Anura > Ranidae > Rana > Rana kukunoris. The sequence goes on from CM056056.1 coordinate 118,592,515, forward strand.
CCCACTGTTGAGAGCAAGTTCCTGGCTAAGTGGCAGGGCCCCTTTGAAGTAATTGAAAGAGTTGGGGAAGTCAATTACAAGGTGTATCAACCAGGTAAAAGGAAGCCGGAACAGATTTACCACGTAAACCTGTTAAAGCCCTGGAAGGATAGACTGGCGTTAACTGCAAGGTCCCTACCGGTAACGCCTAAGGGTACTGAATCCCCTCTGATCCCTGAGGTCACGATTCCAGACACCCTGTCATTTTCCCAAAAACAGGAAGCTAGAGAGTTCCTGATAAGGAATAGAGAGAAATTTTCAGAGTTGCCTGGCACGACTTCAGCGGTTCAGCATGATATTGTTACTGAACCTGGGGTCCGTGTCAAGCTCAAACCGTACCGAATTCCTGAAGCGAGGAGAAAGGACATCAGTGCTGAAGTTAAAAGAATGTTGGAGCTAGATGTCATTGAGGAATCCAATAGTGATTGGTCGAGCCCCATCGTGTTAGTCCCAAAACCGGATGGCACCTGGAGGTTCTGTAATGACTTCAGGAAGCTTAATGCAGTGACAAAGTTTGACACGTACCCAATGCCCAGGGTAGATGAACTTATAGACCGACTGGGCAAGGCCCGTTATCTGACCACTTTGGACTTGACCAAAGGATATTGGCAAATACCCCTGACTAATAGTGCCAAAGAAAAGACTGCGTTTGTGACCCCGGAGGGATCATTCCAGTATAAGAAAATGCCTTTTGGGTTGCAAAATGCCCCTGCAACCTTTCAGAGGGCCATGGACAGGACCCTAAGACCGCACCAGCAGTATGCTGCAGCTTATTTAGATGACATAGTGGTGCATAGCACTGACTGGGAGTCTCACTTGCCCCGTGTCCAAGCTGTCCTTGATTCCCTCTTCAAGGAAGGTTTTACGGCAAATCCTAAAAAATGTGCCATTGGTTTGGCGGAAGCCAAGTATTTGGGCTACACTATTGGCCGTGGAGTTATTAAACCCCAAGTGAATAAAGTAGAAGCCATCCAGGAGTGGCCACGTCCTGCAAACAAGAAGCAGGTCAGGGCCTTTCTTGGCATTGCGGGATATTATAGAAGGTTTATTCCAAATTTTGCCACTATAGCTGCCCCACTGACAGACCTGACGAAAGGGAAAGACTCCGTAATGATAAAATGGTCCCCAGTAGCAGAAGAATCTTTCCAAGTCCTGAAGAAGGCTCTTTGTGCACAGCCAGTGCTATACTCCCCCGATTTCTCCAAAGATTTTTTGGTTCAGACAGATGCCTCTGATGTAGGTATCGGGGCAGTACTATCACAGGTATACAATGGGGAAGAACACCCTGTGGTCTACCTAAGCAGAAAACTCAATGATCATGAGAAAAAAATATGCAGTCATTGAAAAGGAATGTTTAGCCATAAAGTGGGCCGTGGACGCACTCAGGTACTACCTGTTAGGGCGCCAGTTTGAGCTAATAACTGACCATGCTCCCCTGAAATGGATGGCCCAAAAGAAGGAGACTAATAGGCGGGTGAACCGGTGGTTTTTGGCTCTACAGGATTATTCCTTTTCGGTAAAACACAGGCCAGGTGTTGAGATGGGAAATGTAGATGCCCTGTCCGTGTTCACTCCTGTTGGGCTACAGGTGTTCCAACCCTGGGGTTGAAACAAGAGGGGAGGGTGTGTAGCAGAGCATCCCAGAGAGAGCCTGGGAAAGTCCAGTTCGGGGTTTATACCTCTCCCAGGCTCCTCTCTTACACGTTCAGGGATCTCTGATCCCTGATCCAGGTCAGGTGTTGGCCCTCTCCCCCCAGGCCAATTTAAGCTCACCTGAGCTAACAGCCATGGCTCTGTCCTGGGAAACAGTGTGAATCTGTAAGAGCAAGGAGGCTGCTGGAAAACTGGTGAGAAGTGTGTGTTTGAGCTAACAAGCGGTAGGCTTGTTTAGCTTAGTAGTTAGGACCTGCTTAACGTGTAGTTAGAGCCGAGACACGGCTAGGTGTTTGTTTGACTATTTTTGTTTTGTTTTCTGCACACTGTACAGCACCTGTAAATAGACTTTGTATAGCACCAATAAACATCCCACTGTTGTTCACTGATCCGATGGACTTTGGTATCTGTGCTGGCTCATCCCAGGGAGCTTTTGTACCCGCTACCTATCCCCAGCTTACAATATATATATATATATATTTAACGCAACAGTGTAAAAAAAGTAAAAAACAATAAAAAAGCCTGCAAAGGCTTTTAAAGCGTCAACTGTGGATAGTAAATTTTACGTTGCTAGTTGCTGTTGCACAGGCGCGTGCAATTTTAAAGCGTGACATGTTTACTCGGAGTAACATCTTTTGTATTTTACAAAAAAATGGGTAATGTATTGTGTTTATTTTGCAATAAAATGTAAAAATTTTTTTTTTTAAAGAATTGCAATTGAAAACCCGCTGTGCAAATACTGTGTGGCATAGAAAATTGCAACACCCACCAATTTATTCTCGATGGCCTCTGCTTTAAAAAAATATATACTATTTGGGGATTTTAACTAATTTTGTAGCAAAAAATACACATTTTTACATGTAAATGTGTACATTTTTTTTTTAAAAAGGCATGGAGCTGAACTGGTTCAAATATTTGCAGTGCCATATTCCATATACAGAAATGGAAGGGACAATGTAAATTAAACAGTGTGTGTTTAGTATCACCTTAAAGGGGTTGTAAAGGTGCATGTTTTTTCACCTTAATGCATTCTATGCATTAAGGTGAAAAAACATTAAAGCGTTAGTGGCCCCCCCGAGCCTCCGTTTACTTACCTGACTCCTTTGAAAGTCCTGCGCTGTGAACACCCTGGCTTCTCGCCTCATTCATTGGTTGATTGAAAGCAGCGCAGCCATTGGCTTGCCCTGCTGTCAATCATATCCAATGACGCGGCGCGCCAGGGGCGGGCCAAGTGATACAGTGAGCTGCTATAGCCGCCGGGTGTATCACGGGAGCGCGCCCGCAAGTACTTACCACCATGTGAGCTCGCTCGCATGAAGGTGGAAAGTTCTTGCAGGGGGAGCCGAGACAGCCACCGAGGGACCCCAGAAGACCAGGTTCAGGGCCACTCTGTGCAAAACGAGCTGCACAGTGGAGGTAAGTATAACATGTTTGTTTTAAAAAATAATTAAATAAAAATCTCTTTAGTGTTCCTTTAAAAACAATTTGAAGGAATACCTTATGAGAGCAGAGGGTACCTAAAACCACTCCATATTTCTTTGCTCCCCCTGTCCGCCAGTAAAAGCAGGATTTCCATTGAGATGACATGCTTTTTTATGGTTGACCAAGGAGCAGTAAGCCTCTGCTTCGGTTGGCTCATTTGGACCCCATTATTAGTTCACTAATTACCAGAAAGATTGGAAATATCCATCCAGGAAAGGAATTCTGAGCCTCATCAGCATCTATTTGAGGTTTACAAGCAAAACTCTGGGGGTTCTAATTGGCCATAGTCTACAAAGTAGGAACCATGAAATGCCTTCTATCATCAATACTGGATCTCCAATGATCAAGCTCAGCTTCCATCCCTGCAGTGTGGACCATGTCATTCAGTGCTATAAGTGACTTTACTGGCCAAGTGAAAATATGAGAAGGCATGAGGAGGAAGGCCAGGGTGCAACTACAGAAACTGATGATGATGATCTAAAGATTGTAAGCATGTGCCTCCATGGTGGTGCCTACTCTATGGGCAAGGGCCCAATTTTTGGGGTGAGAGACATGCTTTAAGAGACTGCATTCCCTACCACTACATACCTATGTGTATAGCCCTGTACACACGGGCCGGATTCTCGTTAGGAAAAAAACATTCCTGGCAAGATTCTCTTGCCGGCCGAGTGTACACACATACGATTCAAAAGAACCGCCGTTCCTTTGAATGGCATGAACGCGGTGATGTCATCGACTACGACGAGCATGCCTTTGTCACATTCGATGCAGTCGCTGCCATCTTGCTTTACCCTACCTATGCCTTGGAAGCTACCACGCAGGCATTGAAGTCATTTCGAGCATGCGCAGGTTTCCATGGAGACAGGTAAGTATACACACGCTCGGGTTTCTCGTCAGGAAAACACTACCGAGAATCACGACGAGAAAATAGAGAGCAGGTTCTCTATTTTTCTTGTCTAGATTCTGGGCAGTATCCTTGATGAGTAACCTCAAAGCCTCGTACACACACACACGGTGAAACAGCAAGAAAACTGCTGGTAGAGCTTTCTGGCCGAGAAAACCAAGCTTGTGTACGAGGCTTAAATCTTTTGAAATGCACGTCAGTATGAAAAATATAAATGGTGACCAGGTGAAAGTAGAATCCATTAAAGATAAGAATTTCAGTTTGTTTATACTAATTTTTCGCTCAACTGGATTTTGGCAGTTTTACAAGAAAGATAAGAAAACCCACTCAAACCGTTCTGTTGAAAATATTACCTCTTGGAAAGCATGTAGTTAGCATAGGAAATAATTGACTCTTATGTGTTCCAGCATTCAATTAAATAAATCTGAGTGGGAAATAAACGGCCATTTCTCCTCTGTCATAAAAGTAATTCAATGAGCTGGTACAACTAAGAACACAGGGTAATTAATGTTTCATTTCTCCTATTCTTCCTGTTTTTATTTCTTATAAAAAAGAAAATGAAAAAACTGTTTAAAACAATAAGATTTGTCTATCCAAATGCTAACCTTCTCCAAAACAAAAGTGTCAGTGAGAGAGCTATAATTTCTGCTGGTACAGTTAATGTATACATTTGATCTTTTATATTCCACTTTAAAAGCAAAACTTTGGTCATCCTCTTTAAAATACATGTTGCATATTTCCATTTTCATCTTGTTCTAAAGTACAATCTGTGGACTCATTACTAATCTTCAGTTTGTGAGTGGTCAGGCATGATACCCATCAACTAAAAAGAAAGCCCAAAATGCAAACAGGTTTCAGTGATCGTGAGCCCTTGTAGACCTACAACTCGGGGTTCCCCCGGGGCACGGAGCCTACGCCCCAGCCTGTTTCTAAACCCAGGCCCCTGATGGTTAGGGTGACCACATGTCCCGCATTTTGCAGGTCTGTCCCGGGCACCTTCATTCCAGGACAATACAGTGTCTCGGAATGAAACTGACACAGCCACCCCCCCCCCCCCCCGGGCCAATCTGATGCCCCCAGAAAAGGCCGCCACTTCACCGCTTTATTTACTGACAGTACTTGCCCTGGCCGGGAATGCCTGGAGGAGCACAATTCCTGCCCCCTGCCTGTGATTGGAAAAATCATAAATCCCGCCTCCTGTGTCCAATCACTGTGCTGTGATTCGTTACAGCACAAGCTGATTTTTGGGAAGGGAGGGTGTCCCTGAATTGTAGTTTAGAAATGTGGTCACCCTACTGATGGTGGGGGTAGACTTGCAGCAAGTTTGAACCAGGTTGCGGCCCCCAGGTCCTCCCAGCTGAAGATGCGGAGACCACTCACGTGTGCAGAGTACAGATGGAAGGAGACAGAGGAAAATCCAGGAAACAAGCTGAGGTGAGGGCAGGCTGCAGGCAAGCACAAACAGGCCTAAAGCCGGGGTCGGTACACAGGAAGGAAGTCAGACATTAAATACAAGTAATACTAAGCAAACAGTAGTTCAGAGAACTAGGAAGTTGCTCAGGCAACGCAGACTGAGTCTTATATAGGGAAGCAAACTAGGAGGCGGCCCAGGATGTGATAAAGGGAAAAGGAAATATAAAACACAAAATAGCAGGCAACACCCATAGGTGAGCACAGAAGCTGAACAACACCTGTGAATGGAATCGAAGGTCTAGTAGAACCACAGCAAGGAGGTGAGAATTACACAGGCAGAAAAACTGCAGGCTAAATAAAGGCACAAACTACGCACCATTAGGTGACCATCAGTAAAATATTCCATTGATGTGGGTTGTCAGTATCGCAGACTGCCCACAGGGCATTCACCTCTCAAGCCTATTAATGTGTTACTAATCCCACAACAGTAAAATCAGTCTGTATATGCAGTAAAGTATGTTTGTTATACTTACTGTGGAACCTAGGGGGTTAATCCGCTGTATTGTGTAAAAAGTCAGTTTGATCCTGTTTTCTATGATCCTTCCCTTCTTTTACTGTCCCCAATCCATCTCCTGATAAGACAGAGCCCTAGGAGGCACTCTGCAAGTACTTAGTTTGGTGTACAGTGGAACCTCGGTTTACGAGTAACGCGGTTAACGAGCGTTTTGAAAGACGAGCAGACATTGATAGATGTCACACGACTGCTATATACTGCTGATGAGAAAGGGTGCTGTTGCATTGTGGGATACATTGAGGGCCTTGATGACATGTAACTTACGCACAAAACCAGTTAGGCAGTTATGCCCACTGTTGTTTGTTTCTTATAATTCAATGATTTGCTATGGAATGATCACATGGCTAAATTAGATTCTCTGTTCCTCTGTTGTGTCAGTGGTAAACATTGGTTTCTTAGTTCTTCTTTCTCGTGGTTAGAAATTTGCTAAGAATGGGTTTTTACATTGTTCCTTTGCAATACAGTGTCTGCTCCAGATCATGCAGGCAAACAACTAGCTGACTAGCCCTTAAGACTAAACTCAAGACATAGACCACCACAAGAACAACACTTCTACTGAATCAGTCCAGGACTAGTAATAACTAGGGTTGTCCCGATACCGATGCTAGTATCGGTATCGGGACCGATGCCGAGTATTTGTGCGAGTACTTGTACTCGCGCAAATACTCGCGATGCTTAAATAGAATACTTTCCCCCCCGACCCCCATACCGCCGCGATAATCCCCGTGCAATACAGCGGGCATTACAAGCCACGCCATCTATAGACACTCCCCTTGTCTGGATTGGACGGATTGGACGGATCTGTCCAATCGCGAGCAAGGGGGAGTGTCTATGCACGGATCTGTGTATAGACACTGCCCCTTGCTCGCGATTGGACGGATCCATCCAATCCAGAGAAGGGGAGTGTCTATAGATGGCGTGGCTTGTAATGCCCGCTGTATTTTGCACGGGGATTAACCCGCAGAATATGACACTGCACCGGCAGCAGCGGCGGCGGTGCCAGGTATGAGGGACATGGCTGCAATGTGTGGGGGCACAGGACACGGCTGCAATATGTGGGGGAAAGGACATGGCTGCAATGTGTGGGGGCACAGGACATGGCTGCAATGTGTGGGGGCACAGGACATGGCTGCAATGTGTGGGGGCACAGGACATGGCTGCAATATGTGGGGGGGACATGGCTGCAATATCTGTGGGGGGGACATGGCTGCAATATCTGTGGGGGGGACATGGCTGCAATATCTTTGGGGGGGGGACATGGCTGCAATATCTGTGGGGGGGGGGGCATGGCTGCATTTGGGGACACGTTTAAAAAAAGTATCGGTATTCGGTATCGGCGAGTACATGAAAAAAAGTATCGGTACTTGTACTCGGTCCTAAAAAAGTGGTATCGGGACAACCCTAGTAATAACCCATTGCTGTATATTTTTGTCAGTTATTGAAACATCCCATTTGTAAGTATGTAGTACTACCAAAAAGGAATGTTTCTCGCCTAAGGCTTAGTTCACACTAGTATGGTGCCAGACATCGCATGTGATTCGCACCGCATTGCTGTGCACATCACATGCGATGTCTGTGCAATGTAAATGCAGCCATACAAACTGTACAGTGAGGGGGAAAAAGTATTTGATTTTTGGTCTCATCTGAAGACAACACTTACACCCAGTCAGTGGCGGCTGGTGCTTGAAATTTTTGAGGGGGTGTAAACAAGCTGAAAAATACTGAAAAAAACATATGTTGCAACCTCACTATGTCCATCAAATGCAGCCACTGTGTCATCAAATACAGCCAATTGTGCAATCAATTGCAGCAAGTTGTGCTATCAATTGGAAACACTATGCCAATCAAATGCAGCCACTTGTACCCCATCATATGCAGCCACTTGTGCCCATCAGATGCAGCCACTGTGTCATCAACGGCAGCCAACGTGCCCCTCATATGCGCGTTGACACTCCTGCACATGCTTGTGGGAGCAGTCAGTCACGGCACTTGCGAGTAAAGAAACGGCACTAAACACAACACTTTCACCCAGTCAGTGAATGTCAGTGGTGGCTGTTGCTCGAGATTTTTTGGGGGGCGTAAACAAGCTAAAAAATACTGAAAAACCCATCAATTGCAACCTCACTGTGTCCAACAAATGCAGCCACTGTGCTATCAACTGGAAACACTGTGCCCATCAAATGCAGCCTCTTGTGCCCCATCATGGGCAGCCACTTGTGCCCCATCACGATTTTAGTTTTCACTTGGTTAAGGGGTAGCACGATTTTTCCTTTTCTATTATTTTTGCTCTTGTACTGATTGTTTACATGCTAATAGCAGCTCCCAAAATATACTGTATGTAATCTGTGTTACAGTTGTTTTTTTTCCCTTTTTAGTACCTTTAGCGCAGCTTTTCCCATTTTTGGCTCCTGAGCCATACCAGGCCACACGTCCTTATTGTGGGGAGGATGCTTTGGGGTCCAAAGCACCATGTCCCCATGTTGATAAGGAAAAGGGCCTCATCCCCACAAATATTGTCCGGTGGTTGTGGTGATCTGTAGGCGGGGTGCTTATCGGAAGTTGGAAGCCCCCTTTAACAAAGGGGACCCCCAGATCCTGGCCCCCCATGTGAATTTTTTCACAAAAAACGTGTTAAAAATGGTAAAAAATAGGAGACAGCTTGGGACAAGTCCTTTATTAACCGCCTCCCGACCGGCGCACTTAAGTAGCTGAGGGCGAGGCCACCTGTGACATACGCCGGTGACCTCACCCCTCTGATGCCACAGGGGTTTCCTGCAGTTTCCAGTGGCGTCAGAGGGGGGCATGGTCACCCAAGCTGCCATGGGGAAACCGCAGGAAAGAGGGGGGAGAGGTCACCAGCATATGTCACAGGTGGCCCCACCCTCAGCTATTTAAGAGCTTTTGCAGTGGGTGTAGTGTCATTCGACGGGAACCTCCCATGGAGGCGGATCGCGGCAGCATTTTATTTTTTTCCGGTACGGGGTCGAAAATGGATGTACATCGCTGGAATTTTTTTTCTTTTTAAATAAAGGACTTGACTGTGTCTTTTTTTTTTTTTTTTAAATGTGTCACTTTTTTTGTGTAATGGTTGGGGTACAATGTATCCCGTTAACAATTCACATATGGGGTGGCAGGATCTGGGGGTCCCCTTTCTTAAAGGTGGTATCCAGATAAGCCCCCTGCCCACAGACCCCCAAAACCACCGGGCAAGGGTTGTGGGGATGAGGCCCTTGTTGAAGGCATGTGGCCTGGTACGGTTCAGGAGGGGGGGCGCTCTCTCGTGCCCCCTCTTTTCCTGCGGCCTGCCAGGTTGCATGGTCGGATAAGGGTCGGGTATGGATTTTTGGGGGGAACACCATGCCATTTTTTTTTTTTTGGCGCAGGGTTCCCCTTAATAGCCTTACCAGACCTGAAGGGCCTGGTATGGAATTTGGGGGGCCCCTACGCTTTTTTTTTTTTAAATTTTGGTTTAGGGTTCCCCTTAATATTCATACTAGACCCAATGGGCCTTGTAATGGACTGAGGGGGGGGGGGCCCATGCCATTTTTTATCTGTATTGCGGGACCTGGCAATTCATTATAGTCACGAGTAGTTTTAAAACGGTCTGCCAATTTTTATTTTTTAAAGTCAGCAGCTACAAAAACTGCAGCTGCTACTGCTTCTTTTAAAATAATCTGTCCAGAGCGCCCGCGATGTCGGTACCCGAGGCCGACCCGTCCCTTGGTCCTCGGATGCTGCCACCACCATCTTCGGTAAGGGAATCAGGAAGTGAAGCCTTGCGGCTGACAAAAAATGATGTTGCCTGAGAAGATTGGTTGGCTTTTATTGTATGTCCATAGTTAAGTATTGCTCCAATGTTGAACATTTTCTGACTTGAGCATACATTGCAGCCAGTCTTTTACATATTGCTGCAGCTTAATAAAGAAGGGGATCGAGAGTTTGGCAGTTACTGCGTCTGCTGTGTAAACCTGTTATAAGCAGCTGCTTCCAAGTATTTATTGAAGTACAAGCACACAATGTATGTGTGGACAAGAACAGTTTTACAATAAATATTTTTAATCAAAATAGCAGTGTGCCTGATTGAATGAAGAAAAAAAATAAAAGTCACTCTTCGCCAGAAACTCAGTTGAATTTACAGAGGTGACAAAACTGATAACCTTCTTCCAAAGCATATGTGGTATTGTATTGTGTTTTTATTTTTTACTCAATTGAGAAAAAAGTACAGAAATGGAGAAAATTCAAAAATCCTTCAGTATCCATATTTCCTCCTAAATATAACCATGTAAAAAGTCTAGTCATGTATTTCTATACGTGCCTATGTATCTTTCCTCCCCACCTTATATAAATACCAATATCATTTATTTTTCCTAAAACTACGCCCTTGAAACGAAACAAAACAACAAGAGAAAAAAAAAAGAAAGGGGAGGGGGAATGGTATTGTTAAGCAGGGTGACAATGCCGCAGTAAATGTTTTTTTGTTTTATCTAGGGTATAGTTATACTCTAATTTACCCTTTACTACTCCTAGCTCTGTCTATCTATCCCCACTCTTACCCTACAAAGCATAATGAAATGGTGAGTACTTTCTCAAGAATAGGCACATCCCCACCCTTCTTGTGACAGTGCTTGGGCCTGCTTATTGGGCACATATCCTTCATTGTGGGAGGGCAGAGGGAGTTAGACCAGTCGTTTTTTAGCTGGAGGTTACAGCTAAACTGCAGGCACACATAAGAAAGCGCTATTTATCTTAGGTATGTATAAAGCAAAAAATAAATCAAATAAATCAAATGTACTTTTAAGTAAAGTAAAGTGCCTTCTATAATTCCTTGTACACTGGGAGAGGAAAAGCCATTATTAATAGCCAGAGTATTTGCATACTGACAGGAGGAGAGTGCAGAGAAATCAGTATTCTGCTGCACTGTCCAATGAAAAAGTTAAAGAGGAGGTTCACCCTAAAAACGACTCTGTCCCATAGCATCCAGCGCCAGTATGCTGTTTTTTTTTTTTTAAATCGCTCTACTTACTGTTAAATAAAGAATTTTCTTATCTCTCCACCACGGGTGAATGGCGCCGCTATGTCGCGTCACACCATCCAAAAATAGCCGATTGAGGACTCGGCTCTTTCCGGCGCCTGCACACAGACCTAGGAGCTGACTGCGCAGGCGCCGTATATAGCCGCGTTCTATTTCGGCTTTTTTCGGAGGGCGTAACGCGCCATAGCCATAGAACTCGGCCATATACGGCTGCAGAGGCGCATTACCGGCAGTATAGCCGCGCTGTCCCATTGATTTTAATGGGCGGGAGTGGTATACACACCGCTCCAAAGATGCGGCTAGTAGGACTTTTTTCACGCCCTCTTGGGTTTCACACTGGAGAAACAGCAGCCGCTGTCTTAGGTCGGTTTGCAGGCGCTATTTTTAGAGCAATAGCGCCTGCAAACCACCCCAGTGTGAAAGGGGTCTAGTACGTTACTTGCATTAAGGTCAAAACTAGGGCCGAAACAACTAATCAATTATGAAATTAATCGATTACAATTTTCATAATCGACTAATCGGCCAGTAACATAATGGGGTTAAAAAAATATAAAAAATAGCCCTTTATAGTACAAAAAAGCAAATCGCTACTGTAAATATTACTTTGACTGTACCACAGTAAAAAAATTAACCCCTTACAGTAGCGATTATTTAATTTTTTTTGTTTTTTTTTAACCCCATTATGTTTCTAAACATCTTAGGCCTGGGTCACACCTCTGTTTTTTTGGTGCTTTTTGCAGAAACACACCACAGTTCATTTACATGTTTTCCTATGGGACACGTTCACATCCATGGTTTTGTTTTCAGCTGCTGCATATTTAGAAAGGGCAAAATGGTGCTATTTTGTTTTTTGGTTCAATATACATCAATGAAGAAGCTGCAGAAAAGCATGTAATGTGTTTTTGCGGCAATTTGTGTGTTTGTAATCGGCCCAACAACAAATTGGCACAAAAAAATAAATGTAAATTTTTTCTTTTTTTAAGGCTATTATACGATTAATCGAAACAATAATCGGCCAACTAATCGATTATGAAAATAATCGTTAGTTGCAGCCCTAGTCAAAACTGTTTAGGAGTCAGCATCCCCCTTTTTACTTACCTGAACCCTTATTTGATCCAGTAACGTGCAGGTCTGCAGCTCTTCTCTCCCTCATTTCTGGGTCTCGCTGGCTTTGCTGGGGAATGAGCAGCCATTGGCTCCCAGTGCTGTCAATCAAAGCCAGTGATGAGGGAGCGGGGGGGCGGGGGCGGGTCCCGCTGTCTGTCAATGGATGCAGCAGCAGCACTTGGGTGTGAGCACTCACCAGTGCCCCCATTGGAAGCAGCTTCCCAGAAAGCCACTGGAGAGAGGGGAAGGCCAGGACACCGGCGGGGACCCGAAAAGACGATGTGTGATTCCAGTGCATTGTAAGTATGTTTGTTATTTAAAATAAATAAATAAATTACCTTTTAAAATCACTTTAAGTCATTGAACACATTTTGCTTTGATGTACCTGCAATTATTTAAACAGAGAGTTCAATTGGGCTTTAACAGGTAAATCGCATATCATTCACGTGTTTTGTCATTTTATAGGACATATACACTGGAATGGCACTTTGTTCTCATTTGGAAAAGCATGTTTACAGAACTCTGCTCCCAAAATCAGTATTCATATATTACAGACCACAGAGGTCAGATATTGATTGCAAAGTCATACTACTTAATTATGTACATATTAAGCAAAACCTAGGAGGGATCTGTAAAAAGCTTTGTGTCAGTTGATTGTCTAATAAAAATGTCAAGGTCAGTCCAAAAATTTGAAAGGGATACAGTTATGGCAAATGCTTTTTAGGACTTCTAAAGTATATGAAACGCAATACGAAATATCCTGGTTAAAAGAACAAATTTCTGAGACAAGTATACTTGCCTCCTGGGACACAATGCACACTTCAAGACCGTCTGTGTCTGCTGTTAAGAGACTAAAAAGGTGATTGTAGCTATGTTGCCTGGGCTGCAAATCCCTTATTTTTATTGCAGCTGTAATTCAGAAAACATACCGTATTTTCCGGCGTAAAAGACAACTTTTTAACCCCGAAATTTTCTTAAAAGTTGGGGGTCGTCTTATATGCTGGTAACCTAACCGCGGCTGTCCATTTCTCGGACGAGAGGGCATCCGTGATAGGCGGAACACTGAACACAGTGTCTCCTGGGAAGCTTATCACGGAACAGCAGAAGGAGGAGTGAGATTCAGCATGTCAGGGTCCAGGGATAAGGTAGGGATCGAGACATGCAGTGACACAGTGAGGCATGTATCAATTGCACAGTGAGGCATGTATCAATGGCGCAGTGAGGCATGTAACGGTGGCACAGTGAGGCATGTAATGGTGGCGCAGTCTGGCATGTAATGGTGGCACAGTCTGGCATGTAATGGTGGCACAGTGAGGCATGCAATGGTGGCACAGTCTGGCATGTAATGGCACAGTGAGGTGAGGTGAGGCGAGGCATGACTAGTAGGAAGAGGGTCGTCTTATACGGCGAGTATATCCCAAAACCAACATTTTAGCTGGACAATTAGGGCGTCGTCTTATAAGCCCAGTCGTCTTATACGCCGGCAAATACGGTAGGTAATCTGTTGCATGCAAAACGTTTTTTTGGAATATTGTATTACCCATACTTTAGCCAAAGGGAAGCCGAGGAACCTGCATTATTATAGTGCTCATGGGAGGTCCTGGAGCTGAGATGTCATAGACCTCCTCCTCCTCCTGAGCTTGGGTGCATCTGAGGTTGCTACAGCCCTTGTACCCACACCACTAATCAATTGCTTTGGACAATAAAAATAGTTTTTTAGAGATTATTTTTAAAATTCTGTGATCTTTCCGGCGAAGAACAAATTACATGTGCACTAATTCTCTGAAAGAGGCTTTCTTGTGTCCCACTTCCTAAATGGTTCTTGTGAAATGTTAGTGAAGTGTTTGTGTATGTGTCAGCAAAAAGATTTACTTCCATTTTATTGTGTATCTTTTACTCAGTAAGAATTTTATACAAATGAGATTGTCGGGATGTATTAAATTACGAGAAATCCTAAAATGCTAATAGTGCTTTTAGATGATGAAAATTACCCACATATACAGTATAATAGTTGTAAATGAGCTTTGATTAGAATGACCCCAAAATAGCACGACTATTAAATTACAGGCTAAATGCTTATTTAAACTAGCTAAAATGTATCAAATTTAATCTGCATAAAAGGAAGTCTAAAGTAGCGGATGTACCTCTCTAGAGCAATGTACTGACACACAGAAGAGTTTCAAGTAGTACTATTATTAAATGCCTCCTACGTATTAAGGAAAAAGCACTTTTCTCCCACATTGAGGCCACTACAAAAAAAAGAAAATTCTTCATATACTACTGAACTCTGAATTGACCATTTATATTCTGTTTCTTTTAAAGTAATTGCATTTTGTCATTATGTAGCACAGGGTTACATTGATCCTCAAATATTTTTTGCGTTTTCTCCTTTAATGCTGAACTTCAGGCAAATACTTAAAAAAAAATCCAATTAACCACTTCCAGTCCAGGCCGATTCCAACATTCCTCTGACATTCCTGATTATTATTTTTTGCTAGAAAATGACTTCAAACTTCCAAACAGTATATATTTTTTTAAGCATAGACCCTAGAGAAAATGGTGGGTGTTGCATGTTTTATGTCACATGATATTTACACAGTGTTTTTTTTAACATATTGTTTTTCTTTTGAATACACTTTAATGAATATTAATGTACAAAAACATATAATACCCAATATTTTAGTAAAATAGAAGAGATCATGATATGCAGAGTAAATACATACCAAACATGTCATGCTTTAAAATTGCGTACATCTGTGGAATGGCACCTAACGATGGTACCTAAAAATCTACATAGACGACACTTTAAAAGCCTATACCAATTTAAAAATTACACAGGAGGTGCAATTTTTGCTCTTGCTCTGATGTTCACAGAGATACCTCACATGTGTGGTGTGACCTCCATGTACATATGCGTGCGACACTATTGTGGCACTTTAAACAAATTTTTTACATTTTACTCTTTTTTTATTTATTTTTTATTTTAACACTGTACCTTTTTAAAAAAATGTGGAAGCATGTGGCATGACAGGTCATCTTTATGGTGAAATCTGGGGTCAATTAGACTAGACCCCCATATCTGTCCTCTGGCTTCGAAAGCAACGGATCAAACTGAGATCTGTTTGACCTGATGCTTTTACAAGCTGGAAATAGCTTGTTTACGCCAGACTGAAACAGGAAGTGATGAAATCCTTGTCTCATTATCAGTTTCTGACATCACATAGTGGGTAGGAACAACCTCAGTTCCTCTTACTGTGTACCCGGAACCAGATGCCACAAGTCACATCTTTACTGGGCATCCTGATGTCACAGGAGAGCCCAGTATAGGCAGTGTTGTTGCAGAGAGGGGGGTGGCCACCTGTAAAAGTAATCCAGTAGCTGTACAGTCGCTCGGATTACTTTTATTGGCTAGTGAAGTGTTGGTGCTAAAAAAAGATACCGGGATCATGACTGTAGCTGAAGTACCACTTCAAACTTAAGCGGTTTATAAATGGACTAAGGATAGGAAGTGGTTAATACAGTTAAATACTTTAATCATAAATTAATGAAAGTGTACTATGACAGAACCCACTGTCACTGTGTGTGTGGTTTTTTTTTGGGGGGGGGCTGTGGGCTGGCCTCCTACCCACAGACTATGACTTGGGGACAAAATGGCGTTGAGATAATTTAATGATGTCCCTATATAAGTTGCATCCCTTCTACCCAGCCTCCCCCTCTTGTTATTGTGTTAAAGAATGTTATGTCATGGCACGTAGGCAAAAGGCATTACATCGGGGGTGTGTAAGGAGGGGCTGTCTGCTTGTCTTAACCACTTGCTTACTGGGCACATAAACCCCCTTCGTGCCCAGGCGAAATTTCAGCTTCCGGCACTGCGTCGCTTTAACTGACAATTGCGCGGTCGTGCGACGTGGCACCCAAACAAAATTGGCGTCCCTTTTTTCCCCACAAATAGAGCTTTCTTTTGGTGGTATTTGATCGCCCGTGCGGTTTTTATTTTTTGCGTTATAATGAAAAAAAGAGCGACAATTTAAAAATATATATATATATTTTTTACTTGTTGCTATAATAAATATCCCATTTTTTTTTTTTTTTATATTTTTTTTTCTCAGTTAAGGCCGATACGTATTCTTCTACGTATTTTTGTAAAAAAAAAAAAAAAAAATCACAATAAGTGACTGCTTTGCGCAAAAGTTATAGCACCTACAAAATAGGGGACATAATTATGATTTTTTTTTTATATATTTTTTTTTTACTAGTAATGGCGGCGATCTGCGATTTTTATTGGGACTGCGATATTGCGACGGACACATCGGACACTTTTGACACATTTTTGGCGCCATTCACATTTATACAGCGACCAGTGCTATAAAAATGCACTAATTACTGTATAAATGTGACTGGCATTGAAGGGGTTAACACTAGGGGGTGAGGAAGGGGTTAAATGTATTGCCTGGGTGTGTTCTAACTGTATGGGGGGAGGGGGGTGACTGGGGGAGGTGACCGATGCTGTCTCCCTATGTACAAGAGAAACAGCATCTGTCACCTCACTGACAGGACGTGAAGCTCTGTGTTTACACTCAGAGCTCCACGTCCCTGCTGTCTCACCGACGATCGCGTGTACCTGACGGACATCGCGGCCGCCGGGTACACGCATCGGATCCTCGGTGATGCGTCGGGACTGTTTTTCCCCGCCGCGCGCCACCCTGTGGCGCGCGCGGGGAATTACAAGCAAATCACGTCCAAAGACGTCAACCCGGCGCCTCAGGTTTGCGCTGTTCACGTCTTTGGACGTGAAATGGTATTGAAGTGGTTAATCCCTTTATGTGTTTCAACTGTAGCTTCTGTTTGAATGTACAAGTGTCAAGTTTCCATTGGTTCTTCCTTGTCCCCTACCCCCTCTATGACAAGGCTAAGGGGAGTGTCCCTAACTGTGTTTAAAATTGTATGTTTTGTACTTAACCATGCAGAGCATAAACTGTTTATTAACCCTCAACATCTGTGTGGTTTGCCTCGTGATTGGGGGGTTAAGGGATGGTTATGCATAGTGAGTCAGTCGGCTGAGGGTGCAGTTGAAGAATAGTGTTGCTCAGTATTGCATATTCGAGTATTCGCGAATAACTCGAATATCGCGGCGAATATTCGCTTTTGCGAATATTCGTATTTTTTCAAATTTATTTTTAAAACAGATCACATCCTAGTGATCTCCATCGACGTCTAAAAGCATTGCTGGTATGATTAGAGACCCTGGGCCGAGTAGCTGAGGCGATCCTTTTATGTTGCCGAATATTCGCAATGCGAATATTCGTATTACGAATATTCGCGAATACTTTCTCTGCCCTTCTTTTGCATCAGACCTGTGTATTGCGATCTTAGAGCTTAGCATTGTGCTTCCTATAGGAAATGATCTCCGTTTTCGCGTGTTGTTCGCGCGCATGCGCAGACGAGAATTTCGCAATCAATTTCGCATTAGCGCATAAAATTTATTTTTTCGATAAAATATCACGAATATTCGATATTAACGAATATTTCGCGAATATTCTTCTATATATTTGTGAAATATCGCGAAATCGAATATAGCGTATTCCGCTCAACACTGTTGAAGAACAGGAGACACAGTTCTGGCAGAGGTGCCCAGTCAGGGCATCCGGGATCCATCACATTTTGTACGTAAAACCAAAATGTTTTACATTTTTTATTGCGAAAGAGGAGTGGTTTAAAACTTTTTTTTGTCTGCTTTTTATTACTGCTGTCTACACTGGGGAGATTCACCCTCACTACCAATCCTATGTATGGTGAGAGGAAGAGTTAAACCGCTCCAAAGTCCCAGAGAACTAGATGACTGGATCCAAACACTTGGGTTCCAGCGCTGCAATGATATGCAAGATTTGTAGAGGAAATTTAGGATGGACGCACTCCAAAAACAATGTTGTTCCTTTTTAATAAAACTGGTCACAAAACAAACATGTCACAGCAAAAAAATCAGATGAAAAACCGGACACGTTTCACACTATCATACAGTGCTTATTCATAGCTAAGCTAAAACGGAACAACATTGTTTTTGGAGTGCGGCCATCCTAGTTTTTCTCTACAAATCTCACTACCAATACTGGTTACCATACCCTTTGTACTTGTGATCACTCAAAAATGTTGGATTTTCCACTACTTTCTGTACCAAAGTGTATGTAAAAATCTTTTAATGAGTAAACCTGCTTCGGTGACAACTGTTTAACCACTTAAGACCCGGACCAATACGCTGTTAAATGACCCAAGGTGTTTTTGCGATTCGGCACTGCGTCGCTTTAACAGACAATTGCGCGGTCGTGCGACGTGGCTCCCAAACAAAATTTGCGTCCTTTTCTTCCCACAAATAGAGCTTTCTTTTGGTGTTATTTGATCACCTCTGCGATTTTTATTTTTTGCGCTATATACAAAAATAGAGCGACATTTTTGAAAAAAAAACACTATTTTTTACTTTTTGTTAAAAAAAAAATCAAATAAACTAAATTTTAGTCAAACATTTAGGCCAAAATTTATTTAGCCACATGTCTTTAGTAAAAAAAAAAAAATAGCGATAAAAAAAAAAAAAAAATAGCTACCTAGCGGAACAGCGACACTAATACAGCGATCAGAAAATGATCGCTTAGTGACGCTGGCAATAGGGAGTGAAAGGGTCAACTAGGGCGGTGATCAGGGGGTTAAAACTTTATTAGGGGGGGTGGGGGGGCTATCCTGAACCTAACACTAACTGACTTTTACACTGCCTGTCACACTGACACTAAATGCAGTGATTAGATCACTGCATTCAGTGACACTGTGACAGGGGGGGTGGGGGGGCAGATCGCAAGGGGTTAATGTGCCTATGTGTGTGTGTGTCAGTGTAATGTTGGTGCACACTTACAGTGAGGTGTTTCTCCCATCGCAGCGGTTGGAAATACCGCTGCGATGGGAGATTACATCACTTCCCCCTTCCTGTGTTTACACAGGAGGAGGAAGTGACACAAAGGGGGAGCGCGCGCATTGGCTGGGAGCGATCGCGGGGGGGCGGGTAAACACGGACATCCGCCCGCTCGTCCCGGATCGCTCCCGGAGCCAGGGGGACCCCCGCACGCCGCGGAGGGGGTCCTGATGGGACCCCCGAACCGCACGAAGGTGGAGACGTAAATTTACGCCCTTGTGCCTGTACGAGCCATGTTGTGGCCGTATATGTGCGTGCGGGGGTCCTTAAGTGGTTAAGAAGGGATATTGGCTAGAAGAGGGTTCTTCTTCATTTTTGGAAAAATTACATACAATCACCCTCAAATGGCACATACAGAAAAAGAACTGACAGCAGCCTTTACTATTTCCTACTCTATCTCAAACTAAACATAAAAAAGGTTTTGGCTTTACACACTTTAAATGCAACTAGTGCAATTTACTTACATTTGGTTTGGTATGAGCCTCCTGTAATCCCCTGTACAGGAGACTGGGAGAGGGAAGGGCATTACTATAAGCCAATCATGTGTGCTGCATGTACATATGCTAGCAATTAACAAGCCGAGAGGAGAAGAATATAAAGAATATATAAATATATATATACCGGTGTGTGTGTGTGTATGTATGTGTGTATATATATATATACACTGTATATTGTAATATTGGGGGTTGTTAGCTCAAGTGGGATATGCGATTTTAAGCGATTCACGCCAGTCCAGAACTCAGTTTAAGGGCTTGTTGGCCCACTTTTATTCAAAAGGCAAAATAAACAAAAGAAATCCAAACAAAGTATTCCCACACATGGGGTTCTTTACTGTCCACGCAAAGTGATCCGTTCAGCCTCCTGGCTTACCCGTGCAACAAAAATACCGAGCCACCTGGCTCTCCTCAGCAGTAGCCTGACTCCTGTCAGCCACCTCAGACTCAGGTCTCTTGTCTCTGGTCTATTACAGTGCAGCCTGCACTCCAGCTTGTTCAGTGCACACCTGCACTCTCCCTTGCATGCCTGGACTCCTCGGGAGGGTGGAGCTCAGAATGCTGGTCCTGAGTCTCCTATCAGGCCCACACACACCTGCACAATCAGTGTGCTAATCTATTTGAAAATATGGACCCAGGACTGGGGATTTCATCCCACCCAGATCTCTTTGAAATCCCCGGGCTCCAGGTCCCAAAGTGTACTTTACTACAAATACAGGGAACTGAAATGCCAGTTTCCTCTGTATGCTGGAGCCCCTCAACCCGACCGGTTGAGAACCCTGGGTCACCACACCCCTGGGGTACCACACTACTACTATATATATATATATATATATATATATATATATATATATATATATATATATGTATATTTTATATATATTATATGCTAGACTTGTGACGATTTAGCCTAGATCAGAACTAAGGGCTTTTTCAGATGGATGGTGGTAAACATGGGCGGCTGAGCATGAGATTTGTTGCTCACCAATCTCTCACAATACAACCAGACAGGGCTGTACACATGCCACATCTGCGGCATTTTTATCTCTAGGTGCAGAGTTTGACAAGCATCACCGAATTTCATTACTGCTCTAATATTTACTGCACTCATTATTAGAGGTGCACCAAATGAAAATGTTGGCGCCAAAACCTAAAATTAAGTTAATTTTTTTTAAAATATAATTGTATTCAAATCTTACTTTTTAGGTAATATCATCATTTTATTGTAGGCCATTTTTTTGCGTAAGAAAAATGCATCCCATTAAAATCTTTGTATGTCTTTACACTGGTCCATTGCACTTCCTTTGTGGCGTTAAAAATCTTGCTTGCTGCATTTTATGGTCAGTTAAAAAAATGCACCAACAATTGTACACAATGAATGGCTTTCCTTTATGCCACCCATTGTGTACAATTGTGTTGATCTCTAAGCAGGAGAATGGGGGGGGGGTGAAAGTGCCCAGTATTGAAGTGGTTATTATTGAGGCATTCAGATATGAGGAAACGTTTCTTGTACTATAATCCCTGTTTTTCCACCAAAGAAAATAGCAGAAATCACAGAAATTGTTATTGTGAAGAAAGTTGCAAATCTATAGCTCTTAAAGGCAGCTCGTTTTGCACAGAGTGGCCCGCTCCTCGTCTTCTGGGGTCCCTCTGTGGCTGTCTCGGGTCCCTCCTGCAAGAGCTAACCCCCGCTCTGGAAAGTGCTCTCCCAAGGGGGTTAGTTTGCGAGCACGCTCCTGTAATAGCCGCCAACTGTATCACTCGGCCATACACACGCGCGCTGCTTGATTTGATTGACAGCAATGGCTGCGCTGCAATCAATCATCCAATGAAGAGCCGAGAAGCCAGCGTGTTCACGATGCGGGACATTCGAGGGCTCAGGTAAGGAAACAGGGGGCTGGGGTGGGGGGGGGGGGGCTGTAAGCAGCAGATGTTTTTTCACCTTGATGCATAGGATGCATTAAGGTAAAAAAACGCAAAGCTTTACAACCCCTTTAAGGAACCACCCATCATTTTATCACAAGCCTTGACATAAATTTAAGAAAGAGGAGGATCTTCAGTGTCAAGTTCCTAAAGTATATTTAAACCACGCCATGGGAAATCTGTGACATTTTTGTACTGTTAACCTAGAGATCACGGCACGGCACGGCACAAGCATATAATATATGACTAGGGAGGAATTTGGAGAACACCATCTACAAAAATAAACAAACAGGGATTCCAAATCACTTAACTCAGGCACCACTTATCAACTTCTGTAATGTTTTCATTATTTGCATTACCTATATAAACAAGAGCAACATTTCCCAAGTGTGACCAAATTTGGCATTTTATGTCATTATTTGCCTTTTGCTAAGCAGCAGAGTTTATCTCAATGAGTCTACAATGCCATTGTATCAGCATTCACAATATATAGCTATAACAATGGAATGCTAGTTGTGCAAAGTGTATGTCAATGCAAAGATAAAAAAACATGCAATGTATATTTACAAAATGTCCCCGATGCTCCATGTGTAATCCCTTTAAACACTATGCAGGTACAGAAAAATACCTGTTGATCTACCAGAAGTAAACTCTGTTACTAGGAGCTGACAACTTTTGTTTTTTGATTGTTTTGTTGTTTAGAGTCATTCCTTCCCAAGTGTCTTTTTCAAAATGACTGACTCCACTCCCCCCAATCTGTACAATATAGACACTTGTTATTCTGTAGTCCAAGCTAAGAACTAGGAGGATTCATTGGACTCCTTAATGGCCATACACTATACGAAAATTCGGCCGAAAATCGGTCGTTAAGAAAGATCTTTTGTTTTTCGGCCAGTTAATGGGCACAAAATCGAAAATCGTTTTGGATGTTTTTGAGCCAAAAAAACGACGGACAAGTTTGGAAATTTTCTGCCGAACGAACGATAAATGGGAAGGTTAATGTGTTTCCGGTCCGAACTTTCTGCACTAGGTATATGTTAATAAAAGTGAAACAATTTTTTATTTTTTTTATGTTGACTGAACGATTTATCGGTCATTACATGATGGCACTAACGTTTGCACTCACGACAGAACTTTTGTTTTTCGAAAGTTCTTTCGGATGATTTTTCATGGAGTGTATGGCCAGCATTAGATAACAAAGAAGGCAAACACAAGAGACAGACCAACTCTGAATTTGTGACATTATCAACAGATATTTTTTGCACTAATTGAACTGATATAACACAATCAATGGTATATTTTACAGACCAAAAATTATATAATGTAAGTCATAACTGCTTTGGCTTGTCATTCCACTCAAGGCTGGGGCCACAGCCTACAGTGTGGTTTAGGCTGACCATAGATTGATCGGCATTCCTGTTCATGAGAAGTTGATTCAATTGTTGACTGCTCATATATGTGGCTTGTTGAAAAATTGTGTTTTGATCTGCACTGCAGCGCTGATCAGTATGTTGTGGTAGTGGAGGATTCACCTTAGCAGTACCATAGGATTCCACTATCCAATAACCGTAAGAGCAGCTCACTGATGAGGTCATCTCCAGTCTTTCTCCTTCAATGAGAAAACTTAATTTTTTTGTATTTTTTTTTTTTTTACTGCATTCTAACTGGGTTTGATTGGGGAACTTTAAATTTGATTGAACTTGCACATTATTGTATGCAGACCACCTACTGAGTGCCTATAATATTAATGCTGATATTCATTTTGTACAGCTATCTGCACTCAAAGGATTTGGTATAATCTCCCATTTTAAAGAGGAACTGTACCCATAACAACAGGATTAATGTTCTTTACCAGAAAAACATACATTCCACATTAATAATTTTGCTATCAAAATGAATGTATGCTGTAAATTGTCTCAAGAATTTCTCCTGGTTCTTCCTGCAACCATTTTGTTTAGAGCCCAGAGCAGTCACTTCTTTACTGGAATCTCTTCCTTTTCCTTGGTCTCAAAAACAATGTTACTTTCTTTAATAAAAACATGTTTATAATTGTATGCTTTGGCTTAGTTGGAGCTGAAGGCTGACAGAAGCTTTACAGTGCTGATGTGCACTAGCTGCAGATGAGGAATAAGATAAGACACTGTTCTGTCAGTTTAACTCTTTTGTGTCTCCTTGGCAGCAGAGTTTATCCTGTTAACCTCTCCTGCTTTTTTTTCTCCCTCTCTCGCCACAGTCTATGTAATTTCTGTTGTTTTCTTCCCCCTTCAGCATAAGTAAATTTTAAAGCTGTCAGCTGATAAGCCTCTAGTGCCTCTGATTTTGCTGAGACTAGAGAGCAGCTAGTTGAGACAGTGCATTACTGTTTTTTAAACAGTGTCTCAGGCCAGGTTCACATATGTGCGAATTGGATGCGTGTGTGACCGGCTCTCAATGGAGTCAGTTCACACAGGTCCAGGATGGCCACGGTCTGCATTCCAAAAGGGTCATGTTTGGGTTCAGTTCAAGTGTGAATTCAGCCAAAAATTCAGACCTGATTTTTACCTGAACCGGTAAACAGGAATGCACCATACCCCATGCTGGGAACTGCAGCCGCACATATGTGAACCTTATTTTATATAGCTATACCTGCAAAAGAGGCCGATCTGAAGTGATTTATCAGGACTTAATTTTCTGGCTTAAGTTTCACTTTAGCCAGCTCTCTACCATATGGAGCAACCAAATAAAGTGTTAAGGAAGAGGGTGAGTAGTCCAGTATAGATTTCTTAGATAGGTAGAGCGAACTCTTCAAGGGCTCACAAATGGGGCACAGTGTTGGTCTCTGAGATATGTTTACCTTTTCATTGGCTGTTGTGTTCTTTTATCACCTAACACGTTTTTATGCAATCGATTTTGAAACTCACCACTTTTAGATCTATTCACTGACCTTGTTTTTAAATATGTTGTGTTTTAACCCTGATAAAGGGGACAAGTAAGCCCCTAAAGAATGTTGGTTTTATCTACTATTTTATCATAGATCAATAAATCTATACAAGACTATTTATAGACTTGTGGCACACTCACCCTTTACACTTTCTCTGAATGCATGACTAAGAAAGCAGTTTGTGTATCCCACTACATTATCACCTACTGTATACACATGGGTGAATGAGTAGGAAGTTATCAAAGCAAACTAATGTAACAAGAGGCAGCACTCCTACCTAGAAATCCTGTCAGAAGCCTGCTGATGATTTGGATGTTTTAAAATGCAGATTATAATAAAATTAACAGTCCTAATTAAGAATAGATGTATTGTTTCCTGGTAGCTTTAGAGATTCACTGATTGATTTACTTTTTGCCTGTAGTTGCTCTTTATAATATGCACTGTTAATGAATAGTTGGGACACACAAAACATTGTCCTTTAAATTAGTAGGACGCCAAGTATGTGCTGACTAGCCATACTAGCCAGCTAAAGTGAAGTACCGCACCTTTGTATATCACTGTGAAAGAATTTGCCTATAGGCAAATTACATTTCTCTGTAGTTTTTATAACAGACACCTTCAGGGAATTTGAAGTGTCACAAGAGTGTCATTGCTGCTGGTAAAATTGTAGAACCACTTTTTGTATCCTTCCCTCATATTGTGAATATTAAACATCTGTTTACATTTCAATGATTTTGACTCGCAGCCAGAATCAGCGTGATTCCCCCAAATGCCAGAATTGCGGCAAAACACGATTGTAAAAACAAGCTTGGCTCAGGACCAAAATTTGATTTCTGAAATTCTTTACTAGTGTTGCTCACGAATATTCGCATTGCGAATATTCGCTACGAATATTGCATATTCGAGTATTCGCGAATAACTCGAATATCGCGGCGAATATTCGCTATTTCGAATATTCGTATTTTTTTCGCAATCAATTTCGCATTCGCACTAGCGAAATTTCGCAATTTTTTTTCGTGATATTCGTGATATTTTATAAAAAAAAAAAAAAAAATTGCGAAATTTCGCAATTTTTTTATAAAATATAGCGAATATTCGTAAATATCGAATATTCGTGATATTTTATCCAAAAAAATTGCGAAATTTCGCATTGGCGAAATCTCGCAATTTTTTTTTTTTTTTTATAAAATATCACGAATATTCGATATTAACGAATATTCGCAAATATTCTTCGAAATATTCGCGAAATATCGCGAAATCGAATATGGCGTATTCCGCTCATCACTATTCTTTACAACAAATGTGCACAGGACAGCCTTCATAGGCTCATCCTTTCATCTCACCATTGAGCATAAGCATTAGGGACTAAAAGCTGTCCATAATTTAGGTCTAAATGTCTAAGTTTGATGTTTAGTGCGTGCACTTGGTGATGCTATCCCTCAACTATTGTAATCCAAAGATACTAAAGGGACGGAAAATATAGATGATGGTAATGAAAGCATTTGCTTGAGCCAGTCGTTAGATGTACTGATTTGGGCCCAGATAGAACATTAAAAGATTATATTGCCAGTCAGACCACTCCATCATGATAACCACCCTTCCGCACCCCCTTTCCTACACAAATTCTTCAGTTTTCATCCATCGAGATGGTTATTAAACTGAATATCATCTGCCTGCACATCCCTCATAGATCTACACAGACCAATAGGCCACATTGACTTAATGAAAAAATGGTAGGTGAACAGAGAGGTCCACTCTACAGAGGGTACCTACGGAAACTGAATGGCATAGACCAGTTCATTTTTCGTAGGTAACCTCCGTAGGTCTAGAGTGGACCTCTCTGTTCACCTACAATTTTTTCAGGCTGTATTCTTGGTTACAAGAAAATGCACACACTGGGCCAGATTCTCAAAGAATCCCTGGTGGCGTAGCATTAGGCATTTACACTACGCCACCGCAACGTACTAGAGCAAGTGCTTTATTCTCAAAGCACTTACCTGTAAAGTTGCGGTGGCGTAGCGAAAATCCCCCGGCGCAAGCCTGCGTAATTCAAATGAGCCGGGTAGGGGGCGTAGAGCATTTAAATTAGGCGCGTTCACGCGCCGCACGTACTGCGCATGCGCCGTCCCAAAAACTTCCCGACGTGCATTGCGCAAAATGACGTTGCAAGGACGTCAGTGTTTTAGACGTGTACGTTAATGGCATCCAGCCCCATTCACGAACGTCTTACGCAAACAACGTAAAACTTTCAAATGGCGACGCGGGAACGACGGAAATACTTAACATAGGATGCGCCACCTTCGGGCTGCTTTATCTTTACGCGGCGCAAACCTTACGGAAACAACGTAAACTTTGACGGGGCGACATAAAATCGTTCGGGAATGGGCGTATTAGGCTCATTTGCATAGGCAAATGAGAAAACAACGTTATGGCCACCTAGCGGCCAGCGTTGTTATTACATCTACGATCCGACGGTGTAATTCTTTTACACCTGTCGGATTTTTAGTGTATCTATGCGTAAGTGATTCTAATAATCACACGCATAGATACCCATTGAGATACGACAGTGTATCTGAGATACACCGTCGTATCGCCCTTGAGAATCTGGCCCACTGTGTGTATACAGACACCAGGTAACTAACTGCTCCTATTGACTTTATCCATCAATCTTTATCTATTTGTGCACATTATCCACATTGACTGAAGCCTATCCTAACTACCACAGACTGATAATCAACTACAGTCACTGAATATCTCTGCATTCAATTAGAATTACTGTAATATAGTAATAACTGGGTATTTGTTTGTTGATTCATAGCAAATAACTTACAATTCCAAAAATGATGAGAACAATTGACACAAAGTTCATACCTGTTGTAGTTTTATTTAGACTGCAAACCATATTCCACTACACACCCTTGTATTATCCACATAACAGGTAATAGATTCAAACCAGTATTGAAATTTCTACCCAATAATGTCTCAAACAACATTACAAATATAATGTATCCCACTATACCAACTAATGCCCTGTACACACGATAGGATTTTCTGTCCAAAAAAGTTGGATGTGAGCTTTTGGTTGGATATTCCGACCGTGTGTATGGTCCATCCAACATTTTCTGTCAGAATTTCCGCCAGCGAAAGATTGAGAGCAGGTCCCCTATTTTTCCGATGGAAAAAGTTCTTGTCAGAAATTTGTTTCGTTTGTATGCAATTCCAACGCACAAAAAAACATGTATGCTCAGAATCAAGCAGAAGAGCCAAACTGCCTATTGAACTTCATTGATCTCGGCTCGTCGTATGTCTTGTTTGTCACGTGACCGTGTGCATGCAACACAAGTTTGAGCCGACATTCCGTCAGAAAAAATCCACGGTTTTCTTGTCGGAATTTCCGATCGTGTGTACGGGGCATAAGATTAGACATGAATGGAATGGGATTGGGTTATTATTACCTGGGAATACCAGGTGCTATGGATAATATTAATTTGAGTTGCTTTTTTTGTTAATCCTCCCTTTTTTTGTCGTTTGGGAGACTATTGGGTAATATTTTGAACACCGATATTAGTAAGGTGCCTGGTTATCTCTATGAGAAAACAATTGTATGATGATGTAATCCAATCACATACGAATACCCCAGGAATTTTCACGGATAGTATGGTCCCCGCACTCCCCAATATATTATCGACTGCATTATGCACTCCATATGATCACAGTGGCCAACAAGCTCCACTGGCTTGCTTTCTGCCTACTTTATATTACCAGCAAAATGTCACATTTCTATCAGTCAGTTAAATGTGTATTTAGCAGAATGTCTGCATTTTTTGTAAACAATATTATAGGGGAGTTTTCAAATAAAATCCAATGAGCCAAGCATTAAACTACTGAAGCATTTTATAAAGATACATCATAATTTAATTTTCATTTGCAATATTTTATTTTAGCTTGTCTGTTTTTTTATTTTTATGGAATAGTTACAATTCATATAGGTAGTGCAGGTCTAATGTGGACTGAAAACAACTTTAGTGACGTCTTTACCCTAAATAATAACAAAAGCATTGTTCACATTCATTCAAATTGCCTTAGTTTCCTGGCTTCTAAATGAATATAAGCCCTTCCTTACAATTCCTTGGTGGCCAGAGTTTTCAATAAAGTACTTCCTATTAATGTAGGGATTGTTGGTATATTGTGTTAACATTATTCATACATTAAATCTATTAGCAATTGGCAGAGTAGGAATAAAGAGGCACTGAACCAGGAGCAGAGTGCCAGGCAACCTATATATTTTATTAAAATCACACTGGTCCTTTTCCCATGTACTAAAAATAGGTACTACTATGATGAAACTTAATGTATCTGTTTTTTTTTTATTATTGAGCATCATCTCTTTTATGTTAAAGACAGAGGGCCAGATTCACAGAGCCCTTACTCCGGTCTATCTCGCGTTAGACCGGAGTACTTTCAAATTACGTGCGTCCTTTCATTAGTCTGAATCCTCAAACCATGAAACTACGGCTTCTGGCTTCAATCCGACTGGCTTACGTGTTCGTACGCCTTCGAATCTACGCTGCAATAAATTTGCGGCCGCTGGGTGGAGTTCCCGTCGTTTTCCATATCAGGGTATGCAAATGAGCTTTTTCCGACGATCCACGAAGTTACAAGCGTCATTCGCAATCTCTTACGGCATCTGTAGTCATCTTTTTGCCCCATAAAGTTATTCCAGCTTTTATCAGGTCTAATATTAGACAGCCCATGTTAACCCCTTCCATACAGGGCATTTTCACCCCCTTCCTGCCCAGACCAATTTTTAGTTTTCAGCGCTGTTGCACTTTGAATGACAATTGCGCGGTCAGGCAACACTGTACCCAAATTAAATCCTTATGTTTTTTTCCCCACACAAATAGAGCTTTCGTTTGGTGGTATTTGAAGAAGAGCGACAATTTTTAAAAAAACACAATATTTTTTCCTTTTTTATTTAATACATCTCACAATATTTTTTTTTAAAAAAACTTTTTTTCCCCTCAGTTTAGACCGATACGTATTCTACGTATTTTTGGTAAAAAAAAAAACGCAATAATCGTATATTGATTGGTTTGCGCAAAAGTTATAGCGTCTACAAAATAGGTGATAGATTTATGGCATTTTTTTTTTTTTTTTTTACTAGTAATGGCGGGGATCTGCGTTTTTTTTTTTGTGACCGTGACGTTGCGGCGGACATATCGGACACTTTTGACACGTTTTTGGGACCGTTCACATTTACACAACGATTAGTGCTATAAAACTGCACTGATTACTGTGTAAATGTGACTGGCAGGGAAGGGGTTAACACTAGGGGGCGCTGAAGGGGTTAAAATGTGTCCTAAAGTATGTTCTAACTGTAGGGGGAGGGGGACTCACAGGGGGAGGAGATCGATGTGTGTTCCTCTGTACTGGGAACACACATCAGTCTCCTCACCGCTGACAGGAGGTGGATCTGTGTGTTTACACACACAGATCCACACTCCTGACGTGATTGCCGGAAATCGCGGGTGCCCGGCGGCAATCACGGCCGTCGGGCGCGCGCGGGATCGCGAGTGGTGCCGCGGGCGCGCGCGCGCGCCCTAGAACGCCGTGAAGACTGGACGTTGTGCAACGTCCAGTCTCATCGGCAAGGGGATCACCATGACGTGATTCCCCTATGGGCTGGAAAGGAAGGGGTTAAGTATGGCCGTCGTTCCCGCATCGAATTTCAACGTTTGTTTTTATTTTTTACGTAAGTCGTCCGGGAAAAGGAATGTATGTAAACGACGCTACTCAAAAAAAAATGACGTAACGATGTTATTTCGCGCAATGCACGGCGGGAAATTTCTGAACGGAGCATGCGCAGTTCGATCGCCGCGGGGACGCGTCTAATTTAAATGCTTCACGCCCCCTAATCGCGTATTTCAATTCCGCCGCGAGAAATACACTACGCCGCCGTACCTTACGGGCCAAAATCTACATGAATTAGTCATAGAGCCAGGTAAAATACGGGGGCGTAGTGTATCTCTGATACTCTGCGCCAATGTAATTGTATCTGAATCTGGCCCAGAATGCTGTCAAACTTACCCTAGCAACACCTATTGGCCTATAGATGCTCATTTCTGATTCTGTTTAATGTTAAAAGATTTTTTTTATAAAATTACAGGAGAGTGCTATTATTGTGGTGAATGTATGGTTTATTGTTAAAAAAAAGTACTAAGAACAGGTTGAAGAAGACAGAAAAATCACATGTTAAGTGCAGGGCCGTCTTAATAGCATCATGGGCCCCTGGTCAAAATAATGTTCTGGGGTCCCTACAATGGAGACAGTGCAGCTAAACATATATCAAGTAGGTAGGAGGCAGACAAGTGGAGCTTCCCCCTTTTGGGTGGAGCTCCACATTTACTACATGAACAATCATTCTGTACAGCAAAGAAACAGTGGGGAAAATACTACATAAAGTACCAAAGCTGTCCTGTGCATATAATATATCTGCTAAATATCTCTCCAACACTATGGCCCCTCTATGCCCCAGGTATCCCCTCAGCACTCTGATCACTCTACACACAAGATATCCCCCAGCTCTCCGACTCCCAATTTCGGGGCAGCATGGGCTTCAGGACCAGCTGCTTTGGGGAAACTGCAGGGGCCCCTGGGCAGTGCCCAGGTGTGCCCTCTAATTAAGACAGCTCTGGTTAAGAGCAATGTAAGGCAGTGGTCCTCAACCCTGTCCTAAAGTACCCCCAACAGGCCATGTTTTTTGAATTTCTCTTAAAATAAAATAGCTATCCAAAATACCAAGCCATTGATTTAAAGTACCTGTGCAAGTTAACCACTTAAGGACCCCCGCACGCACATATACGGCCACAGAATGGCACGTACAGGCACAAGGGCGTAAATTTACGTCCCCGCCTAAGTGCGGTTCGGGGGTCCCATCGGGACCCCCTCCGCGGCGTGCGGGGGTCCCCCTGGCTCCGGGAGCGATCCGGGACGAGCGGGCGGATGTCGGCGTTTACCCGCCCCCCCGCGATCGCTCCCAGCCAATGGGAGCGCTCCCCCTTCGTGTAACTTCCTCCTCCTGTGTTTACACAGGAAGGAGGAAATTATGTCACCTCTCATCGCAGCGGTGTTTCCCACCGCTGCTGATGAGAGAAGACATCACAAGTAAGTGTGCACCAACACAACACTGACACACACTCACATAGGCACATTAACCCCTTGTGATCGCCCCCCCCCCCACCCCCCTGTCACAGTGTCACTGAATGCAGTGATCTAATCACTGCATTTAGTGTCAGTGTGACAGGCAATGTAAAATCAGTTAGTGTTAGGTTCAGGATAGCCCCCCCACCCCCCCTAATAAAGTTTTAACCCCCTGATCACCGCCCTAGTTAACCCTTTCACTCCCTATTGCCAGCGTCACTAAGCGATCATTTTTCTGATCGCTGTATTAGTGTCGCTGTTCCCGCTAGGTAGCTATTTTTTTTTATTGCGATTTTTTTTTTTTACTAAAGACATGTGGCTAAATAAATTTGGGCCTAAATGTTTGACTAAAATTTAGTTTATTTGATTTTTTTTAACAAAAAGTAAAAAATATTGATTTTTTTTTCAAAAATGTCACTCTATTTTTGTATATAGCGCAAAAAATAAAAATCGCAGAGGTGATAAAATACCACCAAAAGAAAGCTCTATTTGTGGGAAGAAAAGGACGCAAATTTTGTTTGGGAGCCACGTCGCACGACCGCGCAATTGTCTGTTAAAGCGACGCAGTGCCGAATCGCAAAAACACCTTGGGTCATTTACCAGCTTATTGGTCCGGGTCTTAAGTGGTTAAAAGGAAAATCTGCAAACATGGGCTGTTGGGGGTGCTTAAGGACAGGGTTGAGAACCACTGATGTAAAGCACAACTCTATATAAAATGTGTCCTCCGTAAAACTGGCCCTGACTGGTCCTTCACTCTATACCAAACAATAGTGTAACTCCGCCAACACAGGGCCAATCTCAAGGAATTCAATAAAGCATTTATGTTCTATTTCTGCTGCTAGTTACCTGCGCCATTTCCTGTGCCTAATTTAAGTAATCATTTGCACCAGTTTTAGGTACAAGTACTGACACATGCAACATACTTAGGTAGTTTTTACTATCACCACTTTAAGAACCTATCGCTGGTCACTTCTTCATAACATTTTCATTCTATTTCCCTTTTTGCAGACAATGTTATCCTATCCCTCTCAAATCCGAGAATGTCCCTACCAGCAGTACATGACATACTAACAAATTTCAACAAGATCCCATACTATAAAATCAGTGCCTATAAATCCAACATATTGGCAATAGCAGTAGAAGAACAAACCAAATGACATTTAAGCAAATGACAAATTTGTTAGTATTCGAACTTTCGGAAAAGCTGAAAGAGCCAAAATATGAAAATTACGTAATTACAAATAAGCAAAATTTGTTTTATCTTAATGCATAGAATCTGACTTTGCAACCCCTTTAAGCTTTGACAAAAAACCTGAAAGCCGATTGCACCAGAGCTGCACCAGATTTTGCACTCTCCAGTAAATCAACCGCATTGTGTGATATCCACTACTGTTGCTCTTTTATAGTTAGATCTTTATAACTAGCATGCAGGTTTACCACATAGATATTTCTTTACATATGAACAATCTTGATAATGATGTGGGTCAGAAACCACAAGCAGTTTTCAGACCGTGGTTTGTAACTTGTAAGATTCCTTTACAGGTACGCTAACACTATAGCTGTATACCTTCAGCTTAGTATATAAATTATTTAACAAATTAGACGCTGCTTTTAATATCTTTAGAAAGTATATACATTTCTTTTAATGTGTTAATCTTCTGACACATGATGGAATATTTACACAAGCGTTACCTGGAACATATTTACATATGTCTAGGTTTATTCTCCATTGTAGCAAACATTTTACGTAGCACATTACAAAGACGCATGCAAACACTAATCTACCATACTATCTACCAATCTGAGTTCATCTTTGACTAATATGATTTCTGTAAAGGCTTGTCGTGTGTAACTATAATTTGTACATGACTATCCTTCCTCTATTGCAGTGGTTCTTAAAGCAGAGCTCCACCCTGATTTTTTTTTTTAAATCTAAAAAAAAAAAAAAAAATGAAATGAAAAAAAAAAAAAAAATACTCACCCTAAATAGACTGTTGCTATGCGGAAGTCCCGAATCTGCCCTCATGATCCGCGGTGCGGTTTTCTTCCTCCTCCTCTTCTCGGTGTCTTCTTGTGAATGGGCCGCGCTGCATTCTGGGAACTGTGTGTATCCCAGAAAGCAGCCGGACCATTCACAAAGCGCCGCGTCGCTCGCACATGCGCAGTAGGAAACGGGCAGTGAAGCCTGACTGTGGATGGCGGTGCCGGGATCGAGGATCGGCATCGGCGGGGGCCTAGGACAGGTAAGTGTCCTTATTCAAAGTCAGCAGCTACACTGTTAGTAGCTGCCGACTTTGAAAAAAAAAAAAAATGCGGGTGGAGCTCCGCTTTAATCTTGTTGGAGGTACTGAACCCTACCAGTTTCATATGCGCATTCACCGAACCCTTCTTAATTGGAAAAATAAAATATGATTTTTTCAAATTAAAAACATAGGTGTATATATATATATATATATATATATATATACATACATACATACATACATACATACATACATACATACATACATACATACATAGGTGCACAAAATGAACAAAACCATTAAAGAACAAAACCATAAAGAACAAGGCAATTGATGTGGCACAGTGGCTGTGTGTGATGGGCACAGTGGCTGTGTGTGATGGGCACAGTGGCTGCGTGTGATGGGCACAGTGGCTGCGTGTGATGGGCACAGTGGCTGCGTGTGATGGGCACAGTGGCTGCATGTGATGGGCACAGTGGCTGTGTTTGATGGGCACAGTGGCGACAATTGATGGCACAGAGGCTACATACATAGGTGCACAAAATGAACAAAACCATTAAAGAACAAAACCATAAAGAACAAGGCAATTGATGGCACAGTGGCTGCGTGTGATGGGCACAGTGGCTGCGTGTGATGGGCACAGTGGCTGCGTGTGATGGGCACAGTGGCTGCGTGTGATGGGCACAGTGGCTGCGTGTGATGGGCACAGTGGCTGCATTTGATGGGCACAGTGGCGGCATGTGATGGCACAGAGGCTGCATGTGATGGCACAGTGACGACAATTGATGGCACAGAGGCTGCATGTGATGGCATAGTGATGCTGCAATTTATATACATATATAATTTTTTGCTAGTCAGAGAAGGCTCATTTAAACTAACAAAAAAACATTTTTTTATCTGCCATTTTATATTAATAAAGTGCTGGTCACCTCACCTCAGTCAGCCTCCCCCCCCCCCCCCAATACAGCCATTTAATTATATGCTCTAACTGTGGTTCTACTTACTTTTAAACAAGTTCAGTAGTCTTTTTTAGCACACTGTCTGCTAGGTTTAAATTCCTGTAGTCAGGCAGGCTCCTCGAGACTAGTCCTTGCTTCTCTAGCTCGTCACAGGCAGCGCCGACACACAGCTCTCTGCGCAGTGCTCCGAGTCCCCCCCCTTCCGGCCGTGAGTGGAGTGATGTCACGCCGCTGGAAGGAACCAAGAGACTCCTTCATAGGGGGAGTCAACAGGCTGCAGCAGACAGGAAAGGTAGACGGGAGGTGACGGTCCCGGATGCAGGAGTGCACTCGGGACACACAAGTTGTACAGTGCCGCTGGCCGCGATGGTGGCCGTGGCCGTGGCAGAGCTTCACCTGCGGCTGCGCCCCCCCTCCTATACAAAATGGTATCGCCCAGGGCACTCGCCCTGTCCACCCCTGCCTTGTACCGGCCCTGTGTAGGTGTATAGGTGTGTGTCTTGACCTCCGCCGAACCTGCGAGACTGACTCACCGAACCCCTGGGATTCGATCGAACCCAGCTTAAGAACAACTGCTCTATTGTTTCTCCTATTAGTTTCCCCATGGCTTCCTTCCTAACTGTAAGATAGACTTTGCAAAAAAAGTAGTTCCAGTTTGAATTTTCCAAGATTTTAGGGATTATTGCAAAAGCACAAAATATATATATATATATATATATATATATATATATATATATATATATATATATATATATATTTTCTAGTTGAATGTTAACTTAAACCGTAACCATGCTACTTTTGTTTGCTATTGCCTAGGGTACATTTTGCAGTTTGACACAGTTTCATGGGCCCCATTGTATGTGTTAATACATATGGGCTTCACTACTAATAAAGCAAACTTGTTCTTTGCTCATGCAGAGCAAATCAACAGGTGCACTTTAACCACTTGACCACTGGGCACTTAAACCCCCTTCCTAACCAGACCAATTTTCAGCTTTCGGTGCTCTCACAATTTGAATGACAATTACTCATTCATACAACATTGTACCCATTTGAAATTTTTGTCCTTTTTTTTCACACAAATAGAGCTTTCTTTTGGTGGTATTTGATCACCTCTGGGTTTTTTATTTTTTGCGCTATAAAAGAAAAACGACTGAAAATTCTGTAAAAAAAAAAAAAAAAAACTTGTTTCTGTCATATTAGCAGGTTATTTCTCACACACAGCATATGCATTCCACAAATTACACCCCAAAACACATTCTGCTATTCCTCCCGAGTATGGCGATACCCCATGTGTGAGACTTTTACACAGCGTGGCCACATACAGAGGCCCAACATGCAGGGAACGCCATCAGGCGTTCTGGAACACCCACACCAATTCTGACATTTCTCTCCTACATGGAAAAATCATCATTTATTTGCTAGAAAATTACATAGAACCCCAAAACATTATATATGCTTTTTTAGCAAAGACCCTAGAGAATACAATGGCGGCCGTTACAACTTTTTATCTCGCACAGTATTTTCGCAGAAATTTATTGAACGCGTGTTTTAAAAAAAAAACTGTTTTGTGCTTAAAACAAAACAGTAAAGTTAGCCCAATTTTTTTTCATAATGTGAAAGATGAAGTTACACCGAGTAAATAGATACCCAACATGTCACACTTCAAAATTGCGCACACTCGTGGAATGGCGCCAAACTTCGCTACTTAAAAATCCCCATAGGCGGTATTGCAGAGTATTGGGGTATTGCAAAGTATCATGCAGGGTACTGGGGTATTGCCGAGTACTGGGGTATTGCCGAGTACTGGGGTATTGCCGAGTACTGGGGCATTGCCGAGTACTGGGGCATTGCCGAGTACTGGGGCATTGCCGAGTACTGGGGCATTGCCGAGTACTGGGGCATTGCCGAGTACTGGGGCATTGCCGAGTACTGGGGCATTGTTGAGTACTGGGGTATTGTTGAGTACTGGGGTATTGTTGAGTACTGGGGTATTGTTGAGTACTGGGGTATTGTTGAGTACTGGGGTATTGTTGAGTACTGGGGTATTGTTGAGTACTGGGGTATTGTTGAGTACTGGGGTATTGTTGAGTACTGGGGTATTGGGGTATTGTTGGGTATTGTTGGGTACTGGGGATTGCAGGGTACTGGGGTACTGCAGAGCTGGGATGGATTGAGGGATGGCTGGATCTGTGACTGCATTTGTCACAGATCCAGCCACAGCTCAGCTGCTGACACCCCGCTCCCCCCCCTCTCCTCGCACACTGTACCGAACGGTACAGAGAGGAGAGGGAGGAACCGGCGTCATCAAATGACGCCGGTTTGTTTACAAGTGATCAGCGGCAATTTACCGTGATCCGTCGGGTCTTCTAGACCCGGCGAGCACGGACACTTTCGCGAGCGCATCCCAGGGGACGCGCAATCGCGGAAGTGAAGGACGACGTCCCAGGGACGTCGTGTCAAAGTAACTCCACCACGCCGTAGCAGTAAAATGCTTATGGCGCGGTGGGAAAGTGGTTAATAGCGGCTCCTGCCATGGCTAAGAACAGCCATACAAGGTGCAAGATTCTTTCATTGGTTGCTGGAAATAGATTTGCAAAATTGCTCCATCAACACAGGCAGTGCTGACAGGGGAATTAGCAGTCCTTCTCCTGGCAGGGAGGCACGGAGGCGGGGGAGCCATGCCCGGTGGGAGGAGACGGTGATTATTACTAGCGGCTATAGCAGCCACTAACGATAATGACAAGAAAATCTGGCAGGCTGGTTGTACCCAAGTTGATCGATCGATTAACTTGGTACATTCAGCCTGCCCATTAACAGTTCGAATCTCGGCTAGTTCCTGCTGAACTGGCCGAGATTCGAACATTGTATGGCCCGATTTTAATTTACCTTCTTTTCTCTCTCACACTGATCTATTCACTGCCAGGAGTGAAGAAAGATTACACATTACTTCTGGTTAGGGCTCATTTACACAGACAGACAAAATGTTGTGTTTAGATGTGCATTTTCTGCATGAAAAGGAGTTTTACTGGCAGATCGAGAGCTCAGTCATACAGGCAGAAAAAAACTCTGGGCCAGATTCTCAGAGGCGTTACGACGGAGTATCTCAGATACCCCGTCGTATCGCCTTTTTTTTGTCTCGTATCTATGCGAGTGATGCTTAACATCACTTTTGCATAGATACGCTTCTACATCCGACAAGTGTAAAAGCATTACACTTTCGGATCGTAGGTGTAAAGAGAACTCCGGCCACTAGGTGGCCTTTACGTTGTTTTTTCATTTGCATATGCAAATGAAGTAGTACGCCGATTCTCGATCGCTTTTACGCCGCCCCGTCGTCGCGTACGTCGTTTTCGTTCGCGTAAGGTTACCCCAGCTTCTATGTGGAGTAACCTTACGAGGTCCCGTCGGATGCCGTCGTGTCCTGTCGGACGCCATGTTAAGTATGGCGTCGGGTCAGCGTCGGCTTTTTCCGTCGCTTACGTCGTTTTACTAACTTGTTCGCGAATAAGGACTTGCGTAAATGACGCTCACGTCGTTTTGACGTCGGTTTCAACTACGCTTCCCGACGTGAGCTGGAGCATGCGCACTGGGCTTTTTCCCCGGCCGGCGCATGCGCAGTTCGTTCGACGCGGGGGGCGCGCTTAATTTAAATACAAGCCGCCCCATTTGAATTGCGCGGGTTTACGCTTGGCGATTTACGAGACGCCAATGCAAACTACGGAGCAAGTGCTTTGAGAATAAAGCACTTGCTCTAGCATGCAGCGGCGGCGTAGTGTAAATGGCTTACGCTACGCCGCCGAAAATATATGAGAATCTGGCCCTCTGTGTTTAGATGTGTATTTTCTGCATTAAAGAAAGAACCTGTGTAAAATACATGCCTAAAGTACATGCATTTATGCACATATGCGAGTAAACTGCAAATCTATGCGTATAAAATTTGCAGCGGTGTTCTACTTTTTTTGTGTGTGACTAAACACAGTACACATTTTCGTATGTAGACACAGGGATCATTAATTACTATAATCCTGCGTTTAGATGTGTACAAAACGATCTGCTGTACGTATCCAAACACAGCTTTTTTTTCCATGTGAATGAGCCCTGTGTGTATAGGCTCATTGATCACTATAGTGCTGTGCTGATATGCATCCTCAACTATCTGCCGTATGCATCTAAATGCAGCGTTTTTTCTGCCCGTGTGAATGAGCCCTTAAAGTGGGAACATGTGACAGTGCTGATTCTTGGAAGTTGGATACTTAGCACAAGTGCCATCACATGGGTGTAGAGAGGAAGTAAAAGGAAGTAAAAGCTCCAACTAGGTTCATCTTTAAACATCCACAAGGCTTCTTCTACTCGCATGAATGAGGGAGCAGAGGGAAGTATACATTGCTATGGAACAGTGACAAAACTACCAGGGTCGCAAAGGTCACACTTGCGACTGGGCCCTGACGTTTCACCACTGTCGGGGGGGGGGGGGGGGGCTCAGCTGGGTTG
Organism: Rana kukunoris; assembly: GCA_029574335.1. NCBI lineage: Eukaryota > Metazoa > Chordata > Amphibia > Anura > Ranidae > Rana > Rana kukunoris. The sequence goes on from CM056056.1 coordinate 118,631,907, forward strand.
CTGGCTGCAGGGCTCTGAGCTGAGAGTGTCTCTCTCATACAGCCCAGAGCCTGCACTGACAGTTCCCCCTCCCTCACACAGATGGGAGAGGAGAGATCCAATCTGATCCTTCTACTCCTGTCCCTTTCCTCCTGTGTGTGCACTGCAGGAAGTAATAAGTTAAGTAGCTAAATTTGATGATTAAGCTGCTGAGCTTCACACTTCCCGCTGTGCACACAGGTGGAGAGGGGTGGGAGGAGAAGGAGCTCTGGGCCGTACGAGAGAGACGCTCTAAAGCTCAGAGTCCTGCTAAGGAGGCACTGATAGGCGACACTGATAGGGCTGTGCTGATAATCAGGGCACTGATTTATTAGTGTAAACAACGTACTGATAGTGTTGCCAGTTAAAGGGGTTGTAAAGGTTCGTCTTTTATTTTCCAAATAGGTTCCTTTCAGCTAGTGCATTGTTGGTTCACTTACTTTTGCCTTTAATTTCCATTTTAAATGTTTTTTTTCTTTGTTTGAATTTTTCACTTCCTGTTTCTCCTCAGTAAGCTTTCCACCATCATCCGAGCGGTGGAAAGTAATTTAGAACAGCTTACTGAACAGCTTACTGAGAAGGAACAGGAAGTGAGAAATTCAGACAAAGAAAACAAAGAAAAAAAACATTTAGAAGGACACAGCCGTCGCGAGCTTAATGTGTGCCCCAGGGGGCATGCAGGAGGCAGGGTTCTGGGATAATGTCATCCATGGACACCCTTCCAGACTTGGAAGTCTGGGGCTCGGATGAAAGGTAGGGGCCCTTAAGGGTTTTTGCCATCGGGGCCCTGAAGGTTCTAGTTACGCCTCTGATACGAAAGCTGGGTTTAAAGTAAAGCTGTTGCTTTGCCATGCATGGGCAAAAAAAATGGAGTTACTTACCGGTAACATCCTTTTCCAGGAGTGTATTTTGAAGTGAACATATTTTCCCTAGTTTGTCTTTCAGGACAGCACCTTAGAGAGATCCCGGCTCCTCCCCTTCTAGGAAACACCGCCTTCTTCAGATCTTTAAAGCCTCATCCTCCCACTGGCCCTTCAGTTCTTACAGAGTACCTCCGGCCAACTGGGGAGACACAAGACAACGTTATACAAGAATACTTTATCTTACCTGACGTCCTCATGTGATGAGTCTTCCAATCTTCAAACCCTGGGTGGGTAGCGGTGCTGTCCTGAAAGACTCCTGGAAAAGGACGTTACCGGTAAGTAACTCCATTTTTCCCTAGTTCGTCTTTCAGGACAGCACCTTAGAGAGGATAAGCGAGTACCTTACCTTAAAGTGGGACTACTGCCTGTAGCACCTTACGACCAAAGGCTTGGTCCTGTGCTGACAACAGGTCTAGTCTGTAGTGCTTTACGAAGGTAGCAAAACTCGACCATGTCGCTGCTCTGCAGATCTGCTCCGGAGAAGCACCAGCCCATTCTGCTTGTGAAGTCGCCACTGCTCTAGTAGAATGTGCCCTGATTCCCACTGGAGGTTCCATCCCCTTTAACACATAAGCTTGACTAATAGCTGCTCTAATCCAGCCCGCTATAGTACGCTTGGAGGCTCTAGAACCCTTTCTAGCCCCTGAAAATAATACAAAAAGGGAATCTGATTTTCTAAACTGTTTGGTGCACTCCAAATATTGAAGGACGCACCTCCTTACGTCTAGGTTGTGAAAAATAAATTATTTTTCCCTCACCGGGTTTGAACAAAATGTTGGCAGAATAATTTCCTGGCCTCTGTGAAACTTCGAGGCCACCTTTGGCAAAAAGGCCGGATTGGTCTTAAAAACAATACGATCCGGAAAAACTTGAAAAAAAGGAGTTTTAATTGAGAGGGCCTCGAGTTCACTTACTCGACGTGCCGTCGTAATCGCTACCAAAAATGCAGTTTTGAGAGTGATTAACCTCAAAGAGCATGACCCCAATGGTTCAAAAGGATCTCCCGTAAGGGCCTGCAAAACTAAGGAAAGATCCCACACGGGAAAAGAGGTCACACCCACTGGCCTCTGCCTACTCAAAGATTTAAAAAATCTCACTATCCAGGGATCCCCTGCTAGATTTTTCTCTAAAAATACACTCAGGGCTGACACTTGTCCCTTCAGGGTGCTGAGAGCCAATCCCTTATCTGCCCCCGCCTGTATGAACTCTAGTACTGCTATGGAACTGTGTACACTAAAGAAGCTTTCAGAGCACCATGAATTGAAACGTCTCCACACTTTGTGGTAGATGGTTTGCGTTTCCTTTTTCCTACAATTTAGGAGGGTCGCAACCAAGCGATCTGAAAACCCTTTTTCCCTTAGCAACCCCTCCTCAGCAACCAGGCCGCAAGGTTCCACCTGTTTACGTGAGGGCAGCAGACTGGACCTTGAGTGAGAAGGTTGTCCCGAACTGGTAGAAGCCAGGGGGCTCTACAGCCAAGTTCTTTAGGATTAAAAACCACGGTCTCCTGGGCCAATATGGGGCAATTAGGATTAAGGTTGTGTTCTCCTGTTGAAATTTCCTCAACACTGCAGGGATCAGAACCAGAGGGGGGAAGGCATAACACCTGAAAAATTCCCATTTCTGAGCTAGTGCATCTATCCCTAAAGCTCCATCGTACCTGCTTAGAGAAAAAAACTTGTCCACCTTGGCGTTCTGCCTGGAGGCAAAGAGGTCCACGCATGGCGGCCCCCATCTCTGGACTATCATCCTGAAAACCTCCTGACTCTGTAACCAATCGCCCTCCCTCAGCGTTGTTCTGCTGAGGAAGTCCGCTAAGCAGTTCTGATCCCCCTTCAGATGTAAGGCCGACAGGGACAGGACATTGATCTCGGCCCATTTGAGAATGGCTTCCGTCAACAGCCAGAGGGAGCTACACCTTGTGCCCCCCTGCCTGTTGATGTAAGCCACTGCCGACGAGTTGTCTGTACGAACTCGAACGTGGTGACCCCGCAGATCCTTTTGGAATGAGACAAGGGCCAGTGACACTGCCCTCAATTTCCTCCAATTGGAGGACTTCGCTGCATCCACTGACGCCCAGGTGCCCTGTACCCAGCGGGAACCCAAATGTGCTCCCCAACCTGTGTTGCTTGCGTCGGTTGTGACCGTCCTGGATATGGGTAGGATTCACTCTAGGCCTTAGGACAAGTTTGCCCCCCTTCTCCACCACCAGAGGGACCGTTTGACTTGACTTGGGACAGAGATTAGGGAATCCAATGACCTGAGCTGTGGTCCCAAACCTTCAAGATGAAGAGTTGAAGAGGACGGAAATGAAGGCCCGCCCACTGTACTGCTGGAAGGGTGGAGGTCAGCAACCCCAGGGCGGACATGGCCTTTCTTATAGAGACCTGGCCGCTGCCCTGCAGAAACAGCATGGCCTTGTCCACTTTTTGAACCTTCTCTGGGGGAAGGAAAACCTTTTGATCTGTCGAGTCCAACACAAATCCTAGGAAGGACACCCTCTGTGACGGGATTAGGTTGGATTTTTCTGGGTTTATGAGCCAACCCAAGCTTTCCAGAATGTCTCTGGCTGACTGCAAGTCCAGATTCAATTGTTCCGGGGAGGGAGCGAATAATAGAAGGTCGTCCAGATATGCGACTATCAGGATTCCCCTGAGTCGCAGGAAGGCCAAGACCTCTGCCATTAGCTTTGTGAATATGCGGGGGGAAGATGACAAGCCGAAAGGAAGGGCTCTGAATTGTAGATGCAGTACCTGATCCCCGGTGTTTATTGCTAGCCTCAGGAACTTCTGATGTTTCTCCGCTATGGGGATATGCAGGAAAGCGTCCTTTAGGTCTATTGAAGCCATAAAGCAGTTTGGCGGGAGAAGGGCTTTTACAGAATGGATCGAATCCATTCTAAACCTCTTGTACCTGACCGAGGTATTTAAAGGTTTTAGGTTGAGGATAAGCCTGAACCTTCCCGACGGCTTGCAGACCACAAAGATGTGGGAGTAAAAACCCCCGCCTATCTCCCTGGTCGGGACCTGGACAACCACCTGCTGCTCCTCCAATTCCTGAAGTGAGGAGAGTAGGGCACAAGACTTTTCCACACACTTCGGCAGGTTGGTAATTAACAGTCTGAGGGGGGGAGGGGTTGAGAATTCTAGCCTGTAACCCCTTCGGATGATCTCCAAGATGTACTGGTTGGAGGTAATCATCTCCCACTGTGGGAGGAAGACCCCCAATCTTCCTCCTACTGTTTGGGAGTCAGTTGGTCTTTTTGGGGGGTTCAGGAGGGCGAAAAATTGCTCCCCCCTCGACCCTTCCCCTTCTGTCCCCAACCTTTCTTCTGGGGACCTGACCTGGGTGTTTCTGATTTCCCACTAAATCGAAACCTCTTTTTTGGTTGTTCCCCAAACTTCTTTTTAACGGGAAACGCCTTCTTTTTGTCGGTGGTCCGATCTAGGACTGCCTCCAGACCAGGCCCAAACAACAAATCCCCTGTAAGGGGGATACCACAAAGTTTTGCTTTGGACGCACTGTCCCCCTGCCACGTTTTAAGCCACAAGGCCCTTCTGGCTGAGTTGCACAATGCTGCAGACCTTGCGGACATATAAATAGACTCCGCTGAGGCATCTGCCAAGAAAGCTACCCCCTTCAGAAGCATGGGGAAAGAGGAGAGTATTGTGTCTTTTGCCGTACCTGCCTTGATATGGGATTTAATCTGAGTCAGCCAATACTCCATATTGCGGGCTACCACTGTAGCCGCCATTGCTGGCCTAAGATTACCCTGGGAAGAATCCCAAGTTTTCTTTAACAGGGAATCCATCCTCTTATCCATGGGATCAGAGAGTACCCCCATATCCTTTAAAGGCCAGGTCTGTGTGTCTAGAAACCTGGGAAAAAGCCGCGTCAAGTTTAGGCGACTTATTACAAATTAAGGTTCCTCCCTCCTCAAAAGGAAATCTTCTTTTCAGCGCCTTTGAGAAAAAAGGTTTCCTTTCCGGATCCTGCCATTCCCTCTTGATGGCATCAACCAGAACGTCATGGACTGGGAAAACTTTCCTTTTCTGTTCCCCTAAGCCTCTGTACATTTGGTCGTGCAGGGACAGTGGCTTCCTTTCCTCCTGTATCCCTAGGGTGGTATGGATAGCTCCTAAAAGCTCCTCAACCTCCTCTAGTGAGAGTTTGTAACGTGAGGGTTTTGTGGACTCCCCGTCCATCCCCTCTTTATCTGATTCTCCCTGAGAATCAGAGGGAGCGCTGCCTGCTTCTTCCTCAATTTCCTCTGCTGACCCTACCGGTCTCTCTGCACCAATAGCGAGGGGTTCCGGTGGATCAGGTGAAACCGCCTGTTGTACTGGGGGAGGGGTGCTCTGGGGCTGGGGCAACTGAAAGTTAGCAAACAGAGTTTTAAACGACTGAAAGGTGCTTGAAAGCTCCTTAACTGATGCCGCCAGATCTACCCCCTGTTCTGCTGCCTTCTCTCTCACTACCGCATCCATACACCCCCTACAGAGAGTCTTGTCCCAAGTCTCCCCTAACGTGGACCTGCAGACAGGGCACTTTCTCTTAGAGCCATGGAGCGATTTGCTTGTGTATTTCTGAAAACAAACAGAAAACATAGAGAGTAGCAGCATTAATCAGAACCCCCCAGCTAAATAAACAGGGATCACCAGGAGTGCCCAATCCCCAGGAATGACCACCACCAGGGACCCACTCCTCTCCCACAGACCACCAGGCAGGAGAAAAAAACCACCTCTGTGGAGCGAACAGGGGTTTGGGAATCAGGGAACACCACCCCAGGGTTCCACTGACCTTAGTTTGGCTGGTGTCCTTGTCTCCAAGAGCGTTTTTAGAGGCCTCTGCCTCCGACATCCTCCCGCACAGCAACACGGTGATCTTCGGTCAAAACAACGCTGTCCCCACAGCTCAAAGAGGTGACCGCACCAGCCAAGTGCTGGGTTCGCCTTTCTAGGCCGCGTCCGGAACCGGAAGACGCGGCCTCGTGTGTCGGACCCGCCCCTTCCGCTGGAACTGACGTCACCCGCCATCCGACGCAGCCACTGAGTCTCCAGGCTGAGGGGAAGTGGATTCAACATACAGCGCCACCCTAGGCGCGCGAAAGAGCGGACCTCCCAGCTGCCATCCTTTCCCCAAGGTGCGCTGAGATGCACGGCGCCATTACAGGTAAGCCAAACACGCTCGTTTCTACCTGGCGCCAAATACAAACAAAAAGAGAGCACAAACACCAGGCAACTCCCGGATCCTGCCCTTCTCTGAAATATCAGCCTTAGCCTCCCCAGCTAACAGCCCTGGTTCCACAGCAGTGTCTCCCCACCGGAGGAAACACCATAACTGAAGGGCCAGTGGGAGGATGAGGCTTTAAAGATCTGAAGAAGGCAGTGTTTCCTAGAAGGGGAGGAGCCGGGATCTCTCTAAGGTGCTGTCCTGAAAGACAAACTAGGGAAAATATGTTCACTTCAAAATACATTGCATTTAAACATGCCCATTTATATTGCAGTGTTAGTTATGAATAGACCACTTGCTGCAGTTCATTTGCTTTGCATCCAAACTACAATACATCTAAAATGTGAGTAACTTTCGAGGTAATCTAGATTTATTATTATTATTCTTATCAAGTATTTAGGCTTTCTCAAGAGCACACTAATATTTAGTGATTTTCCTTTTTGATAAGATTATGGATATATTTAGCAATACATTAATAAAAGTCACATAATGCAGTGTCATTTTCAAACTGATACCGACTTCACATGACTTTACAAGCCACCATACCTGCTGGTTACTAGTTCATCTCTCGTAGCTTGTGGTTTTCCTGAAACCTTTGGCGCGTGCCAAACCTCAGAATCAAAACATTGTGACATCTGCTTCTGGTAAACAGGATGTACAACCCGCTCTAAGGTAGTCCGCTTCTAGTTTCAAATCATGCTAATCTGATAGAACATCTACAAAATTCACAGTCTGCTGATTAAAGAGCAGGAAGTATTCAAATGGTTATTAAAATCTGCAAGGTTTTCAATTTTTCCATAATTTCTGAAGGAGCCACTGGAGGCCCTGTTTGGGAGACTGAAATTAAACAAGTCTTTAGCTCACATATAGTTTGTGACTGTGTAAGGCTTTCAATCTAGTTTTGTTAAAAATACCTGCTTGGTAAACCATATACCTTTTCAAGAATTTTAGCTAGCATTGTTACAGATTCATACCCTTGTCTCTTCTGAAAAAGTAGCTCACCTTTCTCAGATTGATCTCTGAATGAGAGGGTCAACCGTCATTCTAAACACCTGAACAAATCTCTTCTTTTAGAAGATAGCAGACTTAGCCCTGGTTCACACTGGGCTGCGGGAGTGAAATCGCGCGATTTCAGCTGAACTCACGCAATTTCACTCCCTCTGGCAGTCCCGATTTCGGCGTGATTTAGGAGACATCTGTGCAGGGTTTTGCACAGATGTCAATGTAAATCGCATCCTGAAATCGCAAAAAGTAGTACAGGAACTACTTTTTGAAATCGATGCAGCACCGCAGATGCGGCGTCGCACCGATTAGGACGGTGTCATTGCCGCCGATTTGAGATGCGATTTCACATGTGAAATCACATCACAAATCTTAACTAAAATCGTACCCAGTGTGAACCTGGGCTAAGCCTAGGTTCACACATGTGCAAACACAGATACTGCAGTGCCAAGCGTATGCAATGTCTGTGCAATGCGAGATCAGCCAAAGAGTTGTATGGCTGAACTCGCATTGGATTTGGAAGGGAAAATAGTGCAGGGACTTTTTCTCAGCTGTTCTCAGCCACTTACTGACATGTTTGGATGGTGTACTGAGCTGTATGTGTTCTGCACTGTGTATACTGACATGTAAACAAATGATGCATTCTGTATGCAGGCCAATTAATTGACTGACCAACTAATTGATAATGAATATTGTTGACAACTATTTTTATTATCAATTTACAATTGTGTTGATTAGTTGTTTCAGTCTTAAACTCATTTACGAAGCTCTGGAGCAACTGCACTTGCAAAGTGCATAGTCTATTTGCCTTTAGTAAATGAACCTGCATGTATATTAATGTAATTCAAGTATTTTTTTTAGCAGGTAGAGTTTTAGGTAAAAGTACCTAAAGGTACTTTGTGCAGTACTGTTTAATAATTACAGATACATTTCTCAGTGGTTGAAAGTGCTAGTATATGGGTGTGTGTATTTGGGCTATTCTGTGCTCCTTTGAGCATTTCCGATATAAACACCAGTGACGATACATTCCAAAGATACAAAATCACAATTTTTGTATTTGTATTAACATATCAAAAGATTATTGGGACAGTCCTCTACAAGAGATATACTGATTACGTGTCATACATATATTTTCCCTTGGATCTATCCTCATACTTTATTAGGTTAATAAATATCCATCGAGTTCAACTTCTCACAGACCTGTATGGCATAGTAATGACAGGATAATTACCTTGTAGTGGTGTACATAAATCAAGTGACAATTTTAAGTTTAGTACTATATACTACCTAAAGTAGTCTCTTCACTTACACTTTTACAGTAACTTACAATTTTAATCAGCTTTATAATAAATAATGTGTGCAATCACTCACTTGACATTTTGATGTCACAGAAATAATAATTCAAAAACATATTTTTTTTTTTTTAATCTGTCCACATAGGTGAGAAAATGAAACGCGTCAATTGAATAAAAAAAAGAAAAATTCCAATATTTATACTGAAAGACCTTTGTTCTCTTTCTTTCCTACAGATGGGACAGATGCATTCTCCGTTTTTGCACCACACTCAAAGTACATTTGCCCAGAAGGACATGATGTGAACCTCACATGCTCTATCAGAGGACACCGTAGCCATCCACATGATCTATTAACTGTACATTGGGTTTTCACCAAAGACAGAAACCAAGACTGCACCGAGGAAAAACATGCAACAAATACAACAGACAACCACCATCAAAAAACACACAAAGGTTCCCACTTCTCCAATGGATTGTTCTATAGAACGCTTTTTAATGTCACACAATCAGACAATGGTGGCTATTGTTGTTACCTTCATGAAACAAATAAGAAGCATCTGATACATCAGGCACACAGCTATATGGAACTTCAGGTCAAAACAGGTAATGGATTTGCATACTAAGGCCTCCTACACACGACCGAGGAACTCGTCGGAAAAGACACATTGTTTTCCTCGACGAGTTCCTTGTTAGGCTTGTCAAGAAACTTGACAAGCTGTCTTTGGGTACACACTGTCAAGACAAAATCTCCTCATTCTCAAACGCGGTGACTTCAACACATACAACAGCAGGGGAAGTTCGATTCCACTGGCACAACCCTTGGGGCTGCTTTTGCTAATTTCATGTTACTGCGTGTTAGGTAAAAGTTTGGTAAGAGACATTTTCACTTTTCAGTCTGTTACAGCGTGACCAATGTGCTATTTCCATTACAAACGATACTTTTACCGAAGGTGCGTGGGTTTCTAAGCATACACACCAACGTGTTTCCCGTCGAAAACCAGCCCGACGAGGAACACGACAAGGAAATTGAGACACCCGTTGAGAAAAAAAGAGAACTTGCTCTCTTTTTTTCTCATCGAGTTCCTCGACAGTTTTCTCGATGAAAAGCATACACATTTTCCTTGGCAAAAAAGCTCTCCCACCAAGTTTCTTGATGGATTCTGTTGAGTTTCTCGGTCGTGTGTACGAGGCCTTAGAAGTTTAAATTGTGCATAGAAACTTCATTTTAACTTGGGGCTGTGTTGCCTTGGTGTGTTGGAGGGCCATTTAATACAAATGACACTGCAATGCACTAATGCATGTAATGTGTACTACAGTGCTTTGCATTACCACAAAGCACTGCAAACGTGTGAATGGCCAGCATGATAGTAACAGCGAGTATAACTGAACTTACACCTGTGTAATTACAATTCAGTTGGAATGACATTTTGGTTCTCGGTTCAGCTGTGTTCTGATCCCACACCCCTGACATCCTGAGAAAAATGGCTCTGAATCAAAACTTGATTAAATCACCAATAGATGTTTGACATTGTTATTAAATTGTCTTTGCAGCTGAGTGCTAGCTATTGTTCATTGACTATAAATGGCTTCCTGTAGCGTCCATATGTAGACAGGAAGTCTGATATGGTAGTTATCTTAAGCATCTGTAGAAAGCTACTGAAATGTTTACACCTATATATGTGTGAATTAATATTTTCTGCACTATTGTATTAGGGATTTCATATGCAAGCATGGACCCACTGTATTATTTGGGTAAATGACTACAACAAAATATTATGGTGTACCTAACCTTGCTATTACACGAGAAGGACTTAGACTTTGTGGGAATAAATGAAACTTGGTTTGAAAGCTCACACGGTTGGCTGGCAAATATCTAGGTGTATTCCTTGTATCGGAAAGACAGGGAAGGTAGAAGGGGGGGTGTCTATATGTATAAAAATATGTAACGGTGGCAGAGAGTGTTATACCTGAAGGGTTCCACATGTACTGGCACTTTAAGGCTGGCTCCACCCAGCAGTGATGACAAGGGTCAAGGGGTACAGTGGCCATCTTAGAGTGTGCTCATGTAGGAAGCAGATAAGATGTAATGTCCTGAGATGCATGTTGCAGTGTACAGCCTGTACAGAATAAACATCCATTGCTCCAGACCAGAGTCTTGTGTCTCTCACAACACACAGGACATCACAGTGGCGACGAGAATGGAATTTACAAAGTGTCTATCAGTCTGAGAGATAGAGAGAGACAAAGACATTGTGGATTGTCACCTGGATAAAAGCAGTCACAGATCCCAGCAGGAAAATGTCATTAATCGGGACATTAAGTGAGTTTGATGGAGAACAGACATCCTGGAGTTCCTGGGTTGAGAGGCTGGAACAGTATTTCAGTGCAAATGACATCACAGATAACAGGCAAGTGGCAGTTTTTCTTACAGTGGTCGGGTCCAAAACGTATGACACTCTTAGAGATCTGCTTTCCCCTGTAAAACCTTCAGCTAAGACATTGGCAGAGCTGCTGACACTGCTAGAGGATCACTTCCAAGCCCAAACCACTAGAAATAGCAGAAAGATTTTGCTTCTATCAGAGGCAGCAGCAGACAGGTGAAGAGATTAAAGCTTATGTGCTCGCCCTTCGCAGACTAGCCTCTACCTGTTCTTTCGGGGACTATCCTGCCTACTGCACTGAGAGATAAATTTGTTATGGGACTGAATTGTGAGTCAATACAAAAGAGACTGTTAACAGAGAAAGACCTTACCATTACAAAGGCAATTGAGATAGCTTCAGTGATGGAAATGGCTGTGAAAGATACAGAGCAATTGAACCCCCAAAGCAGAAGGGAAGAGGTGAAGCAGGAAGTTTTCAGAACAGCAGTTAAGCCGACTGCCGCAAACTGGAAATACCGACCCCCACCAAGCCGGGAGTCAGCTTGCTACCGTTGTGGGAATACAGACCATGATCACAAAGTCTGCCGGTTTAAGGATCAGACCTGTCATAATTGCGGTAGGACCGGCCATCTGAAACGAGTTTGCCGTAGCAAGAAGGTGCGAGATAAACAACCTCGGAACCCCAAGACAAAGACATATATGGTGGGAAGATATACATCATCATCTAAATCAGAGGATGAGGAAGTGCTCCACAGATTAGACATACATCATATGCATTCAGCACCCTCCACAATGACTGTAGATGTAACCATTGAGGGAAAGAAACTCAAGATGGATGTAGACACAGGAGCAGCAGTTTCAGTTATCACCCAGAAACAATGGAGACAACTTCAGACCCGAAGAACTGTCCGCCCAACACCAATCAAACTGCAGACATACTCAAAGCAGATACTCCACCCACTGGGTTACGCAAAAGTAAAGGTATTGTACAAGGATCAGACAAAGAGACTGCCATTATATATCCTGAAAAATGGGGGACCCCCTCTCTTTGGGAGAGACTGGATTGCTCACTTTGGTATGCCAGACATCGCCATAAGTCCCTGTAACGCCGTCACCATTCCATTAGGAGATAATGAGGGATGGGTGGTGTCCCTGAAGCAGCGGTTCCCAAACGTTTTTGATGACCAGTTGGGAAAAATAAAACATGACTGTGTGAGACTCAAGCTGAAACCCAACGCTCAGCCTAAGTTCTTCAAAGCTCGGACAGTACCTTTCGCACTCCGAGCAGGTGTGGAAGCAGAACTAAGTCGGCTGGAGGAACAAGGTGTCATCTCAAAGGTAGAGCACAGCGAGTGGGCATCATCAGTTGTACCGGTAAAGAAAGCGAATGGGGACTTGCGCATTTGTGGCGATTTCCGCATGGCACTGAACTCTCAACTGGAAATAGACCAGTATCCCCTACCCAGAGTAGATGACATTTTTGCCTCTCTTGCAGGGGGTCAAAAGTTCACCAAGCTTGATCTCAAACAAGCATATTTACAGTTTGAGGTCCATCCTTCTTCCCGCAAGTTTCTGACCATTAACACCCACAAGGGACTGTATGAATACAATCGGATGGTGTTTGGGGTAGCCTCTGCCCCAGCCATTTGGCAACGAAAAATGGACGAGATTTTGGCGGACATTCCTTTTACGCAGTGCCTGCTAGATGACATGCTCATCACGGGACGGACTGACCAGGAACACAAGCAGAATGTGGAGCTTGTGTTGGCGAGACTCCAAGAACAAGGTCTGAAAGTGAACTTAGCAAAATGCCAATTCATGGTGCCTAAATTGGAGTTTTGTGGCCACCTTGTGGATGCAGAAGGTATACACACCACAGAAGCCAAGGTTGATGCTTTAGTCAAAGCTCCAGCCCCAACCAACGTCCAGCAGCTGCGATCATACCTTGGCTTGCTGAACTATTACCACAAATTCCTGCCAGATCTGGCACACACCTTCTTTCCGTTGAACAAGCTTTTGGAGAAACACTCCAGATGGGACTGGTCGGCTGCATGCCAGCGTGCTTTTGAAGTTTCTAAGCGGAAGCTGTTGGCGTCACGCATGCTCGTGCACTATGACCTCCAGAAGCCTCTCACCTTGGCTTGTGATGCCTCACCCTATGGTCTGGGGGCGGTACTATCCCACATCTTACCAGATGGGTCAGAAAAACCAGTGGCATTTGCCTCCAGGTCTTTGACAAAAGCAGAAAGCAATTACTCACACATTGACAAAGAGGCTCTTGCACTGATATGGGCAATTAAGAAGTTTCATCTTTACCTGCATGGTAGGGAATTCACCATACTGACGGACCATAAACCACTCCTTCAGATCTTTAGCCCTGATAAAGACATCTCCCAGACTACTGCGGCCCGCCTCCAACGCTATGCCCTATTCTTGGGGGCATACAGCTACTAAATTCAGTATCGTGGTCATGATGCCAATGCTAATGCGGACGCAATGTCCCGACTGACAGGGAGGTCCATGGACTCTTCTCCACCGGTCAAGAGTTGTCGTTACACCAGCCTGTCCTTCTTGTCTTCTGGAGAGATAGCAGCCCATACAACCAAGGATACCTTTCTGAAAACAATACTCTCCTGGGTACGGTCCGGTTGGCCTGCAACTGTCACACAGGAGTATGAACCTTATTTCCATAGGCGTATGGAATTAACTGTGGCTGGCAACTGTGTTTTATGGGGAGACAGAGTGATCATTCCACAGACCCTCCGGAGACACATTCTGGACTTGCTACATACCGGTCATTCCGGGGGCACCCGTATGAAACAAAAGGCCAGAGGCTATGTGTGGTGGCCAAATCTAGACTCAGATATCGCAACATATGTGAATGCTTGTGCTGGATGTGCACAAACGGCAAGAGACCCTCCTCGAGGGTGCGTCCAGCCCTGGACTTGGCCCACGGTTCCTTGGTTTCGCCTACACTTGGACTTTGCAGGCCCGATCAGAGGACACACCTTCTTGATCATAGTGGTTGCCCATTCAAAGTGGCCTGAAGTCATTCCTGTTACTCAGCCAACGACTAAGGCAACGGTTTCCATACTGTTACATCTCGCTGCTACGTTTGGATACCCCAGAGAAATCGTCACGGACAACGGTGCACAATTCACCAGTCAGGAGTTTCAGCTTTTCCTGACTGCCCACAACATCAAGCACAAGTTGACCGCACCTTACCACCCAGCTACAAATGGTCAAGCAGAGAGGTTTGTGCAGACTTTCAAACGCTATTTCAAAGCTACAGTGGCTGCAAGTAAACAGTCTCTGTCACCCCAGCAGCTGGACTCCTTCCTTTCTGCTTACAGAAACACACCACATGCAACCACTGGTAAAACTCCAGCAGAACTCCTTCTGGGTCGGCAGCCATGGACTGTTTTGGATATGCTCCGCCCTCAAACAGTCCAGGAACATGTACTGCAGTCCCAAGACAAGATGGTCAAACACCATGAGCTTCCCGGATTCACAGCCCAACAAAAGGTATGGGCCCGATCTTATGGGTCTTCCAACACCCGTTGGCTTCCTGCTGTCATTGCAGAGACTTTTGGACCCAAGATGTACAAGGTCCGCCTGGAAGATGGTTCCATTTGCAGACGTCATGCGGACCAACTGCGTCCTCGCTCTCAACTGCCCCAATCCCTCATGCCGGCTGAACCACCAGTGTCTCAAGGATCTGCTCCCAGCGGATCAGGATGCACAGAGACTGATGATTGTGGGGACTCTGAACTTTTGAACTCAGCTCCAGCGGAGCCCTCCAGCTCTGGTCCGGAGGTCTGTTTACCCTCTCAGTTGGGGGATCCCTTCTTGGCCCCACCGGTACCCATTCCAGCCAGCCCTGTTTCCTCCGGTCCCGAATCGCTGGATGCCCGGCCTCAACGACACTGTCGCCCTCCTGACCAGTTGCAGTTGCAAGAGCGGTTACGAGACTTTCGAAGGGGCCGACGGAAGTGATTCACTGACATATTAACCGCAACTGTCCCTGGAAGCTTGAAGTCCTGTAATTCTCCTGTGTTTGGAGGACTGTTACTGGACAGTTATCAGTTAATGTTTTGTGCCTGTTATTGTTTTATTGTGTTTTTTTTTTGAGGGATGGATGGAAGATGTTATACCTGAAGGGTTCCACATGTACTGGCACTTTAAGGCTGGCTCCACCCAGCAGTGATGACAAGGGTCAAGGGGTACAGTGGCCATCTTAGGCGGCGTACACACGATCGGATATATCCGATGAAAACGGTCCGCGGACCATTTCCATCGGATATGTCCGATCGGGAGTTTGATCCGATGGCGTCACCGCAACGTCACCGCACCAGGAAGTAAAACACTTCCGCGCTTGCGCCGAATCCATTCGGCAGCGGCGCGGCGGCGGTGGGGGCCGACATGTCTGCTGGTAAGTGTACTAACCAGCAGACATGTCGGGCGGACAGATCCCCACCGGATAGATTTCAAAGCATGCTTTGAAATCTGTCGGGTGGAGAAATCTGTCCGCTAGCCCATACACACGAGCGGAGATGTCTGCTGAAACGGTCCATCGGACCGTTTTCAGCGGACATATCCCCTCGTGTGTACGCGGCCTTAGAGTGTGCTCATGTAGGAAGCAGATAAGATGTAATGTCATGAGATGCATGTTGCAGTGTACAGCCTGTACAGAATAAACATCCATTGCTCCAGACCAGAGTCTTGTGTCTCTCACAACACACAGGACATCACAGAGAGGACCGACATTGTGAATGGGATGAGGGGGAATCAGTATGGGTATAACTTAACAAAAAATAAGTAAGTAGGAAATTAATAGTGGGGGTATGTTATAGGCCCCCCAACCTAAAGGAGGAGGAAGAGCTGGGCCTACTATCACAGATGGAAACAGCAGCAAAACAGGGAAAAGTCATCATAATGGGGGGACTTCAACTTTTCCGATATTGACTGGGCAGAGGGGACAGCTCTCTCATTAAAGGCCTGTCATTTTATGAATGTCTTACAGGACAAATTCATGTCCTAATTGGTAGATTCCAAGTCTGATCTCAGATGTGGAAAAATGGGATAACTTGGGATTTAGCGATCATAGGATGATCACGTTTAACGTAAAACATAGAAAAAAAGAGGCATGAGGGTAGCATAAGAACACTTTCAAAATAGATACATTTTTTGGAACTGCGATCCTTACTACATGACATCGATTGGGACAAAATCCTTGAAACAACACTGAACACAGAAGAAAAATGGAAATACTGTAGGAGTATATTAAACAAAGGTATGATACAGTGCATTCCAATGGGCAATAAATATAGAAGAGCGAAGGTTAAACCTGGGTGGCTAAACCGTAATGTAAAAAGCCTCATTAAAGAGAAAAAAAAAACGGCCTTTAAACAAAATAAAGGGGATGGGTCGCAGTCAGCATTTAAACACTACAAGGCAGTGTCAGTGCGTCTCTCCTGCCACCTCTCTATCACCAATAGATAGATTAATCTATGGCTGTCGCTGACACCTCCTAGTCAGGCAACCGGCCCTTTTTCGGCTCCAGGCACCTGAATTACAGCAACAATGTATTTTTTTGAATCGCCTGATTAGAGCCATAGGCTCTAATGGGCGTCAAAAAAGTGAACAGCGAGCGCCATGCTGGACTTAGCTGTGTGTTAGGAAAGCGAATGAATATTCGCTTTCCTAACACTGAACCGCCTCTCCGCCAATCAGGTGCTCGGGTCTGTTACCTGTCACCTGATTGGCTGAATCGACAGGCGCTGTGATTGGACGCCTATCAGGCGTCCAATCATAGTAGAGGACGGGAGGAGCGGGTGGGAGAAGACATAGAGGAAGACATGGAGGACATCGGACACAGCTCGCTGCCTGCCTGGTGGGCAAGGGGGCACAGTGGCAGCATTTATTGGGCACAGTGGCAGCATTTAACCTCCCTGGCGGTATGATTCTGTCTGGAATTACGTACCAAAAGCGGTACAATTTTTTGCATGGAAATTTGGCGTTTTATACTGTAGGCCTGCAATTCTTAGGAATAACTTGCTTAAATCTGTCCAAACAAGACCTCCCGGGTATGATAAAGTTTGAAAAACAAAATTATAAATAACTATAAATAATTATAACAAATGATAATGTAATTATAATAAAAATTATTCAATAATGTAATCAAATCAAAATCACAGAAATTTGCTCAGTTGCAGAATTTTCGCTGTCATTTTTTTTTTTTATGACGAATTTGCCCACAAATCGCTATCGCTCAATTCTGCAAGTAATTATAATTTATTATTGCTGTTTTCTAGCTGCTCTAAAACCATTTTTGACATAAAGGGACACTTTTGGTTGCTATAGACAATCTACAGTTTGCAGGCAGAAAGAACAGTTTTTATTATATAAAAGTGCATGCAGGACACTGGGCAGACCACTTGGGACAAGGGGGGTGTGTATTTTTTACATACAGTACTGTAATCTATAAGATTACAGTATACTGCATGTAATGTGTTTGTTTACTTTTTTGAATTTGGCGCCGTTCTCCCCCCCCGTGCGTCGTAACGTCGCAGGGAACGGAGATCGGCGGGACACGAGCACTGTTTGAATCGAGCGAGGACCGGCTCGCTCACACAGCGGGATGCATCGCAGGATCCAAGGACAATGTAAGTAATTTTGTCTGGATGCTGCAAGATAAGCCGCGCCGCTGCACACTCTGCACATCTACCCCAAGCGTGACTCTGGGTTACCGATCCTAGCATGGGAAAACCACCCCGAATCACGCTCTGGAATACCGCTAGATGGGTTAATGGGCACAGTGGCAGCATTTGGGCCAGTGGCAACACTTGATGGGCAAAGTGTCACCATTGGGAATGTTTGATGGGCACAGTGGCTGCGTTTGATGGGCACAGTGGCTGCGTTTGAAGGGCACAGTGGCTGCGTTTGATGAGCACAGTGGCAGCATTTGGGGCACAGTGGCAACGTTTGATAGGCACAGCGGCAAAATTTGAAGGGCACAGCGGCTGCGTTTGGAGGGCACAGCGGCTGCGTTTGGAGGGCACAGTGGCTGCGTTTGGAGGGCACAGTGAGGCTGCAATTAATTTTTATTTTCAGAATTTTTCAATTTGTTTGCGCCTCCCTTTAAAAAAAATTGAATACCAGACGCCACTGCTACAAGGAATACAATAAGAATTGTAGGAACGCAATTAGGGCAGCTTAAAAAGAGAGACACATAGTGGAAGACAGTAACAAAAAAAAGTTTTTTTTAGATACATTAACAGTAAAAAGGCAAGATCAAAGCATATTGCATACATAAAAGACAGGGAAGGGAAGATGGTTACAGACAATACAGAGATGGCAACTGTAATAAATGCCTTCTTCTCCTCAGTGTTTACTCAGGGAGGGGTATACTGACCACGGAAGTAGTGTTGGTGACGCATTACAGGACTTAACCTAGTGGCTAACAGAGACCGGAGTGAAGAAAAGACTAGATAAACTTAATACAAATAAACCACCAGGACCAGATTACACCCGAGAGTCCTCACAGAACTCGGTCAGATAATAGCCAGACCATTGTTTCTAATCTTTGCGGACAGCATACTGACAGGAATTGTACCAGCTGATTGGAGAAAAGCCAATGTGGTACCAATATTCCAAAAAGGACAGAGACAAATCCCTGGGAACTACAGGCCAGTCAGGCTAACATCAATTGTTAGTAAATTATTAGAGGCGATAATAAGGGACTATATCCAATAATTTACCGAGGAAAAAAATTGATTAAGTAGTCATCAGCATGGGTTTGCGGAAGGTCGTTCTTGCCAGACCAATCTGTTATTCTATGAGGAAGGGAGCTTTCATCTAGACAGGGGAAAGCCCATGGATTTAGTCTACCTGGATTTTGCAAAGGCATTCGACACCGTCTTCCATAACCGATCAATCTACAAGCTGAGGTCTGCAGGCGTGGACCATAAGAGCTATTCTTGGGTTAAAAACAGGTTACAGAGGCATGTCCAAACGGTGGTGATAAGTAACCTGTACTCAGACTGGTCTGGAGTGGTAAGTGGGGTCCCCCACTGTTATAAATGATATAGAGGATGGAATAAATAGCTCAGTCTTCGTTTTTTTGCGGCACAATATTAAGCAGGGCAATAACTTCACATAAAGATATAGAAAGTTTACAGCAAGACCTGAACAAATTAATGGAGTGGACAACTACATGACAAATTAGGTTTAATGTGGAGAAATGTAAAGTAATAAACTTGGGGGCAAAAAAAACGTAAATGCAAACTACTTACTGGGGGGAGAACCGATGAGGAAATCAAGGGTGGAGAAAGATCTGGGGGTCCTAGAAGATGACAGAATGAGCAATAGCATGCAATGTCAAGTTGCAGCTACCAAAGCCGGCAAAATATTAGCATGCATAAAAAAAAAGGGATATACTCCAGAGATGGATCAATAATCTTACCACTTTATAAAACATTGGTTAGACCACATCTGGAGTATTCTGTCCAGTTCTGTCACCAGTCCCCAAAAGGGATGTGCTGGAACTGGAGAGAGTCCAAAGAAGGGCGACAAAACCAATAAGGGGACTAGAGGACCTAAATTACTATGAAAGACTGTAAACACTGGAGAAAAGATCCTTGAGAGAAGATATGATAGCGATTTACAAATACCTCAATGGCGATCCCAGCATAGGAAAAACCTATTCAGTCTCAAGGAGTGTAAGACCGCGTACACACGATCAGACCGGTCCGATGAAACTGGTCTGCAGACCAGTTTCATCGGACCAATTCGATGGTGTGTATGACCTATCGGACCGTTGTCTGTCGGACCAAAGTTTTAAAACTTGCTTTAAAATCTGTCCGTCAGACAGATTCGATGGTTAGTACGCAAAAGCACCGGTCCGAAAACCCGCGCATGCTCAGAATCAAGTTGGCGCATGCTTAGAAGCATTGAACTTCGTTTTTTCAGCACGTTGTTGTGTTCTATGTCACCGCGTTCTGGTCTGATCGGATTTTTGGTCCGATGGTGTATACACACATCAGACCACTTCAGCCTAGTCCGATGAAAACGGTCCTTCGGACCAGTTTCATCGGACCGGTCTGATCGTCTGTACGTGGCCTAAGAGGACACAGGGACACACAATGAGGGGGTTTTTCATTGTCAGGGCAATACAGATTTGGAACTCTCTTCCACAATTGGTGGTGACTGCAGGGAGTATTGATAGTTTTAAGAGACTCTTGGGCTTGTAGGTTTTACCTTCAGATGGGGGGATAAAAACCCCCAGATATTTAAGCAAATTGGATTTCCACTGATATAAAGGAGGCTGCCAGGGATTCCTTTTCACTCTGGAGCAAAATGATGTTGCGATTTTGTAGCATTTATTTTAGAATTTTTGTAAAAGCCAAATTGGTCTAATTCATGGAGAATGCTAGGGAATGCAATTCTAGGATTATAGACACATAGGAGAAGATCATCTGCAAAAAGGCTTAGTTTATGGGAGAGTTTTCCCACCCTCCCTTGTATGGCGGCTTTGGCACGCAGAGCAACAGCCAGATGTTTCATTGCTAATATATTGAAATAGGGTTAAAGTGGGTACCCTTGACACATACCATCGAACAGACTGAACCCAGAAGAAAGACTGGGTGAAGATGGAAGCGTCTGGGCCCTGACAGCTGAGCGCTGGAGGGTTTTCGTTTGACAGGAAAGTTTTTCATATTGTGTTAATATGCTGTTCATACTAGTACATTATGGCATAAATCTCCTTGGGGCCTATTAATTTTTTTTTAAATTATAGCTGAGTTTAATTCCGTCTTAATACCCACGCTTCTTTTTTTGTAAAGTGCTTCCAACAACCCCTTTTGCGCTAATTATTATTCCTATCTACAGTATACTGTATATTGAATCCTTTCTGCTCATAAGGAATACGCCAATACTGTATCCCAGGCCACTCATGACTCAACGCTATAACAATCTATGAATATTAACAGTTGCATTAATTCTTTCTTATTTATATGCCTATCCGCACTAGCCTAATAAAAGGAATACACACATTGCTTGGAAATCTTTGTTGGAGCCAATTATTATTTTTTATTGGTAGGACTTTTGGTTCTTTTTTTGCCCTACTAAATTTCTATACTGCCTTGTAACTTGTCAAATACTTCTCCATACATGACATCTTTTCTACACCTTATACCAGTGTTTCTCAACTGCAGTCCTCAAGGCACCCCAACGGCTGTGGTAATTACTAATTACCAAGGCAGTGAAACTTATCAAATCACCTGTGCAAAATAATGGAAAGCCTAAAAACATGAGAAACACTGCCTTAAGCCTCGTACACACAGTCAGACTTTTTGCCAACAAACTTCAAAATGAGCAAGTCTTCCAAAAAATCCAACCATTTGTACGCTCCATCGGACAAACTTTTTTGTTTTTCATCGGACAAAAGTTCGCTCTGCAAATGGACAAACTTTTCAGGCAACAAAAGTCTGACCGTTTGTACAGAAATCATCAGACTTTTGCCCGAAGTACAAATACGCATGCCCAGAACCAATGTTAAAATCGACCAACAATAGGAGAAAAGTTGACCAAAGGGTGAAAAGAGCAGAAAAACCATGTGATGTTGGGAAAGTTTGCAGAAAAGTCCTGCCGTGTATATGCTATGGGTGTGCCTGGCCAACTCCCTTCGGACAAAAATCCACAGAAAAGTTTGTTTGAAGTCCGACCGTGTGTATGAGGCTTTAGACAGACAATAGTCCACAAGCTTCAATGCCTGTAATTAAGTGCATAGTTGATACTCATCATGTTCTATTTCGTAAGTTTGTACTTATTATAACTAGTCTATAGCAGGTCTATGCACATTGTAGTTTTTGGCAGTTTCTCTAAGTCCATCAATTGTCAATGCAGTACCATAGCTTCATGCGGCTTCTCTTTTGGAACGAAATCCCTCTGTCCGTTTGTTTTTTCTCATATGTACCTCTTTGTGAACTGATGTATAGATCTCTTTAAAACAAGTGTACAATTTATCTACCAAAAGTGTTCTATTGCACTAAACATATCCAACCTCCATAATACTGCTTTCAGAAAGCCAATTACTACTCGTTGGTCTAGCCAATAATTTGTCCTTTCTGGTCTTACATAGGTACACGGTGGTGTTGGGGCCAAAAGTTTCTTTCTTACTTAAGGTGTTTTTGTCTTGGCATGTCAATCAGGGCATTAGTCTTCCATCCATGTGCAGCTCGGTTTACATGCCTCGGAATGCAGCGAGCAAGCAGGTAGGTATATTTTATTGCAGAAAAGACATTGCATGTTTCTTTTGTGATAAGCCTGCTCACATGTGTTGGGAAAATACCTTAAAGGAGTTGTAAAGGAAAACATTTTTTTGCCTAAAATTAATGTCTGCAAGGTAGACAGACAGAATAGTGTAATGATTCTGTTAACAAACGAGTAAATACCTATTAAATTCCTTCATCTATATCACCTCCAGCGTTCTAGTTTCTGTTCTCTCATTCACTTCCTGGTTTGCATCACTTGTTCATGTAAGAACTACATTTCCCAGTATGAATTGCGGCACGCCCAGTAATTCACACCTCCTTGAAGTCTCTAACACGTAGAGAGCGTCCTGCCACACAGATGTAGTTCCCAGGAGGGGGCGAGCATGTTACTGACCACCGCAGTAAAGTCTCCCTTCACGGTGGACAGTAAAATCAGACAAGCAGGAAGTGAACAGAACAGAGAAGAAATAGAGCAACTTCTGAGCAAAAACGAACAATGAGGAAGTGAAAAGAGGAATGTCTGCAGGTAAAGGATGCTTATTAGGGAATTTTTTTTTTCCTTTGCAACCCCTTTAAGTTTCGCTTTAAATGCTGGGGGCCACACCACAGAGAAGGAGCGAGAGGACAGCATGCACCCATAAAACACCAGTTTGTCATGCCTACTTTAAACTGTATCTATTCCATAAATCTTGTGGTTCTACATAAATTTTTAGCCACATGGGCAACAGAGGAATGGCTTGCATGGTGTTTCCCACACCCTGAAATGGATATTTAATTGTTCTTGATATATAAAAGGTGATGTTCCGCTGTGCTGAACTGATAAAAGCCAAAAAACGTAACACACAATTGTTTTGTTATGTGTGCTGTACAATTAAATATATCCGTTTTATTTTACATTTTAGATAATCCGGATCTTAAGACCTGTTCACTTCTCTCATCTGAAAAGAACAGTGATGGTATGTACATCTTTTGTTCACCAGTGACAGCTTTCAGAATGTCATTGAATCAGTTTACTCATATTGTCTGGGAAAGGACTAAAAGTGTCATAGTTTACTCTGCTGCGTTATCGTGCACTCTTGCAGCCAACCCAGCCAGACAAGCACTGGATAATTATTACAAATGGTACTAAACGCTGCATCCATTCTCTATTGTATGCATCCCACTGAGTATTGCATGAGATAAAATACTGCATGGTTTCATGAGATGAATACTTAAAAAAAAAAGATAAATACTGCAAGTTTAGGAAAAATACCATAAGTGGTATTTTAGAAGCGTTTTTCGCATTTTTAATAAGGTGCACAATACTACTTTGTAAATGGAGCCCAATGTTCCATATCAGCAACCTAAAAAGTAGCTAGAGACAGCTAGTCCTTTAGCAATTTTTAGAAGAGCTACTTTTTAACCCCAGGTTAACACAAGATTGATCTGTTTGTTAATAATCACTAAATATATGTGAAGTCTGTGTATGTCATGTATTTAGGTGCTTAGTAACAGGTTGTAAAGCCATTCTAAATTCTAATTGTGCCAAAGTCTACTTAAAGTGGTTGTAAACCCCTTTTTAGAACTTTTACCTATAGGTAAGCCTAGAATAAGGCTTACCTATTGGTACTGTAAATATCTCCTAAGCTTGCGTCATTTAGGAGATATTTTACCTTGTAGTGTGCCGATTATGTCATTGGCACATGCGCTGTGAAGATCCGGCCCTTCATGCCGTTTCTTCCCGAGCAAGTGCCGTGACTGACGGTTCCGGCGCATCAGGGTTTACTTCCTCTTTAAGTGATCCTAGGGAATACATAACTTTTACTATATCTGTCTTACCAAAATATAATTTTTATTCATTTTAGCAGACAGTTTGCAAATAAATCTCAAGTACTATATCTATGACTTCTATTGCGGTATACTAATTACTGAACCTCCACAAAAAGGTTCTCCCCTTTTCGCAGAGTGAGACACCATGAAATATAACAAGCAGTAAAGAGCTTCCCTTCAGTATGTAAAATAACACTTAAATTACCTCTTGTTAAAGGTCTGTTCTAGTCAAGCAGTAAAATTGTGGAGTAAAATGACAATTATCATTAAAGCACTTGTAGTAGTATAATGTAAACTAGTAACACATTTCCAACATTGATAACATATATAATGTTTCTTGAGCGTTTTTTGTTTTCTGGCTCACTTAGATTAAAACAAAAAATGTGAATTATTTAACAAGTCCATGCATTGCAGCCTTTTAGAGAGGAGTTTCACCCTCCCTATTTTTTTTTTTTTTTACTCTTCTCCGTTTCTTTACTGAGATTGACTAATTTGAGATACACAAGATCCAGTGCTGTCCTTCTCAGCAGCAGCAGCAGCGGGGTCACGCTCCAAGATCATCTGTTACATCATCAGTAGGCTGCACAGTCTTTTTGGTGTTCTATCGCAGCCTACCGATGACATGCCCCCCTCCTCAGTAATTGAGGGTGGCCTGCGGGTCTCCTGGGAAAAGAAAGTCAGGGGGGGCTGGGGGCACGGACATCACTCCCCAAGGCAAATGACGATAAACAGGGAGGCAATAGTTGTGCAGCGGAGAGTGGGTGGGATGCAAAGGAGCAAAGTCCCTGAAATGGATAAAGATACCCTTTAAGCAACACTACAAGCAAAGTTATAGTTTTAAAGTCACTTAGATAAATGTTGTATAAAATAATATCTTGGTGTGCCTGATTAATCAAGCTGCAATTGCACTTAAAGTGGTTCTGTGCATTAAGATAAAACACCTTCTGTGTGTAGCAGCCTCCCCCTAATACTTACCTGAGCCCCATCTCGATCCAGCAATGTCCACAAGAACCTCGGCTGCCCAGGACTCTCCCTCCTAATTGGCTGAGACACAGCAGCAGGAGCCATTGGCCGTCGGTCAAAGTAATTGAGACAATGAGGAGAGAAAGGGGGCATGGCCAAGCGGCAGCTCAGCTCGGTTGCCCCCATAGTCAGCTATTTGCTGTGGAGGCAGGAGGAAGGGGCCAAGAGCACCGGCGAGGGACCCGAGAATAGGAGGATCTGGGCTGCTTTGTGCAAAACCTTTACACAGTGGAGCCAAGTATAACGTGTTTATTATTTTTTTAACTTAAAAAACAAAACAAGGGTTTAATATCACTTTAAAGCATGCCATAATTATGACTGAGAGCCCCCTTTAGCGTGCCTTAATTTCTGTTTAGGGCACCTTACTCTTACATCTTGATCAATCGGGGCAAATATGTCAGCATTACAATTTCTGGGCCCAGATATGTGATACTGCAGCTTGATAAATCAGGGCTATTGTGTTAGTTTCTACTAATTTGTTTTAGAGCCATAACCTTGTCTGTCTTCAACTGGCTTTGAAGCGAAAACATTTATGAAAAGACTGTAGCATACCTTCAGAGCCACGGATACTGGCTATACATGCATGAGTAAAACATTGTTCTCTAGTACGTAAGCATTCATAGAGGTACAGTCGACTTTGGGAATGTGGACATTTTTCTAACATTTTTTTTGTATTTATTTAATGCTTTTTTTATTCGTTTCTTATAGGTACAACAGCAGCTGCAGTGGCCATTGTGGCTTGTATTGTTGGAATCCTGTGCATGCCTCTTATACTAATATTAATCTATAAACAAAGAAAAGCAGTGACTGCCAGAAGTAAGTATCACCCCCTGAGTGATATGAAATTTCAATACAGACTATAAAAATAATTAAAATCTAGCATACTTGTTGATTTTTGACTATACAAAAAATTATAATCTTTAAAGTACCAGTAAGTTAAGGTTTTCTGGTTACTAAATAGAGCTGCCTCACAGAAGACACATTCTGCTAGGGAGAGCAAATAAAGCAGCTTAGTCTATGAACTGTATGTATAATCACTAAGTGCTTTGACCCAATCATGATTGGCATTCACTCAGACCCAGAAAACACCAGGCCAAAGCCTTGTTGTTATGCTTTGCCTAGCAAAATCCTTCCACGGTGAGATAACAGAGTTAATGGCCATCACTTTTATGGTAACAATAGCTTTTTATACACACAAGCAAGTAACAGTGACTTTTAGAAGTCACCTCCGTATCCACTTTGTGACATATCTGAAAAAAAAAAACTATATAAAGAATACGATCATTGATATAATCTTAAAGTATAACTATAGGCATTTTTTTTTTCATTTTGGATAGAGTACTGCCACGTACACACGATCAGAATTTTCGATGGCGTAAAATCTGTTCAAGCTGTCTTGCATACACACTGTCAGACCAAATTCCGACCATCCAAAACGCAGTGACGTAAAACACTACGACGTGCCAAGAAAAATTATGTTTAATGCTTCCGAGCATGCGTCGACTTGATTCTAAAAAAGCATGTTTTTTTTCTCCGTCTGAGTTCCACACAGACAATCGGAAAAATAAAACATGTTATATTTCTAAACACCGACAAAAAAAAAGTCCGATGGGGCCTACACACGATCGGAATTTCCGATGAAAAAAGTGCATTGGACTTTTTTCATCGGAAATTCCAATCGTGTGTACACGGCATTAGAGAGGGTTTTAACCCCCATTCGTTTTTTTTTTTTGCTATCTGTGTCCCATTGGGGATATTTAACTTTACTTCCTGTCCCATAACCAAACAGGAAGTGAGAGGAAATCCCTGCAAATTAAGGAAATCCATCAGTTCCCCATTTGACGATTTCCAGTCTATTACTGTTCTGGGGACAACCCTAAATTTGTAATTTTCTTTTACTTTAACTTCTGAAGATAATAGTAAACATGAAAAATAGGGATTGATTTACTAACAGGTAAAAAAAGGTCGCCCCAGAGCTTAGTAAATGAGCAAAAGCTCTGCTGGCTGACTTCCATTATCCAATGTTCAAGCTAAATTCTGTTTTTTATTTTCCTTGCATGTGATTGGGTATTCTTTACCTCACCTATTAAGCTCTGGAGCACAGTCTTTTGGCCTTTTAGTAAATCAACCCTATAGAGAGGGTGAATCTCCCTAATGGGGGAACAAACGGCAATAAAAACTGGCAGGTGTTCTAATATATCTCCACCATGTCTGAATCGGAAAAAAAAATGCCTTTGGTTATACTTTAAAGTGCACCAGTAGATTTTGTTAGAAATTTTAACTTCCTGAACTTTTGCATTTCTAAAGGCCCATACACATGATCAGATTTTCCGACAACAATGGTCCGACGGATGTGTTTTAACCCGAAAATCCGACAGTCTGTATGCTCCATCGGACAATTGTTGTCGGAATTTCCGACAACAAATGTTGACTGTGCATGCTCTCAAATTATCAGACAAAACATTTGTTCCGTCGGATAATCCGATCGTGTGTACACAATTTCAGTCTGTATGCATACCTAATTCATGGCCAACGCCCCTTCAGACAAAAATCCACGGAAAAGTCCAATGGAAGTCCGACTCTGTGTATGAGGCTAATGGTTAGTGGGGTAAAATTGACATTTGTTTTCGACCGTATTGACAAGATGATTAGAAGGAGCTCAAGCAAACAAATTTCTGTAAGTGTATTTTTTGTTCGGGAAAAAACATAAATGCTGCAATTAGACCTGTTTAACCACTTCCAGCCCAAGGACGTCATGTGACGTCTTTTAAATTTCAGTGGGAATATCTGAATGATGCCTGCAGCTATCATTCAGATATCCTTGTTTTCAGCCGGCGATTCTGTGCACCATAAGAATGATCATGGCGGCAGTTCCGCTGCTTAAACGTTCTTACAGGAGACGGAAGGGGACATCCCCCTAACGCCAACATCCGGTGCTTCTCCGGGCTCTCCCGTGCCATAGGGACCCATTGAAAAATAGGCCATTGCCAGATGACGACCATAGAGATTTCCGGTGACCAGATACTCACCTGTCATCTCTATGACCGTTGGAGGCCCCAGGCGCGACGTTATGATGTCACATCCGGGTCGCGGTAGTAAACAAAGCCGCAATCACGGCTGCTAAGCATGAGATTGTGGATTATTTTTTTTCGATCTCATGCTTTCCAGCCTGGAGGAGAGATGCGGTGTCTTATTGACCCCGCATCTCTCCATAAAGAGGACCTGTCACAAACGATTCCTATTACAAGGGATCTTTACTTTCCTTGTAATAGGAATAAAAGTGATCAAAAAAAAAAAATTAAAAGAAAGTGTAAAAATAAAATTAAAAATTAAAAATGTATGTAAAACGCTGTTCAACCCACACATGTGAGGTATAGCCATGTGCGTTAGAGCACGAGCAATAATTCTAGCACTAGACCTCCTTTAAATCTAAACTGGTAACCTGTAAAAAAAAAAAAAAACGTAAGCATCACCTATGGAGATTTGCAAGTATGTAAGTTTGGCACCATTTTCAATGAGTTAGCACAATTTTATAGCGTGACATGTTAGGTGATGTTACGCCGAGTAAATAGTTACCTTTCACATTATACAAAAAAATTGGGTTAACTTTACAATTGTGTTATTTTTTAAATCGTGAAACAGTTTTTTTCCCCAAAAAAAGCATTTGAAAAATTGTTACACAAATGGCGTGTAAGATAAAAAGTTGCAACGAAGGCCATTTTATTCCCTAGGGTGTCTGTTAAAAAAAAATATACAGTAAAACCTTGGTTTGTGAGCATAATTTGTTCCAGAAACATGCTTGCAATGCAAAGCACTTGTATATCAAAGCATTTTTTTACAGGGTATAAAAGAGAAGAGAGGCATCTCTAAGTGTAGCAATAGTTGCTTAATGTTGTACCTTCATTAAATGTAACCATATTGTTACACTTAGAGGCTCCTCTCTTCTTTTTTATACTCAGTTGTGACATGATGCTGCTCTTATATCAAGTCATCAATTGTATATCAAGGAAACATTTATTAAAATATTTTGCCTGTCTTGCAAAACGCCCTCAAACCAAGTTACTCTCAAACCAAGGTTTTACTGTATAATGTTTGGGGGTTCCGAGTAATTTTCTAGCAAAAACAAAATAATGATTTTTACATGTAGGAGAGGAGTGCCAGAATAGGCCCGGTATGGAAGTGGTTAATATGTCTGGGATTCCAATCAAACAGCAGCTCTGGACGAAATTTTAGGAGCTTGACTCTATCATTGCGAGAGTGAATGTTCTGACTAATGGATTTTCTACAAACGTTTGAACAAAAATCTAACTGTGGCTGAACAGCTCCGTACATAATACACAAACATATGTTATTATAGTGGGCAGAGCAATAAAAGTGTCCAGGGAGGGGGACATTATTAAAATCTGACCCCAACTATGCAATGTACTTACACAGGTGAAATCTGTAATTAAGCATGTATTTTACAGTCAGAATTCAAGTCCATGTAGAAAAAAAATGAATACTAAAACTGTTATTTTAATGTACAATTTGTGGAGTGCAAATAAGATATAAACACAAGTAATGAATAGCAGTGCCCTAGGTGTTAGGCTGTTGAAAGGTGTACTTAGTGTTTTTCATCATTCGTAATTTTTCATGCAAAATGAAAAACAGCATCTTAACTTTCATTTCTTATTATTTTAGGAGCACAGGAGTTGGTGAGAATGGACAGGTATGCATTCCTTGTGTTGTAAATGCTCCAAGTTCTTTCTAAGTCTCTCTAGGTCTGTCTGCTAAAAGAGTAATTCCACAAAAGTAACAAAAAGAAAATTTTAGAGATTTTATGAGCCTTAAAAAAAGAGAACTCCTTCCTTTCCTGAGCTCTATTGTCATATTTTGAATTGCCAGCAGAACTGCTGCTATGACGGCTGCTTTTTCTGTGCACAAAAGTGTAGCACTAATGCGGACAGGTAAACAGTGCAAAAAATGGTATCTAGTTATAATCTACAACAAAAACGTGCATAAATAAATTGTAATATCACAATATACAAATAAATAATATGAAAAACCTATGTGCACCAACTACCCAGAATAGGAGGGCAGATATTTTAGTGCAAACACTTAAATCTAAAGGTGTCGTCAGATTTTCTAGATGGCTTTTTATGAAATAAAAGAAGAAAGTTTGACTTCAACCAGGAAATGGCTATAGCCATTTAAAGCACTCGCATATTATTATGAATAAAGGAGCACTCTGTATACCAAAAAAGAATCCTGCTTTATACAATCATTAGTACTGGCCAGTAACCAAGATGGCGCCCATGCGTCCTGAGCTCCTCCCTAAATGTTCCTTCATACGTGACATCGTCAAGGGCAAAAAAAATAAAAAATGCCCAGAGCTATCACAACCTATACCGCTATGGCAGTGCTTTTTCTACAAGTCTTAAGCATGCAGTGATAGACGATGGGGAACAACCATAAGAATATTCTGCAAATTGACTGTCATCATTCTCTATGGACATTTCTTATGTTCAGCTTGTTACATGTGCCAGAACAGTTATGCAACACCTGCAAAATAAAGATACCTATAGACATAAATGGAATACAGCTTTAGATTGGCTAGACACAGAGGAGGTATCGTTGGGAGTTTTTTTTCTGCTTTTTGGTCATGGGTGTGGCCAAGCCAGGTACTCAGAACAGCCAATTATCATGTTATGTCTATGTGAACTTTTTTTATTTAAGAAATCATTGCAGAAAGCAAAACGATAGAATTGTTTTGGTAAAGTGGTCTTAAAACCTCAAAATATAAAAAAAAATTTTTTGCAGGTTCCCACTCTTCAATGTCATGGCTAAAAAAATGTTCCCCTTTATTTTGACCTGGTGATCTGACCAGTAACACTCTAAGATCCCTTTCACACTGAGGGCGTATTGCAGGCGCTATATCGTTAAAAATAGTGCCTGCAATCCGCCCTTAAAGTGCTGCTCTATTGTCTCCAGTGTGAAAGCCCGAGGGCTTTCACACTGGAGCGTTGCGCTAGCAGGATGGTAAAACAAAGTCCTGCTTGCAGGATCTTTGGAGCTGTGAAGGAGCGGTGTGTATACCGCTCCTCCACCGTTGCTACCCATTGAAATAAATGGGAAATTGCGGCTATACCGCGGGTGGTTTTGACCCTTTATCGCCCGCTAGCAGGGGTTAAATGCACCCCGCTGGTGGCCGAAATGCGCCAGAAATCCGCCCATAGCGTCAGCGGTAAAAACAGCAGCATTTTGCCACCGATGCTATGGGCGGTTCAGTGTGAAAGGGGTCTTACTGTGTTATGGCAGCTTCACTCAATGGACACAAAACCCTAACTGCCAATTTTCTTGAAAATCCTGGGCTGGTGGGGCTTATTGTGACCTGTGTTTTTCCAAAGCGGCTAAAAGCAGGTCACTGCTAGGGCACATAGCAAACAATTGTTTTTCATGTGCCCCATTCACGCCCTGATGTACTATCTAATTTCTTGAGGCCTCAAAATGACACGACAGAACAAATATCCCCCAAATGACCCCTTTTTGGAAAGTAGACCATCCAATGTATTTATTAAGAGGCATGGTGAGTTTTTTGAAGTGGTAATTTTTTGTCACAATTTTTGGGAAAATTAAGAATTTTTAAAATATTGTTTTTCACCTTTTTTTCTTACATACTGTGACCATAGTAACACTGTTGTACTCTGGGGAAGTGATCAGGATTTTTTTCGCGAATTGTTTATAAGAGTAAATATCACTGTTATAAACAACTATTTTTAACGGAATCAAATAGATTCATTCAGTGTTTATTGTTGTGCTTAGAGGTAATTGGCCACAGCTAATCACATAGTACAAATGGGCTGTGATTGGCTCTGTCTGTACAATGTAATCACTGGGACTAGTGATCAATGTAAATGTAATCAGTGTACAATGTAATCACTGGGTCACAGTGATCATCACAGTAATACAATCATGAACGACCTGATACATACTGGTGTAGGGTTTGTTTTATCCCAGGAAGGGAGGGGAGGGATAACAAAATTAGAATTCTTCTAGCTATACAGAAAATTAAAGATAGTGGGGCCCCAAGTCTACTCCTGTCAGTTGACGCTGAAAAAGCACTTGACAGGGTAGACTGGGGCTTCATGCATAGTACTCTAGAAGCAATAGGAGTAGGGCCAAGAATGACCATCTGGATAAAGGCACTATACAAGCCAAAAGTTAACGGGACCCTCTCGGGATTATACAATGGTACAAGACAGGGATGCCCTCTATCCCCCTTTTGTTTGTGTTGGCACTAGAACCCCTATTAAGAGGGATAAGGAGGAGCTCGGACATAAGAGGGATAGAGGTAGGAGAAAAAGAACACAAACTAGCGGCTTATGCGGATGATATTTTATTTTATATAACCAGTCCCAGAATAACCCTACCAAATTTTATGAAATTATTAAAAGAATATGGAGAGATGTCCAACTTTAAAATGAACCTTGACCAAGTCTGAAATCCTAAGCATGAATACTCCAAAGACCGAAACACAGATCAAAAAGAATTCCCATTTGTCTGGGGTAAAAAATAATTCAAATATTTAGGAGTTAGGAGGGGGGTGGGGTGTAGGGGTCTATTATTATGTCTGACGCTTTTTCATTTATGTAAGTTTTACATTAGAAGAGATAATTGCTAATGAAAAGATGTCTTTCATGAAAATGTAATAAAGAAATATATATATATATAAAAAAAAACACAGTAATACACAATGAATGGCATGAATCATTGTGTACAATTGTCATGTGATCTGCTGTGATTGGTCAGTTCACTTATGTTAATAACCACCAAGGTATTAACAGCTTTTTTACAGATAAAAATTAAACGAAATTACATATCTGACACAGAATATTTCCAGCACATTCTGGATATTGGATGATGGATGGGATTGGTGTGTAACATTTTTAGATATGGTGTTTTTATTTACATTATAGCTTCAGCAGAGAGAACGTAAAATGTCTACAGACATTTGATAATCACTACTCCATCCCACCAATCCTTAGAGCTATAAGTGACAAGACACCTAAACTGACGCTCCTGGCCAATTTTAGGAGCCGGGGCTGTAAACCAAGTTGGTTTTTACCAGTCAGTAGCAATAGTTCACCTAAACTAACCCCTGTAACTTTTGTCTGATTTGTTGTTTAGGGCAGAGGTCTCCAAACAAAGAGCCAGTTTACTGGCCTTCAGACATTAGGGGCCACACTGTGGCCATTAGGAGTAGAACATGCCCCAGTATAAGTAGGGGCACACAATAGGGTTTATTTACTAAAGCTGGAGGGGGCAAAATCAGGCTCACTTTTGCATAGAAACAAATCAGCTTCCAGGTTTTATTGCCAAAGATTAATTGAACAAGCTTACTTTAGAAGCTGATTGGTATCTATGCAGAAATGAGTCTGATTTTGCACTCTCCAGGTTTAGTAAATAAAAATCCCAATATCTCAGGCTTGGTGGTCAGTGGAAGTTAAAAGATTACATAGCACTTGTGGTCAGGAAGAAGGAATAGTGCCCCATCACTGGTTTCAGTGGGCGGAGTAGTGCCCCATCACTGGTTTTAATGGGCGCAGTAGTGCCCCATCACTGGTTTCAGTGGGTGGAGTAGTGCCCCATCACTGGTTTCAGTGGGAGGAGTAGTGCCCCATCACTGGTTTCAGTGGGAGGAGTAGTGCCCCATCACTGGTTTCAGTGGGAGGAGTAGTGCCCCATCACTGGTTTCAGTGGGAGAAGTAGTGCCCCATCACTGGTTTCAGTGGGAGGAGTAGTGCCCCATCACTGGTTTCAGTGGGAGGAGTAGTGCCCCATCACTGGTGATAGTGGGAGGAGTAATGCTTCATCACTGGTTTCAGTGGGAGGAGTAGTGCCCCACTGGTGTTGGTGCGAGGAGTAGTGCCTTATCATTGGTGTCAGTGGCAGGAATGGTGCCTCATCAATGGTGTTAGTGGAAGGAATAGTGCCTTATAACAGACTGAGGAACAGTGCCCAGGAGCCAGTGAAAGGCAAGCAAAGGGCGGCTTCCAGCCTGTGGGCTGCAGTTTGGAGACCACTGGTTTAGGGTACTAGTTTTTTTTTTCTTTTATCACAGTTTACTTGAAAAAGCCTGAAAATATCACATGAACTAAAACTCCCTTTGTAAATATATTTAGATTAGAATCCTTTTTCTTTGAAAACACTAATGAGATGAAGTAGGTCCTAAATTGTTTAAAACTTCTACTTTTTCTGGATTTAAAAAATGGAAAAATTAAATAATACAAATTGTTGTAAGTAATAGCAGTGATACTTATGTATTCTTTGGTACAGCAAATTGTTGCCTCAAAAAAAAAAAAAAAAGTTATTTTGTGTTTCAAAGTTTTTATGAGCAATACTACATACAGTAATACTAAACTGCAATGCTTTTTTTTTTTTATCCACACGATGGGCTTCATATGCAAGCCTTTAGACACAGCCCTTAATACATTTAAATTTACATCTAAGCAGAATGAGCACCATTTCAGGTCAAATAAATTGATCTTGTTGCTATAGATGAAACAGATACCACATTCATTATGTATTCTTTCAGTGAAGCACAAGGTATTGAAAATCCTGTCTTTGAAGATCCCCCTGCTGCAAACCCAGAACAGAGGCCCCGGCTTATTTTCATGTCTAGCCGCCAGCAATCAGACTCAGGTCGCCATCTGCTTTCTGAACCCAACACTCCCCTCTCTCCCCCTGGACCGAATGATGTCTTCTTCCCATGTCTTGGTAAGTTTGCCAGAGCAAATCTTTATTTCACTTTCTGGTCAAATACTTCTACTCTTGTCAAACATCATGAAAACTTCTTAAGCCTTTATTGTAATTATCACCTATACATTTCTATGGAGAATTGTTTACAAGATTCCAGTCTGTGTTGAAGGAGTGCCTACAGTGGCCACAGTGTGAACGAACTACTCAAATACAATGTAACACTATTCTTACAATGTGTTTTGTCATGGCACTAATGTGCAGATCAAAAACTTTCCTTCAAATTTCTTTCAGCATATTCCCAATTAACCCCTTTTTGACCTTTGAGTTAATTCCTATTGGGCCTAATAAAATACCTTTCCTCCCCCTTTCTTGTTTTTTGATGATTTTTATTTTACCATCCACAGTAAAATTGTTTTACATTTTCATGTAAACTAAAATTTATAAAACAGTTTAAAGGACACCTGTTAATAATTTGTAAATATCTATCCCATTCTCAGTAGCAAAAATGCAATTATACATTGTTATATTTATGCTAATGCATTTATTGTCTTGTTGTTAGGGATGAGCTTTATGTTTGGGTTGAACATGTGTTCGACTCGAACATTGGCTGTTCGCCCATTCGCCGAACAGCGAACAATTTGGGGTGTTCGAGGCAAAGTCGAAAAGCTGCGGAACACCCTTTAAAAGTCTAACAGACAGGTGGGACCACCGCTCCAGGTAATCAATGTCCACTCAGAGACCAAACAGGTGCTGGCAATGCACTAGGCAGACAGAAAGGAAACGTATATGGACAGCCGCACTCCAATAGGTATGAAAAAACGTGCCCTTTATTAGGGTAAAAAAAAATATGCACTACAAAACAGCAGCAAACAGTGGGAAATTACACAACTGACGCGTTTCGCATTGATCCTTAATGCTTATTCATAGCTCAAGACCCTTTAAAAGTCTATGGGAGAAATCTAAAGTGCTAATTTTAAAGGTTAATATGCAAGTTATGGTCATAAAAAAGTGTTTGGGGACATGGGTCCTGCCCCAGGGGACATGTATCAATGCAAAAAAAAAAGTTTTAAAACGTCGTTTTTTTTCAGGAGCAGTGATTTTAATAATGCTTAAAGTGAAACAATTAAAGTGAAATATTCCTTTAAATTTCATACCTGGGGGTGCCTAAAGTATGCATGTATTTATAACAGTATTAACAGTCTAAAGGAAAAAAAGTAATTCAAAACTACTCGCGGCTATAATAAATTGTTGGATCCCGACAATACAGATAAAAGTCATTGAAAAAAAAATGCTTGTGGGTCCCCCCAAATTCCATTACCAGGCCCTTCAGGTCTGGTATAAATAGTAAGGGGAACCCTGCGGCAACAAAAAAAAAATGGCTGGAGATCATCGCTGGAGATCGAGAATGGATTACATCGCTGGAATCTTTTTTTAATTAGAATTTATTTTTATTTTTAATAAAGGACTTGTCCCAAGCCGTCTCCTGTCCTTTTTAACATTGACACTTTTTTTGTGAAATGGTTGGGGCTACAATGTACCCCTTACCAATTCACATGGGGGGCGGGATTTAGGAGTCTTCTTTATTAAAGGGGGATTCCAGATTCCCATAAGCCCCCCGCCCGCAGACCCCCACAAAAACACGGGGACATCCTCCCCATGTTGAGGGCATGTGGCCTGGTATGGTTCAGGAAGGGGGGTGTGCTCTTGTCCCCACCTCTTCCTGCGGCCTGCTAGGTTGCGTGCTCGGATAAGGGTCTGGTATGGATTCTTGGGGGGAAACCCACACCATTTTTTTTTATTTGGTGCAGGGTTCCCCTTAATATTAATACCAGACCTGAAGGGCCTGGTAATGTTCAATGACTTTCAATTAATTTTATCTGTATTGCCGGGACGCGGCAATTCATTATAGCTGCGAGTAGTTTTAAATTACTTTTTTTTCTTTTAGAAAAGTCATTTTGTACAGAGACACGGGAGACATGCGCTACTTTATGGGCATACTATAGACACCCCCCAGGTATGAAATCTAAAGGAACATTTTACTTTTATTGTTCCACTTTAAGCATTATTAAAATCACTGCTCCTGAAAAAACTTCAGTTTTTAAAACCTTTTGCATTGCATTGCATTGATACATGTCCCCTGATTGGAGGAGAGGATGATTACATGACTTTGACAAGTTAAGTGACCATGCCCCATCTCCTGGCCTTATTTTAATTTGCTATTCCTCTATTCAAAAGAATAGTGTTTTGAATGCCCAAAGACAGCGGAGTGCTAAGCACATTTGTAAAGCACATAGCTGTACTTTATAAATATGTAGCATATATATATATTATTTGAAGCAGCTGTATGGATGTGGTAAAGCGAATGCTTTATAGATGTTTCCTTTAGTGCCACAGAAAAATGGATTTCCTTCACCTTTGTAAAGCCTCGTACACACGATCAGACTTCCATCCAACTTTTCCATGGATTTTGGTCCGAAGGGTGATGGCTGTGAACTTGTTCTGCATACACACGGCACAACATTTTCAGCCAACATTCACCAAACCACGTGGTTTTTCAGCTTTTTAATGACACCCTTTGGGTAACTTCTGCTATTGTTGTCTGATGTTTAGCATTGGTTCTGAGCATGCGTGTTTGTACTTTGGATTTTAGTTGGACGTACACATCTCCCCCCCCCCCCCCTCTCCTCCCCAACCTCCCACCGATCCCCCTACTAGGACTCTATCGTCTCTTCCATTTGATAATTTCCTCTCCTCTTTGTTACTTAAACTTCCATCATTTCTGCGTATTCCATCTTAACTTTATATTTTTTCCAGGGATCCCATTTATCTTCAAATTCTGCCCAGGATTCCTCCTCTCTGTATCTTAAATATTCATTGTAATAAATTTCGTCAACCTTTTTCCCCCATTCTCTTAATGTAGGACTCTCTTCTCGTTTCCAGTTACTCGAGATCTAGCTTTTTGCGGCGTTAAGAAAATCTGGAATTAGGGTCTTTAGGTATTTCTTGGTTGGCATTCGAGCCCCATGCAAAACGCAAACCCAAAAGTCCTCCGGTATATTTATGTTTATTATTTCTTTAATTTTTTGTCTAATTTTTGACCAAAAATTTTTTACTTTTGGGCAAGACCACCAGATGTGTGTCGTTGTGCCTACCTCTCTACAACCTCTCCAACAGAAGCGTGAATTATTTCCTAGAGATGAGTGTAATTTATCTGGTGTAAGATACCATCTTACCAAACATTTATAATTCTGTTCCATTACTTTGTTGTTTATAGAGGTGACATGAACCCTATTTATTATCTGTCTTATTTCAAATTCATTTATTAACGAGCCCGTTTCTTCTTCCCATTTTTTGATTAATGGGGGTACGCTCTGTTTTTTTAAGGCATTCAAAGTTTCGTATATCACCGAGATTATTCCCTTATCGAATTTCTTTGTACAAAGTCTCTCAAATGGCCGTAAATTTGTTTCCGATCTTATAGGCTGTGGGAGACTTTCAAAAAAGTGTCTTATTTGAGCGTACCTCCATTCATCAATCACCACAGTATCTCTCTTTTCTTCCATCTCCTGCAATGATAATAATCTATTTTGTTCCATAAAATTTTAATTGGGTGTCATCTTTCTTGATCCAGTTACCAAACATAAAAGTTTCTCCCGGGGGGAAAAATTTTGTGTTTTTTAGGGGTATAAATGGTGAATTAAAACTCCATCTTTCTTTCCTGTGAATCTGGTCCCAAAGTGCTAAAGCGTGTTTTGTGATGTCGTGGACTTCAGGGCTTAGTCCTCTATATTGTGGTGGGATCCAGATTATTTTCCCAAGTGCAGTTTTACTTAATTTATTTTCCATAACTACCCATCTTTTTTCTACATTATTTTTTGCCCAATCTATAACTCGTGATAAAATAATTGAATAATAATAATTTTTGAAATCCGGTGCTCCCAGCCCCCCTTGTGTCTTGTCTTTTGTCAGAAGTGTTAACTTAATTTGTGTTTTTTTTCCCCCTCCATATGAATTTAAGAAACATTGCTTGCAGTTTTTTTAAAAAGGCTTGCGGGATTCGAATTGGGAGCATCTGAATTTTGTAAATAATTTTTGGTAGTATTATCATTTTAAAAATATTTATCCTCCCCGTCCATGTTAATTGTCCTGGTGCTATTCTATTAAGGTCTTCTTTATTATTATTCAGTAATGGTATGAAGTTGGATTTATACAAGGTCTCTTTAGAATTTCCTAATCTAATTCCAAGGTAGTTTAACCTCCCTGGCGGTCTTCCCGTGTGTGGCACGGGGTGAGATTTTAAAGCTACGATCGGTAACCCCGTGCCACACACGGACTTGCCTCGCTGGATGCAGAAAAAAGTTTACTTACCTTTTCTCTGCGATCCAGCGATGAATCTCCGCAGTACACGGCGGGCGGATGTCCGCCTGATGCTGTGTGTTCCGCCGATTCCCTTCCCTGCGAGCATCGCGACGTAGGGGGGGGGAACGGCGCCAAATTTAAAAAAGTAAACAAACACTATACATACAGTACACTGTAATCTTATAGATTACAGTACTGTATGTAAAAAATACACACCCCCCATGTCCCTAGTGGTCTGCCCTGTACACTACATGTCCTTTTATATAATAAAAACTGTTCTTTCTCCCTGCAAACTGTAGATTGCCCATAGCAACCAAAAGTGTCCCTTTATGGCAAAAAATGTTTTAGAGCAGCTAAAAAACAGCGATAATAAATCAGAATCACTTGCAGAATTTAGCGATAGCGATTTATGGGGAAATTCGTCATAAAAAAAAAAAATAATGACAGCAAAAATTCTGCAACTGAGCAAATTTCAGTGATTTTGATTTGATTACATTATTGAATAATTTTTACTATAATTATATTATTATTTGTTATAATTTTTTATAATTATTTATTATATTATAATTTTTAATAAGAAAAAAAAAAAAAAATCATACCCGGGATGCCTACTAGACTCTTGTTTGGATAGATTTCAGTGAGTTATTCCTAAGAATTACAAGCCTACAGTATAAAACGCCAAATTCCCTTGCAAATAATGGTACCGCTTTTAGCACCTAAAATCTGAAAGAATCATACCGCCAGGGAGGTTAAGTCTTTTTTCCAACAAAATGGGAAATCATTCTGCAAGGCCTTCTCTTCTTTTTTAGAAAAATTGATATTCAATATTTCAGATTTAATTGGGTTCATCTTAAAGTTAGACAGCATACCATATTCTTTTATTGTTTTAATTATACTCGGCAAGCTTGTCCTAGGGTTTGATATATAAAATAGAATGTCGTCGGCATATGCTGCCACTTTATGTTCCTCCCCTCCCAATATTATCCCCCTGATGTCCACGTTTCGCCTTATTTTATTCAAAAGGGGTTCTAATACAAGCGTGAACAGCAGCGGGGACAATGGGCATCCCTGTCGAGTCCCATTCCTTAGTTCGATAGGATCTGATATCTTCCCGTTGATTTTAATTCTTGCCATCGGTTTGTTATACAGGGCTCCTATCCATTGCCTCATTCTAGGTCCAATTTCTAATTCTTCTAAAGTGCTCTGCATAAAACCCCAGTCCACTCGGTCAAAGGCCTTTTCTGCGTCTACAGACATTAACAGGCCTGGGGTTCCCCTTCTTTTGATTTCCTCAATAATCATAAGCGAACGGATTCCGTTATATCTCCCTTCTCTTCCTGTAATAAACCCCACTTGATCTATATGTATTACGTCTGGCATGATATTTTTCAGCCTGTTAGCGAGAATTTTTGAAAAAAAATTTAGATCTATATTGAGGAGCGAGATCGGTCTATAGCTGGAACATAGACTATTATCTTTGCCTTCTTTAGGTATTACAGTTATTAAGGATTCTAAACTCTCCTTCCTCATTTCCCATTTATCTCCTATTCCATTATAATAACTACATAATTTTGGAGTCAATACATCGGACAGTATTTTGTAATATAGAGTTGTAAATCCATCCGGACCGGGGCTTTTACCGTTAGAAAGTTCCTTAATAATTTTTATAATTTTGTCTTCTGTTATGGGCATTTCTAAGGTCTTAAGTTTATGTTCTGGTATGCTGTTTAACTCTGACTTCTCCAAATAAGTTTTAATTTTTTCATCTCTTAACTTTATTTCCTCTTTAGTGTTATCTTTGTTGATTGAGTAGAGATCTTTATAGAATTCTTGGAAGTTATCTATGATCTCTGAGGTTTTAAATCTTATTTCTCCTGTTTTCGTTTTTATTTTCTCTATAAAATTCATAGATTTTCTCTTTTTAAGGAGGCTCGCTAAGTATTTCCCTGTCTTGTTACCCCATTGGTATCGTTCTTTCTTAATTATATTAAATTCTACCCGAGTTTCCTGTTCCACACGATTAGATAAACCAACGTAACAGATTTATTGCCCAACAATTGATGAGCATGAATTGATGAGCATGAACAGCCAACTTTTGTTGTTGCTAATTCAGCCAACAATTGTCTGATGGAGCATACACATGGTCGACACAACACGTCCGTCATGCTTACACACCATCGCTTTTCCTGACGTTCAAAAACCCGTCATTTTTCACAACATGATTTCTCTCCAGCCTGACTTGCATACTCACGTTTATGCAAAAAAAAATGTCCGACCAAAGCGCGGTGACGTACAACACATAGGACAGGACTATAAAGGGGAAGTTCCTTTCAAATGGCACCACCCTTTGGGCTGAATACTTACTTCTGAGCATGCGTTTATTTTTCCCCTTGGAAAAGCATACATACAATCGTTTTTCGCGACGAGAAGAAGACTGACGTGAAACACGACGAGAAAAAAAAGAGAGCTGATTTTAATTTGTTTGCAGGCAGTTTTTTCGTCGAGAAAACTGTTAGGGTGCATACACGCGACCGGTTTTCTCAACCAATATAAAAAATGGCAGTTTTCTCGTCGTGAAAACCAGTCGTGTGTACAAGGCATCAGACAATTATGGCCATAAAGTTGGATCGTGTGTACAAGGCTTTACATCTGTACTTCTTTATATTGTACACCTTGTGCCTGAAAGTATGATTCCAGGAAGCAAGCTACAGGTTAATACATTTAAATTAGAAATTTAAATTAAAAACCAACATTTCCTTTAATTCACCCTCTTTGAATTGGTATTTCTCCTGAATAGTTTTTTCTTACTAACTAGACTGATATTACCAGAAAAAGTAGTTTACATGAACAATGGACTCCTACATAGTACATGAAAGACAAGAAACTTGAAAGTGTTCTGAATGACTCCAGAAAGCCTCCAAGGGCAGCTTTAAATTCAACTAAAATTTTCACCATTGTGTTTTTTTTTTCCAGCCAGGTACATTTGATGATCTCAAAGAAAAGTTCCATGTTTTAGGACAGCTGCCACATTATTTTTGAATATCTTTAGTTTACGGCCATCATGAAAGAACTAAATCAAGCTTTTGTTTTTATGTGTGCAGAGCCAGTGCCAGATTCTCCAGATCCTGTGTAAACGAAGATTTTGGAGCACGACTGAAGGTTTGAAGAGAAAAGCAATATCTGAAAGACTTATCTGAAGCCTAAAAACTGTGCCGTCTGTGGCACTGGCAGAACACCATCCATGCAGGAAAAAATAAAACTTTGTGAAAGGATTACCAAAACTGGACTGACAATCCTGAATACAATTCCTGTGCCAATAGAGACTTGGATGAAGTCATAAACTGTATTTATGCACTGTTTAATAATGTCATATATTGACTGGTGGCAACTAATGTAACTCAGAATGTATCATCAGGCTCTCTTGATCACAACTACATTTTGAGTACAACGGTATAGAGTACGTCTCTGGGCTGTAGAATGTATATAGCATCACATACTACGACATTTAGTCTGCTCGAGAAAATCTTATTTCTGTTTTATAAAGCTGAACTGCAGGCAGCTATAAAAGATGCACATGAATGCAGCTATGAAGTCATTTAATGTGTTTTTAAATTCAAGCAACGAAAGTACCTGGGTTTGACTTGGTATCCGTTTCTTACATTCTACTGTACAGTCTGTACAGCACATCTCTAGTAGGGGGGTGGGGAAGCAGCACAAGAGCAAGTCTGTGTACTGCAGAACAAAAGGCAAGCTGGTAGGAGGAGAAAGCAGAGTGATGAGGTCACCAACCTGCTCCTTCTCCTTTCATTGACCGGTTACAGAGTGGAGGTAGGGAAGAAAACTGTATGGTATAGTGAAAAACCAGAAGACATCAGATTCCCTCACTTGCTAAACAGAACTGTGCCGGAAGGACATAAATACAAATCTTTAGTTGGGTAAAACTATTCCCATTTCATCTGTGTATTTATCTGTTTGCCTGAAGTTCAGGTTTAATTAAAGTGTTACTAAGCCTACAACAGTAAAATCAGTCTGTATATGCAGTAAACTATGCTTGTTATACTCACTGTGGAACCTAAGGGGTTAATCCTCTGCATTGTGTAAAAATGATGTCTGATCCTGTCTTCTCTGATCCTCATTTTCTTCCACTGTCTCCAATCCATCTCCTGATAGAACAGAGCCTTGGGGGCAAGCTGCACATGCTCAGTTTGGTGTGTATTTTTTCTTCTTGGGAGGGTACATGTGATCAGCACAGGGCCAATCGACACTGTCCAGACAGCTGGTCAGGGGTCCTGCAGCCTCATAGGACAATCCCCGGAGAATGAAAACTCCTACAAGCTTTAACTAGACACTGATAGAAGTCACAAGACTGCTCTAATTGCTGATGAGAAAATGTATTTGGCTGCGTATTTTTACTAAAACCATTGCTTGTCCATGTTCTGTGTACTGTGGGAGACCGGATATAATGAATGCCAGGTCCTGGGTTTAGTAATACTTTAAAGGGGTAGTTCCCCCAAAAACCTTTTTTTTAGCATTTATTCAGGCTCGTTATGTCAAGGGGAATCATTTTTTTTTTTTTTAGAAATGAAGCCGTACTTACCGTTTTACAGATGCATCGTCTCCGACGCTTCCGGGTATGGGCTCCGACTATAGGCGTGCCTATTTGATTGACAGGCTTCCGAGGTCGCATACATCGCGTCACGATTTTCCGAAAGTAGCCGAACGACGGTGCGCAGGCGCAGTATAGAGCCGCACCGTCGCTCGGCTTCTTTCGGCTACTCGTGACGCGATGTATGCGACCGTCGGAAGCCTGTCAATCAAATAGGCACGCCCAGACCAGACGATCATACCCGGAAGCGACGGAGACGATGCATCTGTAAAACGGTAAGTATTGCTTCGTTTCTAATAAAAAACTACCCGATTCCCCTTGACATAACGAGCCTCATGCAATGTTAAAAAAAGGTTTTTGGGGGAATTACCCCTTTAAGGTTAAGGAGCATAAACAAAGCTAAAGTCTTGACTTGCCTATACACAGGATATGACATAGGCATCCTGTAGGTATGGATGTGCCAGTGTTGTTTGATTTTTCCCATTACAGTTTCAATAACTTTGCACCTGAATTTGTCCCTGAACTTAGGAATCGCTGTGCCTAAATTTGATCATCAATGTTATTTATACAGAACCATTTTCACTAGGAAAAATAATTAAACTAAAACTACTAATTTTAGGGAAGAAGTTGTCATACATTTTATAACAGGTGCCTTGAG
Organism: Rana kukunoris; assembly: GCA_029574335.1. Taxonomy (NCBI): domain Eukaryota; kingdom Metazoa; phylum Chordata; class Amphibia; order Anura; family Ranidae; genus Rana; species Rana kukunoris. The sequence continues at coordinate 118,676,224 of CM056056.1, forward strand.
TCCATTATATTTGTAAAGATGGTAGCATATTTAGTGGAAGAACATAAAGTGCCAAAACAAATCTAGAGCTTGCCACTCAAAAGGTGTATTTTATAATATTTATTTTGAAATATGTCCAACCTTTAATGTACATAAGCATAATTACAAGTATAAAAAAGTCCCTTAAAGTTGTGTTGTGTATTGCTACATTGCTAAAGTTACGTATTTTTTTTCTTTCTGTAAGATAACCCTAATTAACTGCTTAAGCCCCGGACCATTTTGGTGGTTAAAGACCGGGACACTTTTTGCGATTTGGCACGGTGTTGCTTTAACTGACAATTAATGGCCATGCGACGTGGCTCCTAAATCAAAATTGACGTCCTTTTTTTCCCACAAATAGAGCCTTCTTTGGTGTTATTTGATCACTTCTGCGATTTTTATTTTTTGTGCTATAAACAAAAAAATAGCGACAATTTAAAAAATAAAAATCTATATTTTTTTACTTTTTGCTATAATAAATATCCCCCAAAAATATACACATTTTTTTTCCAGTTTAGGCCGATATGTATTCTTCTACATATTTTTGTTTAAAAAAAAAATCGCAATAAGCGTATGATTGGTTTGCACAAAAATTATAGCTTCTAGAAAACAGGGGACTGGTTTATGGCATTTTTATTAATATATACTTTTTTACTAGTAATGGCGGTGATCAGCGATTTTTATCGTGACTGCGACATTATGGCGGACACTTTTGACACCATTTTGGGACCATTGTCATTTTTACAGCAATCAGTGCAATAAAAATGCACTGATACTCTAAAATGACACTGGCAGTGAATGGGGTTAACCACTAGGTGGCGCTGCAGGGTTTAAGTGTTCCCTAGGAAGTGATTCTTACTGTTAGGGCTACACGTGACATGTCACTGAGGACTGTTCCCGATCACAGGGAACAGTCATCAGTGGCAGTGTCACTAGGCAGAGTAGGGGAATGCCTTGTTTACAAAGGCATTCCCAGGTTCTGCTCTTGTCGACCTCAATCACGGGACTCCCCGGAACATTGAGTTCCCGGGGCCCCCGGCTGCACTCGAGAGGCACGCGGCAGGCGTGCGCGCCCACTGGGCGGCAGATTTAATGGACATACCTGTACGCCAATCTGCCTGCCTGTGCTATTCTGTCTATGTAAATAGGCGTGCGGTGGTCGGTAAGTGGTTAAATCTATCTACTAAGTCTATTTACAATTATATCTGCTCCTAATAAGTCCAAACCCTAAACCCATCCTCTGTATGATAGGAAACTTTGTATTTTTTTTTTAACTGACAGGAGTTGAACAGGACTTTTCCATATTTAGCATCGGCCGGCAACGTGACCGTTTTTACCATAGAAAATGTTATTGTAGCATTATAGCAGTAACATCATCCAAAATGTTGACGCGTTTCGGCCAAAGACTTTCCATATTCTCCTTAGGATACTGCACTAGAAGCAGTTTCTCTGTGTTCTCCAACTATATATTCTTTGCTTCTGTCAACCTTAATGCTAGCCTTATTTTCAGCAATAATAAATAAATAATATACATACGCAATAGACGACCATGTGCATTTGTACTAGCCCGTATACTTTTTTGGGAGAAAAAAAAGGATTACCATTGTGGAACCGCTTGGAGATATGCTAAAGCATGCCAAATTCAATACAATGACATGGAACATTTAAAAAAAACATTTAATCTACTTTGAAATGTATTGATTACAGCATTCAGCAGTTTCTACTGATCGTGTCCACTGCAAAGTACGTTTCTTTGTGAAACCAATAATTTCTTGTCATTTCTATGCAATCTCAATGGATTACAACATAAGGAGCTTCCTTTTGCACGTGCACATTAGGAAGATGAAGTAGGTAAAGAAGAACTGATTCTTTCATCACTTTCTTCCTGTCAGTTACAACATTATTAACCTATTATACATATAATGGTGTCCACTAAAAGACTAGAGGCTGTTCACTTCGAAAAGCGAAAATGTGTCTAATAATAATAAAAAATGGTATAGCACTTCTCTGCATTGGGACTTAAAGCACTTATCAAGTTGGTGTCCTTTTGAAGAGAAGGAATTGTTAGATGTTGCTATAAGTCAGGGGTAGGAAAACTCGGCCCTCCACCTGTGGTGAAACTACATATCCCATTATGCCTCTGCCTTCTAGGAGTCATGCTTGTGATTGTCAGGGTCTTGCAATGTCTCATGGGACTTGTAATTTCACCAGAGCTGGAGGGCTGAGGTTGCCTACCCCTGCTAAAGTGGGGATCGAAAGTTTGGGCACCCCAGGTAAAAATTTGTATTAATGTGCATAACAAAGCCAAGGAAAGATGGAAAAATCTCCAAAAGGCATCATATTACAGATAAGACATTCTTATAATATGTCAAAAAAAGTTAGATTTTATTTCCATCATTTACACTTTCAAAATTACAGGAAACAAAAAAATGGCATCTGCAAAAGTTTGGGCACCCTGCAGAGTTAATATCTTGTACTGCCCCCTTTGGCAAGTATCACAGCTTGTAAACACATTTGTAGCCAGCCAAGAGTCTTTCAATTCTTGTTTGAGGTATCTTTGCCCATTGTTCCTTACAAAAGTCTTCCAGTTCTTTGAGAACTCTGGGCTGTCTGTCAACGCACCGCTCTTTCAAAGGGACACTAAAGTCAGGAATGTTTTCTTTTTAAAACAACAAACATGTTATACTTACCTCCACTGTGCAGTTCGTTTTCACAGAGTGGCCCGGAAAGCTGTCTTCTGGGGTCCCTCGGCGGCTGTCTGGGCTCCTCCTCTCAAAAGCTTTCCATCTTCATGCGAGGGCGCTCGCACGGTGGAAAGCTTTTGTGAGCGCGCTCCCGTGATACAGCGGCGGCCATAGCCGCCGACTGTATCACTCGGCTCCGCCCCTGGCGCGCCGCGTCATCCTCTGTGATTGACAGCAGCGCAAGCCAATGGCTGCGCTGCTATCAATCCGCCCAGCCTAGCCAATCAACGGCCAGGCTGGGAACCGAAGAGGATGACGTGGACGCGCCCCGGAGTTTCGAGCGGTAAGGTAAGTAAAACGGGGACTCGGGGGGGGGGGGGGGCGGTGCTGTGAGATGTTTTTTTACCTTAATGCATAGGATACATTAAGGTAAAAAAACTTTTACCTTTACAACCCCTTTAAGGTCTATCCATAGATTTTCAATGTTGTTGAGGTCAGGAGATTGTGAAACCTTCAGTTTACGCCTCTTGATGTATTCCCCGGTGGATTTTGAGGTGTGTTTAGGATCATTATCCATTTGTAGAAGCCATCCTCTCTTTAACTTCAGCTTTTTCACAGATGGCATCAAGTTAAAATCCAAAATTTGCTGACATTTTATGGAATCCATTTTTCCTTCTACTCGTGAAATGTTCCCTGTGCCACTGGCTGCAATACAAACCCAAAAGCATGATTGATCCACCCCCATGCTTAACAGTTGGACAGAGGTTCTTTTCATTAAATTCTGTGCCCTCCAAACGTACCTTTGCTCATTCCGGCCAAAAAGTTATATTTTACCGTCATCGGTCCACAAAACTTGTTTCCAAAATGCATCAGGCTTGTCTATATGTTCATTTGCAAAGTTCAAATGCTGATTTTTGTGGTGAGGACGTAGAAGAGGTTTTCTTCTGATGACTCTTCCATGAAGACCATATTTGTACAAGTATCTCTTTATAGTGGAATAGTGTACCACAACTCCAGTGTCTTGATAGATCTTTCTGGAGGGATCATGAAGTCAAACGTGGGTTTTGAATTGCTTTTCTCACAATCCTGCGAGCTGTTCTGTCTGATATTTTTCTTGGTCTTCTGGATCTTGCTTTAACTTCCACTGTTCCTGTCGACTGCCATTTCTTAATTACATTCTGAACAGAGGATATTGACATCTGAAAACGCTTTGCTATCTTCTTATAGCCTTCTCCAGCTTTTTGAGCGTCAACTATTTTCAGTTTCAGTTTTCTAGACAACTGCTTAGAAGAACCCATGGTGCTGATTGTTGGGGCAAGGTCAGATCAGTCTGGGCATTTAAAAACTTTGAGATTGACATCACCTGGTCTTCCCAGACGATGATTGAGAACAATCCATGACACTGGCAGGTCTCAGCTTTGCAAAGGGGGCAGTGCATGCTATACATTCTGCAGGGTGTCCAAGCTTTTGCTTTTGCAGACGCCATTTTTTTGTTTTCTGTAATTTTGAAAGTGTAAATGATGGAAATAAAATCTAACTTTTTTTGACATATTATAAGAATTTCTAATCTGTAATTTGATGCCTTTTGAAGATTGTTCCATCTTTCCTTGTCTTCGTTATGCACATTAATACAAGTTTTTACCTGGGGTGCCCAAACTTTCGATCTCCACTGTATAAGCTTTGGGTGAATAGATGTGTCTAGTTTCTGCTTTTAAAAAACACCCAGAGGGTACTTCCTGGACAATGAAGAGAGAGTTCCATATTGAGGGTGTTGCATTATAGAATGTACTAGACATGTGCATTCGTTTTCGTCCGAATGCATTTTCCTCCAAATTATTTTCGAAAGTACAGAAAACAAAAAACGAAAGATCCGACATAAACAAATGCTTTATTTTCATTTTCCTTGCGGTCGGATGTGCCTAACCTTAACTCTATTAGTCCAATATTATTCTACACAAAGAGAAAAGATTCGACATAGAGAGAAAAGATTTGACATAGAGAGACATGACGATTCAACGAATCTGCTAAAAACATATAGAACACCGTTAAAGTATATGAGACTCAAACGTTTGAAATCTAAAGTGCTAATTTTCAAGGCTAATAGTGAATTTAATGATGCTTAAAGTGAAACAATAAAAGTAAAATATTCCTTTAAATTTTGTACATGGGGGGGGGGGGGGTGTAAAGTATGCCTGTGAAATAGTGCATGCTTCCCGTACTTACAACTGTCTCTGCACAAAGTGTGATTCCTGAAGAAAAAAAAGTAATTTAAAAATCACTCCCGGCTATAATGAATCGTCGACTCCCAGCAATTCAGAGAGAATTCATTCATAAAAAATTTAAAAAGAGCGTGGGGGTCCTCCTAAATTCAATTACCAGGCCCTTTAGGTCTGGTATGGATATTAAGGGGGACCCCGGCATCAATTAAAAAAAAATGACGTGGGGTTCCCCCCAAATATCCATCGCTGGACACCGGCGGAGAGGAGATCACCCGTAGCTGGACAACGTTGAAGCGGGGATCGAGAGTGGATTACCACCGCTGGATTTTTTATTTTTTAATAAAGGACTTTTCTCCACGGTATGTGTGTGTTTTTTTACAATTATTTACACTTCCTTAGTGAAATGGTAGGGGTACAATGTACCCCATTACCAATTCACATGGGGGGGCAGGATCTGGGGGTCCCCTTTTTTAAAGGGGTCTTCCAGATTCTGATAAGCCCCCCACCTGCAGACCCCCACAGCCACCGGTCAAGGGTTGTGGGGATGAGGCCCTTGTCCCCATCAACATGGGGACAAGGGGTAATTGGTAATGGGGTACATTGTACCCCTACCATTTCACTAAGGAAGTGTAAATAACTTTAAAAAAACACACACACAGTGGAGAAAAGTCCTTTATTAATTTTTTTTTAAATCCAGCGGTGGTAATCAACTCTCGATCCCCGCTCCAACGTTGACAGCATCCAGTTACGAGTGATTTCCTCTCCGCCGGGGTCCAGCGATGAGAGGATCATCCAGGTCCGGGATCCAGAGGGCAGCATTGCTGGCCGCCTCTCTCCACCGGAGACAGCCCAGTGAATGACACTGCTGGAGATAGTGACAGTTCTTATATAGATGAGGCGGGGCCACTCGTCACGCGACCCCGCCCCCTCTGACGCAAGGATGAAGCCTGGGCTTCCCCAGTGACGTAGCAGAGGGTGACGGGTGGCCTGCCTCACCTATATAAGAACTGTCACTAGCTTCAGCAACGTCATTCGCCGGGCAATGTTAACCCACCTCAAGCCAAAGCAACAAAAAGGCAATAAGGGCCTAACACATTTCCATAACTTTGTTTTTTCAAAGCATACTACTGTAATGCAAAAAGAAAAAGTTTAGATCCTTTCACTAGGGACACTTCAGCAAAAGCCATAGTACTAGGGTGGCCCCTTTTCAATACATGTCATTCAATTCTCTTCTGCTATAATTAGCAATATGTCACTCACTACTACTGTTCATTTTTATAACTCAAGAACAGTCCTTTCTTCTCAAATGGAGGTACCAAGATAAAACGGCTTGGATTTGATCCATTTTAATAGCATAATTTTACAAATTCTGCCGTAATAATATGTAAGATTTGTGTTCCCTTTAATAAACTGACTTTATAAAAATATACGTACAGTGGAACCTCGGATTGCCAGTAACGCGGTAAACAAGCGTTTCGCAATACGAGCACTGTATTTTTTTAAATTCTAACTAGAATTGCAAGTGTTGTCTCGCAAAACAAGCAGGATTCAGGCCAAAGCTGTGTGCAGTACCACGTTTGGCCTGAGGTGGGGGGCGCCAGAGCCAAGGCCAGCCAATTGGCGCCGTTCGAAAATGCTCGGAAAGACACAGAAATACTCAGTTACTGAGCCTTTCTGAGGTTTGCAGAGGTGTAGTCGTGCTGTCCTTGGGCCTTTCCGTCTGTTTCCGAAGCTCTCCGTCACCCCCCCCCCCACCTCTGACCTAATGCCATTGAAGTCAATGCGGAAAAAAAATATTTTCACTTCCATTAAGTTCAATGGGGAAACACGCTTTGATATGCGAGTACTTTTGGATTTATGAGCATTCTCCTGGAATGGATTATGCTCGTAATCCGAGGTTCCGCTGTATGACTAAAGGATCTAAACACCAATCCTTTTTTTTACGCTGATAGCTATTAAAAATACACCAAATTTATGATATCTTTTCTACCTCCTTATTTAAATAATTTTTGATAGTAGGTCAATAATCTTTGACCTAAAGCAAAATATGCATTTTAAATGTGTGTTTGCCACCTATACAATGTAAAATTTGATTGCTTTATATAATAGTAAAAATATTAAGTAAAGACATTGAATGTTAAGTACTGTATATTTTAAAATGATTCGTAAAAATATTTTTCAAGGGGTAACAAAGCCAGGTTTCCACATTTCCTGACAAACACATACACACAGTGGTTAGCCATAGTTTGTACTTCCTTTACTGCACTACAGGAAGTGTGTTTCACATAGAAAAGGGGAAATGTGTATAAATTGTGTAAAGCCAAAATGCGTGCAAGAATCCCAGTATTATTCAGGCCCTACACAATTTGGAACTGTCCAAATGTAAAAATATTCAGTTTCCCAAAATATAATTTATACATATTGTAAAGCAATGCACAAATTGTTGGCACCATATAAATCCTGTATTATAACAATAATAATAATATACAATACACATGTATATAACATGTGTGTGTATTATAAAGGGTACCTGTATAACATAATAGTCAGTATCCACATGAATATCAAATTGCTAGATATGGTTTTATGATCACCGCCACATTGTCTGTGGATGCTATTGTCTAATGACCAATGATATTTTGTGTTTAAATGATCCAGAAATGTTGTTTGTGTGCTATGCCTTTAAATGATAACACTGGACACAATGGCCTTGTGCATTCAGCTTTTGGTTAGTAGTATGTGCTATCCTCCCCTTTTGCTTAAAATTAAAGGAGTAGTAAAGGAATTTTTTTTTTTTTTTTTTGCTGAAATAACTGTTTACAGGGTATAGAGACATAATAGTTCACTGATTCCTTTTAGAAATTATTAAAAATAGATTAAAAATCAATCATATAATGTGCCTGCAGTTTAGTTTTGTTTTTAGACTAGTTTCAGTTTGTTCTGTGTGTACAGAGACACACAGAACAAAAACAAACAAACACAGGGCAGTGTTTTTTTTTTTATTAATCTGATTGGTTATGAGGAGTTTTAGACACATAGTAATCACATCTTCTTGATCATGGACCACAATGAAAAGCTACCATGAGTTTTTTTCATAAGGAGCCAGACAAGCAGGAAGTGTGGAGTTCAGCAAGGGATTACAGCAACTTCTAAGCAAAAACGGACATGGAGGACATGAAATCAGGACTGCTATAATGTAAAGCAAGCTATTTAGCATTAAAAAAATCCTTTAAGGAAAGAAAAAAAATAAACAAAATGTAAGTAACACGATTATAAAATGTGTCACTTGTTTAATAAATGTCACTGTTTGTCTTTAAGGCTGGGTTCACATTATTGCAAATTGTATGTGGAGGTTTCCTCGCATCCAATTCGCATGTCAGGAGGAGATTGTGGCCGGCTCTCTATGGAGCCGGTTCACACATCTACGGATCGGCTCCGGTGCAAATTGCTCAGAAGTCCTGTGCGTCTTTTGCCCTGTTTTAGGCCTGAATTCAGCCAAAAATTCAGACTGAAATATTACCTGAAACGGTGAATGGGGACACAACCTGCTCTGAGACGCTCCCAGCCTAAAAGATAAGTGATAAGTGTGAGTGTGTATTCACCTGGATGGCTGCAGCATTAATTTAACCACTTCCATACTGGGCACTTAAACACCCTCCTGACCAGACCAATTTTCAGCTTTCAGCGCTCTCACACTTTGAATGACAATTACTCAGTCATGCAACACTGTACCCAAATGATTTTTTTGTCCTTTTTTTCCCACAAATAGAGCTTTCTTTTGGTGGTATTTGATCACCTCTGCGGTTTTTATATATTGCGCTATTAATGAAAAAAGACCGAAAATTTGGGAAAAAATGTTTTTTTCTTAGTTTCTGTGATAAAATTTTGCTTCATATTAATTTTTCTTCATAAATTTTGGCCACAATTTATACTGCTACATGTCTTTGATAAAAATAACCCAAAGTTTTTGGAAATTTTTTGGTCTGTGTGAAAGTTTTAGCGTCTAAAAGCTATAGTGCAAATCATAAAAAATGATCACATCTGATCACACCTGATGTACTGAAGGCCTCTCTCATTTCTTGAGACCCTAACAAGCCAGGAAAGTACAAATGCCCACAGATGGCACTGATGAGGCGGCACGGATAGCACTGAGGCGGCACAGATGGCACTGAGGTGGCACAGATGGCACTGAGCTGGGTACTGATGTGCTCCGATGAGGCCTGTGTACTGGTGGACACGGGTGGGCACTAATAAGGCAGGACAGATGGCACTAATGAGGCGGCACAGATGGCACTAATGAGGCGGCACAGATGGCACTGAGATGGGTACTGATGTGCACTGATTGACTGCGGCACAGGTGGGCACTGATGAGGTGGGCACTGATGAGGTGGCGCAGGTGGGCACTGGGCACTGATGGGCACGGTGGTACTGATGGGCATGGTGGTACTGGTGGGCTCACTGTGGCACAGGTGGGCATGGTGGTACTGGTGGGCACAGTGGTACTGGTGGGTACAGTGGTACTGGTGGGCACAGGTGGGCACGGTGGTACTGGTGGGCACACGGTGGTACTGGTGGGCGCACAGTGGTACTGGTGGGCGCACAGTGGTACTGGTGGGCACAGTGGTACTGGTGGGCACACGGTGGTAATGGTGGGAACACGGTGGTAATGGTGGGAACATGGTGGTACTGGTGGGAACACGGTGGTACTGGTGGGCACAGTGGTACTGGTGGGCACAGTGGTACTGGTGGGCACTGGTGGTACTGGGGGGCATAGATGGTCCTGGTGGTACTGGGGGCACAGATGGTACTGGGGGCACAGATGGTACTGGGGCACTGATTGTTCACCTTTTTTTCCCCAAAGCGCTGTAGCTCCATTCGCTCTCCCTCCTCACACGCGCTGTCTATGTGAGGAGGGAGAGTTGGCAATGAGAGATGATCTCATATGTTTACATATGAGATCATCTCTCATTGGCCGCACAGATCACCCTGTAAATAGCCACTGTGATTGGCTATTTACCGCGATCTGTGTTTGGCTGTGTCCGAGGGACATGGCCAGCACAGGAGTTCCCCGCTGCACGCGTGGGGAACGCCAAAAGGGGCGGCCGTAAAAACACGGCCAGTCAGGGATTCAGGGCTGCGCTGCGGCCGTACAAAGTCGTACGGCCGTCAGCAAGTGGTTAAAGCTTCAACTGCCCCCTGCTGGTTCTACACTGAGAACCGAGCAATTAAAGACCGCAGATCACTCAGTTCTCGGGTTTGCTCTAACTGGAGCACTGGGATTGGAGGGGTCGGGAGCCGCTGGTTCAATCTCCCAATGGTGCACATAGAGGCTGAGCCAGCTGCTGGTCATTCATCTGGGTGGATCCCAAATTTTTGTCAAGATCCTTGCGGCTCTGTCATGTCACCCAACAGTGAACTTTAGTCCACTGTCGGCTGAATCTGGGTCACAGGAGAGCAGAACTAAGTGCCCTTCTGTGACTTACAGAAGTATGACCAAAGGAGCTTTGTCAAAGTCAAAATAAATTTAATATGTGATTGATTGCTAAATATATATATAAAAAAGGCATTAAAAACTTATAAAATATTGCATTTCCTTATAACACGCTTTTACAAAGAAGGATTTCAGATTTTCAGAAGGAGAACAGAAAAAGACCTACAACTTTAACAGCCATGATGCAGATAACGGCAATGTGTGAGGTCAAATTAAGTTGCCATTATTTACCGGAAAAGTGGTGTAATAGCTTCACAGTAAACGTTGAATTGCCTAACTTGGCAAGGTGAGGGAATAAGCGAAGTGAAATAAGTCCGAGGATATCCTGTACATAACAAAAGCTAACTTGTGCATAGGAATAGGATTGCCAAGTTCTACAACACAACAACTGTATAGAAAGGGTCATATCCCAGATAACCTCAACTCAGATTACTGCATCCAAGATCTTTCTACTTTATATCCTAATTACAACAAGAAAAATCATATCCATGGGTGTGCCATTTTTTGGAAGAAAGGAGGTAGGTGCAATGAATTTAAATGTGAAAACAGCAGGTACAGTACACACAGCTATTTTAGAAAGTCTCAAATAACAATGTATTATTTGTAAAAGTGCATAGAAACAGAACTGCACAGTGAAGAAAAAATAAATAAAAAAATGTTCTCTATGTACTCAGCTAATACAAACAGTGTTGTTACGCGTTACACCAAAGGGGCGGGCCTTAATCACTATTTCATCATTTGTTTTTTTTAACTGAGGAGGAAAGGAGGATGATCATTTTCAGTTAAAAAACAGAAAATGATTCAATAATGAAGCCCCACCCCGTGGGCGTAACATGTAAGGTGAACTTTGGTGTCTGACGTCATCACACTGTTTTTCCCGGAAGTTACCAGCCGAGTTCGTAAGTAGACAATGTGAGCTGATGCTGAGCCACTGCTTATTTACTCTTTCAGGCCAGGTTCACACTGGTACGACACAAGTCATACAACTTTCATCCTACTTTGCTCTGCCACATCAGTCCTACATTGGTCCGACATCCATCCGACTTTCATGAACAGAATACTACTTTGATCCGGCACTGTGATAGTCTGACTTGTTATTTGACCAATCAAAACAATCCCAGTGTGAGATAAATTCCTTTACTGCTGCTGTAATCACAATGTCGTATGCCACAAGTCGCATGGTTAGGACAAGGATCCTACTTTGATCCGACTTCAATGATATTCAATGGGCTGAAGTAGGATCAAAGTTGGACCAAAGTAGTGCAGGAACTTTTTTCAAAGTTGGACCGACTTGTGTCGAACCAGTTAAGATGGCTCTCATAGGGAAACATTGATTTTTATACGTCGGACCAGTGTTAACCCAGCCTAAAGCTGTATGCTTTTTTTTGTGAGTACGAGTACCTTTTTGCCATCTGTTTTTAACCACTTCAGTCCCAGCTTATCGTCAATTGACGGCGGCTTAGTGGATCTGAATATCCAAGCCACCGTCAATTGACGGCATCGTGTTCTCCGGCCACTGGGGGGCGCGCGCGCACACCTGGCACGTCCCCGAGATGCCGATGTGCGTGCCTGGCGGTCGCGATGTCCGCCAGATACCCGCTGATCGGCAGTTTTAGAGCAGGGACGTGAAGCTCTGTGTGTAAACACAGAGCTCCACGTCCTGTCAGTGAGAGGAGACAGATGCTGTTTCTCTTGTACATAGGGAGACAGCATCGGTCACCTCCCCCAGTCACCCCCCTCCCCCCACACAGTTAGAACACACCCAGGACTCACATTTAACCCCTTCCTCACCCCCTAGTGTTAACCCCTTCACTGCCAATCACATTTATACAGTAATTAGTGCGTTTTTATAGCACTGATCGCTGTATAAATATGAATGGTCCCAAAAATGTGTCAAAAATGTCCGATGTGTCCGTCGCAATATCGCAGTCCTGCCAAAATTCGCAGATCGCCGTATTACTAGTAAAAAAAAAAAAAATTGTCAGAATTCTATCCCTTATTTCCTAGCCACTATAACCTTTGCGCAAACCAATTACTATACGCTTATTGCAATTGTTTTTTTACCAAAAATATGTAGAATACATATTGGCCTAAACTGAGAAAAAAATATATATATTTTTTTAAAAATTGGATTTTTATTATAGCAAAAATTAAAAAATATTGTGTTTTTTTTCAAAATTGTTGCACTTTTTTGTTTATAGCGCAAAAAAAAAAAAACGCAGAGGTGATCAAATACCACCAAAAGAGAGCTCTATTTGTGGGGAAAAAAAGGACGTCAATTTTGTTTGTAAGGCACGTCGCACGACCGCGCAATTTTAATTTAAAGCGACGCAGTGCTGAAAGCTGAAATTTCGCCTGGGCAGGAAGGGGTATATGTGCCCAGTAAGCAAGTGGTTAATAAATAACCATATGGAGAGCACTAGAAGTGTCTGCATTCTGTTTTTAACTGAAGGAGAGGAGGAGGATTTTATATTAAGGAACCAAAAAGAGGAACTATGCTGTTATCCTTAGTTGTATGTGGTGGGGAACCCCTGAAGAGAGGAGCCATTATACATCAGGTGCAAATGGACCAATAGTTTAGAGGTCTCTACAAGGGAGTGAAGACATGTGGTGGTTTATTTAGAAGAATTTTCTAATTGGTGATCATGGGCAGTGAGCAATGTTTTTGTTGATTGGTGGAAGAATCTGGGAAGAGTATATGTTATGGGACTGTTTTATGTCTCATTGATATATTTTAATATCGCAATATGGTTGAAACCTTTTGATCATATCAGCAGTCTCAATTTTAATGCAGCAGTACTTAAATTATGAATCTAGTCACTGTTTTTACATATACAATATTATTACAAAAGTTTATTGTAATGTATTATTTGTGCGGTATAAAAGTAGAAAATCCTGAAGCCAAAACAAAGTATATTCCAGGTTAAAAGTATATAATGGTATTATTGAGAGGAACTTGGGTTCCTAAATAGTATAGGGCCCAAACTACAGTATCATCTGGTGATATGATACAGTATAACATCCAGGCCTGCACTTTAAAATATTAAAGTGCAGCTAAATGCATTTTTTTTTTTTTTCGAGTTTTGGATAGAGTGGAGAGATTTTACCGCTGTCTGTGCTCCCATTAGGGAGATTTATCCTCTGTTTTTGTTAACTGTTATCACCGAGAGTGAAAGTGAACGGAATTCCCAAATATTGGGTTGTCCCCAGAATAGTAATAGAGGGGAAATATTCCAATGAGGACACTAGTTCTGGTCATTCTGGTGACACACAGGGATTCCCTCACTTTGAAGGGATTTACTCACACTTCCTGTTTTGGCTATGAGACAGGAAGTTATAGATGAAAAAAAAAATACGAGATTTAACCCTCCCCAACCAAAATGAAAAAAAAAAGGTTTTGACTTTAGTTGCTAGAATATAGCAGATTTCCCTACAGATGGGTCTTTATGGTTTTGGTTAAAAAGTTGTAAAGGTAGAAGGTTTTTTACCTTAATATATTCTATGCAATAAGATAAAAAGCCTTCTGTGTGTAGCAGCCCCCCTAATAAGCCCCATCTCTGTCCAGCGATGCCCACAAGTCCCTGCGCCGTCCAGGACTCTCCCTCCTGATTGCCTAAGATACAGCATTGACACCATTGGCTCCCACTGCTCTCATAGTGATTTAGCCAATCAGGATTAAGAAGGGGCAATGCCGAATGGCATCTCCATGTATAAATGAACACACAGAGCTGCAACTTGGCTTAAGTGCCTCCATAGCAAGCTGCATGCTGTAGGAGCACTCAACAGGAGGGAGGTGCCATGAGCAGCGAAGAGGGACATGAGAAGAGGAGGATCCAAGCTGCCCCGTGCAAAACCACTACACAGAGGAGGTAAGTAAAACATGTTTGTTATTTTTATAGAAAATAAAAATGAGACTTTACAATCACTTTAAGTTATAAGGAATACTGTATGGTTCTCGAGTACCCACACATTTTGGATGCAAAATCCTGTCCAGCATATCAGAAGATATATTGTAGTTCCAACTAAAAAAATTATGAGAGGGTACGAAAAAAAGGGATTTTTAAATACAGCTTACCTGTAAAATCCTTTTCTTGGAGTACATCACGGGACACAGAGCGGCATATTCATTACTATATGGGTTATATGGAGTACCTTCAGGTGTGGACACTGGCAATCTCAAACAGGAAGTCCCCTCCCTATATAACCCCCTCCCCTAGAGGGAGTCCCTCAGTTTTGTAGCAAGCAGTATGCCTCCCAAAATGTTCCCCAAAAGAGGGGTGGGAGCTCTGTGTCCCGTGATGTACTCCAAGAAAAGGATTTTACAGGTAAGCTGTATTTAAAAATCCCTTTTTCTTTCTCGTACATCACGGGACACAGAGCGGCATATTCATTACTATATGGGATGTCCGAAAGCAATGCTTTAATGAGGGGAGGGAGACATCTTCCAAAGAAGGATTCAATTTAGAGGTATACTCAAATAATAATAATAATAATAATTCCAACTTAGTCAAGAAAAAACTTTTTTTTTTTCTTTTTTACAACCAAGGGTGCCTCTGATCCCGAGGATCTTAAACTGCAGCCTGTAGTACTGCCTGTCCAAAGGCAGAATCCGCATTCCTTCTCACGTCTAGTTGATAAAACTTTGTAAACGTGTGGACTGATGACCACGTCGCCGCCTTGCATATCTGAGCCATAGAGATCTGATGGTGTGCTGCCCAGGAGGCGCCCATGGCCCTGGTAGAATGGGCCTTTACCGACAACGGAGGAGGCAACCTCTTCAAACCGTAGGCTTGAATGATTAATTGTCTAATCCATCTCGAGATGGTGGATTTTGCAGCTGCCTGCCCCTTCTTGGGGCCATCTGGTAGAACGAACAACACATCTGTTTTCCGGATCTTTTCTGAAGCTTTAAGATAGGCCTTCATGGCCCGGACAATATCCAAGGTATGCAGCAACCCCTCCTTTCTAGATGTGGGTTTCGGAAAGAAGGATGGAAGTACCAAATCCTGGTTCAAGTGAAAATTGGATATAACCTTTGGTAGAAAGGAAGGATGGGGCCGGAGAACTGCCCTGTCCTTATGTAGAACGAGATATGGTTCCTTACACGATAAGGCTGCTAATTCTGACACTCTCCTGGCCGAAACTATGGCGACCAAGAAAACCAACTTTCTTGTCAGTAAAACTAAAGGAATCTCAGCCAACGGCTCAAAGGGTTGTTTCTGTAGAGTGGACAGGACAAGATTTAAGTCCCATGGACAAATTGGTGACTTGACAGGAGGATTAATACGCAAGACCCCCTGTATGAAGGTCTTTACCAGCGAGTGGGTGGCCAGCGGCCTCTGAAACCACACTGACAGAGCTGAAATCTGTCCCTTGATTGTGCTTAATGCCAGGCCTTTATCCACTCCTAGCTGGAGAAAACTTAACACCCTATCAATGGTATATTTGCGGGAATTCCATCTTTTGGATTCACACCAGCCTACGTAGTTCCTCCACACCCTGTAATAAATCACCCTGGAGGCCGGCTTTCTAGCCCTAATCAGGGTAGGAATTACCTGCCTAGACAGACCTCTACCACTGAGAATCACGGATTCAGCCTCCAGGCCGTCAAATTTAGACGTTGTAATGTAGGGTGGAGGATCGGGCCTTGTGAGAGTAGGTCTGGTCGTAGAGGAAGAGTCCAAGGGTCTCCTACTGCCATCTTCAGGACTAGTGAGTACCATGTCCTCCGGGGCCAAGCTGGAGCTACTAGAATGACCGGCTTGTGCTCCACTCCGATCCTGCGCAACAGGCGAGGAAGTAACTGTAGCGGAGGGAATGCATATAGAAGTTTGAATTGATGCCAAGGGCAAACCAACGCATCGGTTCCGCAGGCCATAGGGTCCCTCGCTCGAGACACGAACCTGTCTAGTTTCTTGTTGAACCTGGATGCCATTATATCTACGTCTGGCATTCCCCACCTCTGGCAGATTGTCTGAAAGACCTGGGGATGCAGAGACCACTCCCCTGGCAACAGACTCTGGCGACTTAAGAAGTCTGCCTGCAGGTTGTCCACTCCGGGAATGAATATCGCCGAAATGCAGGGTACATGAACCTCTGCCCACTGAAAAATCAAGCTCACCTCACTCTGAGCGGCCTGACTCCTGGTTCCCCCTTGGTGGTTTATGTATGCCACCGCTGTGGCATTGTCTGACTGGATTCTCACCGGGAACCCCTGTAATCTGGAGGTCCATGCCAGAAGGGCTAGGCGAGCAGCTCTGATCTCCAAGATATTGATGGGGAGCTGCCTCTCTGTTTTCACCCAAGTTCCCTGGCGAGAGAACCCCTCGAAGACCGCCCCCCAGCCTGCCAGGCTGGCGTCTGTGGTAACTACCTTCCAGACAACAGGGCTGAAGCATCTTCCCTTTAGAAGATTCTGAGGGTTCAACCACCAGGCCAGGCTTTGTCGGACCCTTGATGATAGCGTCAAAGGGGACTCTAAGGCATGTGCTTTCTTGCCCCAGGCTGCTAGAATGGCTGCCTGTAGGACGCGAGTGTGGATCTGAGCGTATGGTACTGCCTCGAACGTGGCCACTAGCTTGCCTAGTAATCGCATACACAGGCGAATAGTTGGTTTTTTCTTGCTTAGAACCAACTGAACTAACCCCTTGATAGCCTCGATCTTTACAAGGGGCAGGAACACCCTTTGCTGTTCTGTGTCTAACCTCATGCCGAGGTATTCCAACTGCTTTGTAGGTTGGAACGCTGACTTTTCCCGGCTTAGGACCCAGCCGAATCCTTCGAGGTACCGAACCGTGAGGTTTACTGCCTGTTGCAGACACGGCCGTGAGTGATCTATGATTAAAAGGTCGTCCAAGTATGCTAGGACTGTGACCCCTTGGATCCTTAAATTGGCCAGAACTGGGGCTAGGATCTTCGTGAATACCCGGGGGGCCGTGGCCAGCCCGAAGGGGAGCGCCCTGAATTGGAAGTGTCGCTGCCCCACCGCGAAGCGTAAAAATCTTTGATGCGACTGAAAGATTGGTACATGAAGGTAAGCATCCTTTATGTCTATGGAGGCCAGAAAATCGTCCCTCTGAAGCGCGGCGGCTGCTGACCGGATGGATTCCATCCGGAAGGAACGAACCCTTAGATAACCGTTTAACCTCTTTAGGTCCAAGATTGGCCTGACATCGCCGTTGGGCTTTGGTATGACAAAGAGATTGGAATAGAAACCTAGCCCTTGCTCTTGGGCTGGCACCTCTATTATTACATCCTGGCAAAGCAGGTGATCCAAAGCTGCCAGCATTGAGGCCTTCCTTGCTGGATCCTTTGGTAGCCTTGACTCTTGAAAATGAGGCGGAGGAAAGTTTAGAAACTCCAGTCTGTAGCCTGCGGTAACAGACGCCCGGACCCATTTGTCGGGGATCTTGGCTTCCCAAACTTCTGAGAAGAAACAAAGCCTTCCCCCCACCCGTGAGAGTGGGGGCGCCCCTTCATAAGGCAGACTTAGGGGCTGTCTTTGTCGGCTTGCGATACCAAGGCCTCTTACCCCCAGGGGCCTGTCCCTGCGATCTACTGTTAACGTTGGATCGTGCAGGCGGCCGTCGATACTGCCTGGAATTTGAGGGCCCTGAGACAGGAAAGAGCTGCCTTTTAAATGTAGGACCCCGGAATGTCTTTTTGACCGGTAAAAGGGTACTTTTGCCACTTGAAATAGTCTGAATGTATTTATCCAGATCCTCTCCGAAGAGTCGTCCTCCATGGAAGGGAAACCCTGCCAGAAGCTTTTTGCATGGGGGCTCCGCCGCCCAGTTCTTCAACCATAAGAGCCTTCTCATGTGCACCAAAAATAGTGATAAACGAGAGGCCTGCTGGATGGAATCCTTTATAGCATCTACAGCAAAACACAGAGCTCTGGGAATGTCAGAAAACTCTTCTGCTTGTTGGGTAGGCATGTCCTTTAACATTTCCTTTGTCTGGTCCTTTAACGCCTGACAAACTCCAATTGCAGCCACAGCTGGCTGTACCACTGCTCCTGCCGTAGCAAAGGATGCTTTTAAAAGTGTCTCTAACCGTTTATCAACTGGATCTTTAAACATATGTATGTTTTCCACCGGGCAAGTTAGTGATTTATTCACACATGAGATGGCTGCATCCACCACTGGGAGCCTCCACCTCTTGGAGAATTTTTCCTCCATGGGGTAAATGACCGCAAATCTCTTCGGTGGCAGAAAAATCCTGTCCGGCCGTACCCAATCCCGAAAGATCAATTCCTCCAAGAGAGGATGGACCGGAAAAACTGCGTTGCTTAACGGAGCTTTCAAAGAGCCCAGAGAGGATACCGGAGGAACCTGAGGCTCTGGCAATGGTAAACTAAATGCCGAGCGGACCATGTCCGTCAAAGACTGTACCCACAGTCTCTCTGTCTGGGAGTCTGAAAATGGTTCCTCAGAGGTAGATCCCTCAATCCCTGAACCCTCTTGGTTCAGGTCTAGTTGATCCTCCTGCGATTCCAATTCCTCCGGAGAGAGAATCTCAGCATCTGAGGATACACCTCTTGGTGATGGGGATCTAACCCGTTTCTTGCCAGGAATAGCTCTAGCGATCAATGCTGCTATTCTCTCTTCTAGCCCCCCTAGGGATACGGCTAGCATCTCCTCTGTGACAAACACAGGGCTGGGCTGATCTGGGCCAGCCTCCGCACCAGACCCCCCTAATGGCTCATCCAAGGCGCCCTTTATGGGAATAAGTTGCGGGGAAAGTATCGGCATATCATCAGAATCAGAGGGGGAACCCCTTTGTTTTTTGGTCTTTTTTGTACCCTTTGACCCCGAACCTTTGGAAGCCATAATACAAAATCGAGGGACTCCGCCAACAACAACAGACTGTAGTGGCCAGGAGTACAAAACTAGAGCTTAGGGGACAATAGATCACTAATGCCCAAAAACTGATGGGGCCCCGTATGTTTTTTTTTTTTTTTAAATATATATGTCTCTTTCTTTTTTTTTTTTTTTAAAACATACAGTGACCCCAAACTTAGTTTGCCAGCCTCCAACCTGCTGCAAAAAGGGGAATTTCTTGGCTTAACAAAAAAGGCATTGGAACAAAGTCCAGCATGTACTACCCCTCTTCCGCCACCGGGAGTCACTGTTCTGCCGCTCTGCGTCCTCTCCCTCTGAGATCAGCCTCAGACTGAGCACTGACAATGCCTGCTGATCTATAACAGCACAAGGCGCGCCCCTGTATGACGCTGCAGGCACGCCCCCCCCCGCTCTCCTCTCCGAACGGCGCGAAAAACGTCTATAAGACGTGCGCGCGCACGCGCGCGCGTATGCCGGAGCAGGAGGAACATGGAGGAGCCGCGCTGTTGGAGACCCAGGACTGCAGAATCAGGCGGCAGATTCAAACCCCCGGCCAGGTAGGACTCTTCAAAAGGCCCCATAGGGATCCTTACCAGTCCTAGGAAGAAAAGCAGCAGGTAGCTAGCAACACCATTCTTAGACAGGGGAACCTAGTGATGGGGGAAAAGGGATCATCCTGTCTTTCACAGACATAGTGAGCAAGGTTGCCAATGCAGAGCATACTTAGGCTACCCCCCTTTTAGGTTACCCCGGAGAGCCTGCTGTCGAACCAAGTCCCGCAGGCTCCCCTCTTACCTGCTCCATGCTGCAGGATGTTTGTCCAGCAAAACGATCCAATCTTCTCCCATCTCCGTGGGTAGCGTAGTAGACCTTCAGGCCCTGGGGTCCTATGAAGGTACCCACTGTCCTGGACCTATATAGCACCCTGGCAAACAGGAACTTATGGTTTTTACAAACTCCAAGTCCTGGGCCCAGGGTCCAGCCCTCCAAAGAGGAGCATTATAGGCAAAACCCCACGGTTTGGGGCCCGGGTACTGTCCACTTTGGCACTGAGGCTCCTTGGACAGATCCGGTTAGCCCGCCCTTAATCCCAAGGATGTGGAGCCAAGCTATTCCGTGACCAACACCTAAGACACTGGCGAAAAAACTGAGGGACTCCCTCTAGGGGAGGGGGTTATATAGGGAGGGGACTTCCTGTTTGAGATTGCCAGTGTCCACACCTGAAGGTACTCCATATAACCCATATAGTAATGAATATGCCGCTCTGTGTCCCGTGATGTACGAGAAAGAAATAGCAGTTTTGGCTGCCACAAGTGGGTAACTACCTATAGTGGAAAAAGTAAGAAAAATTTGAAATGGTCACAAAGAGCAATGCAGTCCTATCCAACAATTGTTAGCACAAAGGCTTGTTTTGAATCTTAGCACATTATAGGTTCACATGAACGCAAAGTTGCATCTTATGTGTGCATACTCCTATTTTTAAAGTAAAACAAAAAAGCCACAAAAACTACAGGGGGGACACTTATAGTGTATAAATGGTATCTGATTGTTTTCCATGTGGTTTTTAAACTGTAAAAACACAAACAATATAATTTTCTGCCAGGCAGGAAAGACTAGAATGACTCACACTAAATAGATCTCATAGTAGGGTTTGAAGAAGACCACATACATAGAAGGAAACACCCATTGATCTCTCCATAACCTCAAACATCTGCAAGGTGGAGACCAATAACATTTTAAAAATATTTACTACAAAAAAAATGCTTAGTAAATTAAATGAGTAGTATAGTCTGAGCCAGATGTAAAAGCAAGCCAACTGGGCACTATGGGCAGCATCTGATTGAACAACTGTATACACCCCTGCCCAGGTGTAAACATGGCTGCCCACCAAGGCGCACTCCTCCCTATGTTAAAAATGAATGCCGCATACAAACGATCGGATATCCGTGGATTTTTTTCCGATGGATGTTGGCTCAAACTTGTCTTGCATACACACAATCGCACAAATGTTGTCGGAAATTCTGATCACCAAGAACGCGGTCACGTACAACACGTACGACAACTCTATAAAAGGGACGTTCAATACCAAGTACGCCATCCTTTGGACTCCTTCTGCTAATCTCGTTTTAGCAGAAGTTTGGTGAGAGATGATTTGTGTTTATATGTCATCTGCTGCTGTTCCCGATCTCTCGGAGTCTCCGAGAAATCAGTTTGTCAGAACTCTGTGTGAATATCAGCAGCAAAATAACTTCATTATTCTAGCATTATAAGGAAGAAGAGAATGCGCTGCATTAAAAGATGAAAAAAATCTGCAGCGTGACGAATGTGCCATCTCCATTATGAACGCTAGTTTTACTAGACTGAGCGCTTCCGTCTCCTACTTGACTTGGGCACGCATGGAATTTTGTGCGTCAAAATTGTTTACACACGCTCGGAATTTACAAGTTTTGTTGACAGAAAATGTAAGATCCAGTTCTCAAATTTTTGTTGTCAGAAATTCTGACAGCAAATGTCCGATGGAGCCTACACATGGTCGGAATTTCCGACAACAAGCTCCCATGGAACATTTGTTGTCGTAAATTCAGAGCGTGTGTACGCGGCATAACAATATTAGACTGTAACTCTTATAAAAGGAAGTGCATTACATTTTCTTGTCTTAGGGCCTGTACACACCGCGCTTGTTAAGGTGCATTGCCGAACAGAGCTGGTGTGAATTAACTCTTACAGATTTAACATATTTTCACACTGAACACACTGAGTCACACTAAAGTGAATGGGGAGGTGGTTTTCAGGCTTTAATTAGAGGCTATTTCTAGCACTAAAACATTTGAAAAATTGCCTCAGTGTAAAGAAGCAGCCTTGCAGTTAATTTTTTTTTTTTTTTTAGGCTACTTTCACACTAAGGGTGGGTTTAAGGCATTTTAGCGCTGGAAATAGCCTCTAGAAAATCGCTCCCCCCCCCCCATTTATTTCAGTGTGACTTTTCACACTGGGACGGTTGCACTTGCAGGATGTTCTGAAAAGTCCTGCAAGCAGCATCCTTCAGGTGGTTTGGGAGCGGTGTATATCAGAGAACTTTTGTGTGACCATGTGTATGCAAGCCAAGCTTGATCGTGTGTACGCGGCATTACAATAAACATATTACTGTACAATTTTGTATTCTAGTTGTACACAGGCTGAGAGGAAAGATTTGCAGAGGGTGATTAAAATGGATAGTTGGGTCCTCACTTCAAAATTTAGAAGATATCTATTTCATCCGTCTTCACAAATACGTGTCAAATATTATGAGATATGTTACACATCCTAGCCATTTTTTGGTTCTTAGAATTATATGGCCTCAGAACAATAGGTTGCAGAATAACTTTTCCCCTAGAGCAGTAGCAGTGGCGTCACTAGGGTTAGTATCACATGGTGCGGTAAAACATGGTGTGTGCAGTAAAACATGCAGAGTGACAGCAGGACAGAGCAGTAGACACTGGACAGGCTAGCACATCGGGCTCTATCCTTTCTATCAGAGAGGGGGTGAGAGAGAGGGAGGTGGGGAGTGAGACAGGGGGGTTGGGGGAGTGAGTGAGAAAGAGAGGAGGTGGGGTTGAGGGAGGGATGAGAGAAGGGAAAATAGGGGGGTGACATAGAGGGGGGTGAGACTCTCCCTTCCCCCGCTCCTAACCCCTCAGCTGTTTCCTGCACATCCTGTCCAGGCACACAGCCAGCTCTATCATCCTCACTGGGGGGCACAGACCGCACAAGCTTGAGGCTTCATCTGAGGGAATGACATGCGCTGTGTGTGCGGGTCAAGACCGAGCCGTGTACAGTGCCAGTTATTTATGTTTCCACATTCCTGTATGTTACTGTTCCTCCAATTAAACGAATGTAGTGCACTCATTCCATTAGTGTCAGGGTCCACTCCAGAACAGAGGTGCAAAAACACAGGCCTGGCACATCTTCCAATATCCTATCTGGACATGATCATTTCCATCATAATGTTACGTTAAGAAGGTACTCACTGAAAGCGCAGGGTTTCCTTCATCCTCCACAACAACCTTCAGCTGATAGAAACTCTGTTTTTCACGATCAGGAGGGGATGGTCTTGTGGAAATTTCACCCGTGAGCCTATCCATGCGGAAAATGGAGTCATCGTTGCCTTGCGTGATGTAATATGAGAGAACACTATTCAGTCCTTTGTCCTTGTCAGTTGCATTTACTCTAATAATTGATGTTCCACCTCCAACATTCTGCACAAAGAAGAAACAACCAAACAAAAAACTGAACATTATTTAGGTATAGCAGAAAATAATATATTTTTTTCTCAGTTTAGGCCGATATGTATTCTACATATTTTTGGTAAAAAAAACAATCGCAATAAGCGTATAGTAATTGGTTTGCGCAAAGGTTATAGTGGCTAGGAAATAAGGGATAGAATTCTGACAATTTTTTTTTTTTTTTTTTTTTACTAGTAATACGGCGATCTGCAAATTTTGTCAGGACTGTGATATTGCGACGGACACATCGGACACTTTTGACACATTTTTGGGACCATTCACATTTATACAGCGGTCAGTGCTATAAAAACGCACTAATTACTGTATAAATGTGACTGGCAGTGAAGGGGTTAACACTAGGGGGTGAGGAAGGGGTTAAATGTGAGTCCTGGGTGTGTTCTAACTGTGTGGGGGGAGGGGGGTGACTGGGGGAGGTGACCGATGCTGTGTCCCTATGTGCAATAGAAACAGCATCTGTCTCCTCTCACTGACAGGACGTGGAGCTCTGTGTTTACACACAGAGCTCCACGTCCCTGCTCTAAAACTGCCGATCAGCGGGTACCTGGCGGACATCGCGAATGGCAGGCATGCGCATCGACATCTCAGGGACGCGCCCCCCAGTGCCTGGAGAAAACGATGCCGTCAATTGACGTCAGCTTGGATATTCAGATCCCCTAAGCTGCCGTCAATTGACGATATGCGGGGCCGCAAGTGGTTAATAAATACATTTGGTTCAGACTAGTCATTTGTGTGGGATAAATACATATAAGGTTGTGAGAAAATGAAAATATCCATGGAACTTGTGCAATTGAGATAAGTCACTAATTAACCACTTGCCTACACTGCACTTACACCCCCTTCCTGCCCAGGCCATTTTTCAGCTTTCATCGCTGTCGCACTTTGAATGACAATTGCGTGGACATGCTACATTGTACTCAGATGACATTTTTTATCATTTTCTTCACATAAATAGAGCTTTCTTTGGTGGTATTTAATCACTGCTGTTTTTTTTTATTTTTTACAAAAAATAAAAAGGACCAAAAATGTTTTTTTTTTTTTTTGTTATACTTAGTTTCTGTCAGTACATTGTGTAACTGAGTAATTTTTCTTGTTTGCTGATGTGAGCTGATGAGAAGGCACCGATGGGCACTGATAGATTGAACTGGTGTGCATTGATGAGGTAGCACTTATGGGCACTGGTGAGACGGCACTTATGGGCACTGATTAGGTGGACTGATGAGGAGGCACTAATATGGCGTAATTAAGGGCACTGATAGGTGGCACTAATATGTGGCACTAATGAGCTCTGATATGCGGGAATGATGGACACTGTTAGATGGTACTGATTGGCACTGATAGACAACACTGGTGGGCACTGATAGGCGGCACAGATAGGCACTAATGGACATTGATGGGTGGCACTGATGTGCATTGATGGACAGCAGTAATGGGCATTGATGAGCAGCACTGATATAGGCACTGATATCCAGCACTGACTGGCATCACTAATGGGCACTGATTGGTGACACTGGTGGGCACTGATTGGTGACACTGTTGGTGCTATATTGTAATCAGGGCACTGATGATAATGTGTAGATGTCCCCCCTGCGAGGAAATGCCGCTGATCGGCTCTTGCCACACACTCTGTCAGTGTGAGGAGAGGTGTGCCGATAGCCGGTCACATGTAAACACAGAGATGCCAGTTTTGATTGTACACGGCCAATCACATGGTTAAAGAGGAGCAGACATGGCTCTTTACAGAGCTTCGGGTCGCGCTGTTTCCTAGCAGCACAGTGTGGCCATGATCGTCACGTTGCGCGCCCCGCCGCGGGCCCACAACGACGGCTGTTCTGGGACACCATCATATGACATCGTCCCAGAACAGGAGCCACACTGCTCCGCCATTTTATGCAGTACTGCAATGCATGCACATTTTCCTGTTTTTGTCAATAGCATTATCGGGTTAATGCCGTGATTTTGCGCATGCGCTAGGACCTGCCCCTCCATGCGCGGTAGTGACTGTCAGAAGTTAGAGAATGCCATGCTGTCACATGGGTGCCATGTTAGCAGATACTCTGGCACCTCACAGTATAATTTGGGATTGGGGGCAGGAAACATGTATAAACTTTGGCTTATAGCTACATTTAGATTGGCATACAGAACACACCTGAATTTAGGAGCTCCTGCAAGACATATCGGACATTTTTAACAGTTAATGATATGTACGGTCAGCCTGTGTAATATCACCTACTTTGTCGGTTTGCTATATATTTCTAGTGATGAATTTATTTTACTGTAAGTGCTGAGGAAACACATTTATCATACCTAAAGTTTCCAAATGACACCAAAAAAGCAAATGAGAAAATTGAATCAAATACAACAGCAATATAATTAAAAAGGAATCAGCAATTAGACATATTGCAAGTCCACAAAGTATTCCCATTAGATCTATTGACAGTCTAACCTTCCTCCGCATCATTAAATTCTATCCAAGATTCTTTAAATGTAGTGGATAATTGCTCCATGCTCATAACATAATCAAATGAGCAGAGACCATATGAAAGGGTAATTACCACATTTCTTGCATAAAAGATATGTGTCAGAAAAAGGTTGAAAAGCACTGCTCAAATTGTAAAATTTGAAATAATATATATTTTGTAATAACTGTAGTGTTTTCCAAAAAAGGCAGTAAAAACCAAACAAATTCTCTATACATATCATAGCTTCAGGCCCAATACAGTGTCAAAAATAATAATAATAATAATAAAAAAAAGAATGCCTGCTGGTGCTGAGAAATATTTTAAGCAACATACAGCATGGATTCATGAAAGACAAAAGTTGTCAGACAGACCTGATTTCTTTTTATTAAGAGGTAAGTAAAACCTTGGACAGAGGCGTGGCAGTGGACGTGGTATACTTGGATTTTGCAAAAGCGTTCGATACAGTTCCCCACACACGGCTCATGTGTAAGGTAAGGTCTACAGGATTAGATATATCAGTTTGTAAATGGATAGAAAACTGTCTGAAAGACAGGATTCAGAGAGTTGTGGTTAATGATTCATACTCTAAAGGGTCGAAGGTTATCAGTGGTGTACCCCAAGGTTTAGTGCTGGGACCCTTACTTTTTAATATCTTTATAAATTATATTGGGTCTGGGATAAAAAGTAACATTTCAGTCTTTGCAGATGACACCAAGCTATGCAGTGGAATAACGTCTTTAAAGGATGTCCCCAATTTACAAGCCGACCTCAATGCTCTGTCTAATTGGGCAACTACGTGGCAGATGAGGTTTAATGTTGATAAATGTAAAGTTATGCACTTGGGGGCTAAGAATATGCATGCATCATACATGCTAGGGGGAGTACAACTGGGGGGATCTGAAGCTGAAAAAAATCTTGAGGTTTTCGTAGATCATAACGTCAATAAATAACATGCAATGCCAAGCTGGGGTTTCCAAAGTGGGCAAAATCCTTTCTTGTATTAAGAGAGGTATGGACTCCAGAGAGAGAGAGATATCATTTTGCCCCTGTACAAATCATTAGTAATGGAATATGCAGTTCAGTTTTGGGCACCAGTTCTCAAAAAGGATATTGGAGAACTGGAGAAAGTGCAGAGAAGGGCAACCAAACAGATAAGAAGCATTGAGGAGCTCAGCTATGAGAAAAGATTAGAGGAACTGAATTTATTCTCTCTTGAGAAAAGGAGATTAAGGGGGGATATGATCAACATGTGCAAATATATAAGGGGTCCATATAGTGAACTTGGTGTTGAGTTATTCACTTTAAGGTCAACACAAGGAGCACTCTTTACATCTACAGGAAACGAGATCTCATCTCCAAATACGGAAAGGTTTCCTCACAGTAAGAGCTGTGAAAATGTGGAATAGACTCCCTCCAGCTCAGTAGATTGCTTTAAAAAAGGACTGGATTATTTCCTAAATAAACACACGATAACTGGGTACTAACATTTATAGGTAAAGTTGATCCGGGGAAAATCTGATTGCCTCTTGGGGGTCAGGAAGGATTTTTTCCCCTGCTGTAGCAAATTGGATCATGCTTTACTGGGGTTTTTCACCTTCCTCTGGATCAACTGTGGGTATAGGATTGGGTATATGGGATTGTTTGATATTAATTTTTTTTATTGTTGAACTAGATGGACTTTTTCAACCTGACTAACTATGTAACTACAAGAGAAATACAAGGCTGCACTTGTGGACCTCCCAATGGAATCGCTGCTAGGCCAGTCGTGCTGATCATATGATTTTGGTACTTTAGGTCATCCTTTTCAGACACAATCAACGTTACTCATTAAAGAGTGGCGGTTTTTAAAGAGTAACTATATTTTTGTTGAGAAAATGCTTTTCCTTCTATGTACATTGCAAGGATTTTAACAAACTTTGTTGCAGAGTCCTACCTTTCCTTATTCTGTCTGTGTCCATGTGCAAAGTGAGTATGAATGGGAGTGACTCTATAATTAGCAATCAGCTGTTGCACTTGCACGGTTCTGAGGAAATTGGCATGGTGTGCGATTCTTTAACTAGCAAATGCACAGTCATACAACGTTGTACCTAAATTAGATTTATATAATTTTCTTCACACTAATAGAGCTTTCTTTTGGTGGTATTAGATCACCATTGTTTATTTTTAATTTTTTATTATATAAATTTAAAACCCCTTATATTTTTTACTTTCTGCTATAAAACATCCAACTAAAAAATACAATTTCTTCATGTCTTTGGTAAAAAACAAATCCCAATAAATGTAAAATGTTTGGTTTGCTTGAAAGTTATAGCGTCTACAAATGATAAAATATATACTGTAATTTTTATTTATTTTTTAAATATACTAGTCATCAGTGACTTACAGTGTGACTGCTATAGTGCGGTGGGCAATCTGACACTGACGCTGGGGGGGGGACTGACTGACGGACGCTGACATTACCAGTCACACTAATACAGTGATCATAGCTAATATTATACACGGTCACTGTACAGTACTAATATCACTGACTGGGAAGGGGTTAACATTTGTGGGCAATCAAGGGGTTAACTGTGTGCCTACAATGTTCACGGTGTATTGTTTTTACAGAGCGATGTCACATAAAAAAAATTACAAGTTTTGTTGTATCTGTTCTGGTAAATTCTCTGCTTAAGAAGCCTTGTAATCAATGGCGGCTGGTGCTCCGTTTTCTTTAGGGGGGCCTCCCACCAGGCCAGCCTCCCCCCCCCCAGAGCCAGCCAACCACATAACCACCCCACCCCCTGTCGCTTGCTCACTGCTTCCCCCCACATCTATTGATCGATCATTCATTGCCCACCAGGCCCTCCGCCAGCCCCTTCACTTACCCCATCCAGGTGGCGGGGCTTCTCCCCCTGCATCTCCTCCCAAGTGCGGGCGGTTGTTTCTCCTCCAATCAGGAGTTAGGACTCGTGGGCAATTGGGTCTTAGGACTCCAAGCCAATTGAGACTCAGGCCCCCTTTTCCTGATTGTCCGTGAGGAGAAACAGTAAGACTTTAGCGAATATTAATTTGCTAATGTCACACAACTGGGTGGGCTACTGCGCCCCGAGCCCACCCAAAACAAAAAAAACATTGGAATCCATATGTCCGGTGCCCCTGTGCCCCTAATAGATGGGCGTCCACTGCTTGTAATATTTCTACTGTATATTTCTACTATAGTACAGTCTAACTTTACATTTTTTCACATACCTCATACACACTAACATTGTAACCATATCGACTGCCAATAATAGGAGGATTGTCATTCACATCTAAGACGTTCACGGTTAGGGTATAGTCTGTTCTTCGAGATGGATATCCTTTATCTGTAGCCTGAATCTAAATGGTTAAAAAGAAATGATGCAGTTATTACTAAAACTAAGGAAGAAGTCATAGGTTTCCAAAGAAAGTGTATTCAACTGACTTTAGTACTCACATACAAATAACTTCTATTTTAAAACAGAATACAAATATGTGAGATGTCAAGGTCTGCTAAAAAACGACAATAGGACATTTGGATGTCTGTAAAGAAAATCAGTAAACATTTTACACTATTTCAAGTAACCCATCTATGCAATCGTATATCATGAGCACTGACTAGGAAAAAAAATCTGCCCCGGGCGCCCATAACTCTGGTTACGCCACTGCAAGAGGGGATTCCATATGCAAAATTGTATACCTTATGGCTTAAATAAAAACTGTAATGACATTCGCAGATGGATATAGAAGGGGATGAAAACAAAACATCCTGCAAACAGATTTTGAGAAATAGGAATATCTTATATATTAGAAATGAGTGCTATCGTTACCCTTAACACATGCAGCTCCTGCAATTCTCTGTCCAGGGATTTCATTAGGAAAACTTCACCATATGTGTCATTGGTGGTGCGGATTTCAAACAGCCCAACTGCATTGCCACCTATTATGGAAAAGGTCACCTTTGACAAATGATAAAGGAATACATGTTACCAATTGTGGCTTTCTTAATCCGAGCATTATATATAACAGTAATTCTTATAATATAGTATAAGAAAAGAGTCCTTCTAGATCAGGGGTCTTCCAAATATTTGCGGGCCGAAAAAAATGTGTGATTTATAAATAAAATGTAAGTAATCTCTGCATAGCTTTTCCGCATGTCTGTGGCCCCCTCAGAGTCTCTTTGCACATTGTGTCCCCCACCAGACCCTTTCACACACCTGTGTCCTCATTAGAGCCTTTCACCACCTCTGTGTCCCCCATCAGAGTCTCACCAATACTGTGTCCCCCATATCTGTGTCCTCCATCCATCAGAGTCTCCCCGTCATCAGTCTCCCCAGTATCAGTGTCCCCAGCAGAGCATCCAAATCTTCAGTGTCCCCAGAATCATCAGTGTCCCCATATCATCAGAGTCCCCCAAATCAGAGTGTCTCCAGCTGCAATATCCCTCATATCATCAGAGTCCCCCATATCATCAGAGTGTCTCCAGCTGCAATGTCCCCCATATCATTAGAGTCCCCCATATCATCAGAGTGTCTCCAGCTGCAATGTCCCCCATATCATCAGAGTGTCTCCAGCTGCAATGTCCCCCATATCATTAGAGTCCCCCATATCATCAGAGTGTCTCCAGATGCAATGTCCCCAATATCAGAGTCCCCCATATCATCAGAGTGTCTCCAGCTGCAATGTCCCCCATATCATTAGAGTCCCCCATATCATCAGAGTGTCTCCAGCTGCAATGTCCCCCATATCATCAGAGTGCCCCATATCAGAGTGTCTCCAGCTGCAATGTCCCCCATATCATCAGAGTCCCCCAAATCATCACAGTGTCTCCAGCTGCAATGTCCCCCATATCATCAGAGTCCCCCAAATCATCAGAGTGTCTCCAGCTGCAATGTCCCCCATATCAGAGTCCCCCATATCTTTAAAGTCCCCCAAATCATCAGAGTGTCTCCAGCTGCAATGTCCCCCAGATCATCAGAGTCCCCCATATCATCTGAGTGTCTCCAGCTGCAATGTCCCCCATATCAGAGTCCCCCATATCTTTAAAGTCCCCCATATCATCAGAGTGTCTCCAGCTGCAATGTCCCCCAGATCATTAGAGTGTCTCCAGCTGCAATGTCCCCCTATATCAGAGTCCCCCAAATCATCAGAGTGTCTCCAGCTGCAATGTCCCCCCATATCAGAGTCCCCCAAATCATCAGAGTGTCTCCAGATACAATGTCCCCCATATCATCAATGTCTCCAGCTGCAATGTCCCCCATATCATTAGAGTCCCCCAAATCATCAATGTGTCTCCAGCTGCAATGTCCCCCATATCAGAGTCCCCCATATCTTTAAAGTCCCCCAAATCATCAGAGTGTCTCCTGCTGCAATGTCCCCCATATCATCAGAGTTCCCCAAATCATCAGAGTGTCTCCAGCTGCAATGTCCCCCCATATCAGAGTCCCCCAAATCATCAGAGTGTCTCCAGATGCAATGTCCCCCATAGCAGAGTCCCCCATATCATCAGAGTCCCCCATATCATCAGAGTGTCTCCAGCTGCAATGTCCCCCATATCATGAGAGTCCCCCAAATAATCAGAGTGTCTCCAGCTGCAATGTCCCCCAGATCATCAGAGTCCCCCATATCATCAGAGTGTCTCCAGCTGCAATGTCCCCCCATATCAGAGTCCCCCAAATCATCAGAGTGTCTCCAGCTGCAATGTCCCCCCATATCAGAGTCCCCCAAATCATCAGAGTGTCTCCAGCTGCAATGTCCCCCATATCATCAGAGTCCCCCAAATCATCAGAGTGTCTCCAGCTGCAATGTCCCCCATATCAGAGTCCCCCATATCTTTAAAGTCCCCCAAATCATCAGAGTGTCTCCAGCTGCAATGTCCCCCATATCATCAGAGTGTCTCCAGCTGCACTGTCCCCCCATATCAGAGTCCCCCAAATCATCAGAGTGTCTCCAGATGCAATTTCCCCCATATCATCAGAGTCCCCCATATCATTGGAGTGTCTCCAGCTGCAATGTCCCCCATATCATCAGAGTCCCCCATATCATCGGAGTGTCTCCAGCTGCAGAGTCCCCCAAATCATCAGAGTGTCTCCAGATGCAATGTCCCCCATATCATCAGAGTGTCTCCAGATGCAATGTCCCCCATATCAGAGTCCCCCATATCATCAGAGTCCCCCATATCAGAGTGTCTAAAGCTGCAATGCCCCCCCATATCAGAGTCCACTAAATTATCAGAGTGTCTCCCAGCTGCAATGTCCAAATCATCCGTGTCCTCACAGAGTGAATGTATGAGAGTGTCCTGTACCTGTACATTTAGCCTCGAGCAGCTCTCCTGCACCTTCCGACTCCCGCCCACTGCTACACACATGGAAGGATCAATACAAACAGCGGGTGGGACGCCGGGAGGTGCCGTGCTGATGACGTCATTAGTTGCTAGGACAGGCGGTCCCAGCAGCCAATCCTCAGCACAGCGTGGCAGCATGGGAGGGTGTGGGGGAGCAGCTTTGTATGAGGGACCTGCCAGTCATACTGACGATCTGCTGCTTTTAACTCTAGGTAGGCAGCAGATCTGCAATGCTATAAGTCTGGGTGAGCCGCGGGCCAGGGAAAAGGCACACGCGGGCCAGACGTGGCCCGCGGGCCGGGGTTTGGAGACCCCTGTTCTAGATCATAATGTATCTGTACATGCCATGGAACAAAACCAGCAAGCAAAGAAGTAAACCTTTACTATGCTGATCCACTTGCTTCAGAAAAAAGAATGCAGATCAGGAAAGTCGAAATAAAGTCAGAAGTCCTGATCTGCATACCTAATACAGTAAGTATCACAAGGGTTAAAGAGGTGCACAACAGTCAGACACCTAGCATTTTCAGAAGGAGGGGGTCAACAATGTTACCCTAGTGGTAGGTGCATTACCACCCCCAAAAAAGTATCCAAAACATCATAAATCTGTTTACCACGCCATTATTCCCAGCATCTGGGTCTCTAGCCAAGACTAGAGCTATCCTTCGGCCGGTGGGACAGTCCTCAGCCACATTGGCCACTGATTCTGATGTTGGATCAAATTGGGGGCTGTTGTCATTCTCATCCAAAACTGTAATCTGTACCTGTAGAGACAAATGAATAAGTTCCATCAAACTCTGCTCTATTCCTACATTATTATTATTATAATACAGGATTTATATAGCGCCAACAGTTTGCTCAGCGCTTTACAACATTGGGGAAGACAGTACAATTACAATACAATACACGAGGAATTAAAGGGCCCTGCTCCTTAGAGCTTACAATTTATTATGTTTATCTGGCTCTGAAAGGGTGGTTCTGACATTTAGCAAGTGAGCTATGCTGACCTTCTTTTAGTTATGAAGTTACTGGTAAATTCAGAAGCCTTTGGCACACACATTGGTAATTGAAAGCTAGACACAGGTCAAAATTGATTTGGGGACACAATCATGGATCATTTTTTTATTCTCATAAATTGTTTGGCACTTGCTTGGAACTGTTGTTTGGACCATAAGGACCCACAAATCACTTTATTTTGAAATGCGCTATTTGCTTGCAATGGAAAAGGAAAAAGTCCTGAAAATCACACAATGTGTATGACAGCCTTAGCCCGGGCTCCAAATAGGCCACGCCCCCAACATGTTTCACCCACCCACAGAGCTTAGTCGTGGCCTGATTGAAGCTTGGGCTGGGGCGTACACTTTCCTACGGGGTTTTGCAGAGATGTGCAACTTCCAAGACTTTTACTTTTCCATTAGATGTCTGGAGCTGGGAAGAGCTCTGTTCTTGTCAGTACTACAAACAGTTGATACATAAGAGGACCTGGTGGAGCCTTGAATGGCATCCGATTCTTACATAGAATGGCCATAGAATAACTACGATTTTTACTGATGCATTGTATAACTTGTAAAAAAAGGTCAGGACTAAATGAGGTATTTATGCATGGTGCACTTTAAAACTTGACATTCTAGTACATCTGCTATAGATAATAAATCAACAAAAAAAAGGTTGCTATCTGAAGCAACGGTTTTTCTCTGCTAATCTTGCCTTAAACATAACTAGGGTACTAAATTTGGCTTGCCTTCAGTCTGCTCATTTTTACTACTTGTAAATAACCACAACGATCTGGAGTCAAATGGCCATAAGAGCCTTTTAATAATACAATTATATAAATAACAGATAAATGACTTAACACAGTGTAAAGAGAGCCCCAAGGCATTCAAAGTGTCTCCTTAGTGAAGGCAAGCGTTAAAGTCATTACCAGATGGTATCTCACTCCCTCCAGATTGGCCACCATGTTTCCTGATGCAGATCCCCTTTGCTTTAGGGGTTGCCAGCTTTGGGGCACCATGGCCCACATCTGGTGGGAGTGCCCCAGGATCCGCTCCTTCTGGAGAATCATCTTCAACATGATTTACGGAGTGACCGGATGTCGGATCCCAAGGACCCCCGATGTAGCCTTATTGAATGCCCATATCCCACAGCTTTCTAGAACTACACAAAAGCTGATCCACTTTATTTTACTTGGCACCAAAATTGCTATTGCCAAATCTTGGAAACAGCCCAAGCCGCTCATTTCGGTTGTTAAAAAGAAAATCTCATGGATCATGACTCAAGAAAAATTATCCAGCATACTGGCTAATACCACCGTGATGTTCCATGAGATTTGGGCTCCTTGGGCTGAATATGTTGGTATTCACCTTGCCCCTGAAGCAAATGGCGTTTGACTGAATTTTTGATTGGAGTTAGGCACTTTGCTTCCCCTCCTCCCCTTACCCCTGTCCCCCCTCTTCTTCCTCTCCTTTCCTTCTTTTTTTGCCTCTCTTACTATCCCTGTTTGTTTTTGTATTTTTAACAATCTACATAAGCGATTGTTGCATGGTTTCTATTTTCAAATAGTTTTTTTTTTTTTGGGGGGTATTGCTTGTGTGACCCTTACAATAATATATCTTTCTTACCCACATCAGTAAGGGAAGTATGGGATCGGGACGGGGGCTGGGGGAGTCGGGGACCTTGCTCTTGGCGCAGCATGTTCCCAAGAGGGCTGCTGAGGGTGTGGGTTCCGGATTGCCCTTGGGTCCGGGCTTTTTCTACAAGGTAATGAGGCTCCACATTTGTGAGAGCTCTAATATATCCCAATCAGACTGTTTTCCAGACAGTCATAATATTTGAATTACAGTACCTCTCCATTATAGGTTATTATTGTTTTCATTATATTCTTTGCTTTGTTTGTAAAATTGTGTGCGTCGCCCCTTGGGGCTATTGTAATTTCTGACGCTTATGTACTTGCTGTAACTTTATCAATAAACTCAATAAAAATTTATTGAAAGGAAAGAGAGCCCCAAGGTCCTACTAAGCATCAAAAGGACCTTCGTACAACTTAATTAGGCCTACAGCCGCAACACCACTCATGGTGGTGTACCTCAGACGAGTCTCTACAAAGTAAATTTGTGCCCATACGAATCGAAAAGGACTTTGTACCCCACTAGCTGCATGACAAAACAACACCAACCACTGCCTAACGCGTCAGCACCAGAAAACGAACATGAATTCAGGGTGTGAGGGAAGTATTCCCCAACTCAGCTAACTTCTGACAGGCGACTTCCTCAGACTAACTGCCTGTCCACCCCCACAGCTCCACCCATTCCTAACCTAGACACCAATCAAATATATCCCTGCCACCGTATTATCTATTAAACTAAGAGGAAACGCTCCCAGACCCAAGCCCCTTTAACTCCAGTCATGCCAGCCATCCATCTATCACCTTATTTGCTTTTTACTCCAGGCCTCACCATAACTTTGGTCCACAAGGATATGTCACATGATCATTTTGTCAGGAAAGGAGAGACAAGAGTTCATCTAATTAAAGAACCAATATGACTCCCACTAGGCACAACAAAATAGCCATGGCATGAGTCAAATAATTCAAGACCAAGCATGGTGATACACCACAGCCAGCATAGGTAAGCTAAAGTGTACCGCTGATTTAACCTGTTAAGATGTTTCTGTGTTTTAATATGTTTTCCAAGTGTTCACTTATACAGGTGTAACATGCAGGGCCCAGACAAGACATGTAAACCACAAGGCACCCATAGAGAAAAGCTGATCATCTGGAGAAGATCCATTGAAAAATAATAAGGACATGCTAGCAGAAAAACAAAAACCATTCAACTAGCATGGTCAAGCTGAGTTTCGCTGAGAAATTTCCAGAAACAATTACTTGCCATATCTTCCATCTGAGCTAAAGTTCATAGGTTCACAACCTTAAATATTTACTTGTCACCTCAATTCTCTGCAACTCCTACATACAGCAAATGCATTGCTTGTTACATAGAGACATTGGCACAGCACTTCAAACTGTCCTCTGAGATTGGTTTTAGAGTCTAGAGCTGCAATTACTGCTTGTATTTTCCCATCTGTTCTTATGTGTCCATCAAAATTGTACTCTTGGAATAAGATTGTCAGAACATAGAATGTGTTTTATATTTATCTATGTGCATTTCACTGCATTTATATTAAACATGGTAAAGCCACCTGGGACTTAAAGATGTTAAATTTATTAACATAACGTAAGAAAAAATACACAGTTTAGCAATAAAATGTATTATGATCAAAACAATGTCAGACTCCTGTATTATGCAGTAATTTGTAGAGATATTAAACATGAAAGAAGTAACAGTGCTTTCATAAAAATGCATATTAATAATACATAGATTTGCAATAAACCAAAATACAAAATAAACAAAAGCAATTATCTTTATTTTAATACATTTACAGATTTAGTTTTATGAACAACTGTTTAGGAGATTGCAAAAAAACAAAGTATACTGTAACCAGTTTATATTAGAGCTCTTGACATTTATGCTTCTAAACTTTCACTGTGTATGAACATTTATGGACTACACTCAATGCTACATTTTTATATCTTGGTAAAAATTAAACCTGCTAATACAATACCTGTATTGGTAAAAAGGTTGCATATTTCAAATACAATTTTTACTTTGCTTTTACACTCATAGATCTATGACACAGAAACAGAGAAACAGATGTAAACATATTATTCAATACATACCTCCCAACTTTTTAAAATTTCCCTGCACATTTTTGTTGAGCGGGGGGTTCGGCGGGGGGTTCCGCTTCCCCGGATCGGAGTTGTTGAGCGGGGGGGTGACGCGGATCGGAGTTGTTGAGCGGGGGGGTGCCGCGGATCGGAGTTGTTCAGTGGTTGTTCAGCGGGGGGGAATTTGCGGGACCGCGGGATATTTCCGCGAATCGCAGTAATCGCGGGGGGGGGCGCGGAATCGCGGGACTCTAGCCCCGATCGCGGGACCACGGGATTTACCACGGATCGCGGGACAGTCTTCCAAAATCCGGGAGGGTTGGGAGGTATGTGTAATATAACATTGCAAAAGTGACCACACTGGAAAGCCTGTCTCCCAGGAAATGGAATGGGCAAGGCCTGGAGTTCTAGACTCATAATCCGATTCCTACCATTAATTAAAAAAGTGTAATTACAGCAATCTAAAACGTTTGTGCCGTGAAAGATATATTACTGTTAT
Source organism: Rana kukunoris (assembly GCA_029574335.1). Lineage (NCBI taxonomy): Eukaryota > Metazoa > Chordata > Amphibia > Anura > Ranidae > Rana > Rana kukunoris. The sequence continues at coordinate 118,713,777 of CM056056.1, forward strand.
TACATCAGTTCAATCAACCTTTGCACTGGGGAGAGCACTTCTGAGATATAGCCATACGTCATGTAATGCACGCCAGTGTAATAAGGCTTCATACAGATGGGCTCTAAAAAGAACGCGTGGGCTTTATTTATTAAAACTGTAGAGTGCAAAATATGGTGCAGCTCTGCATAGAAACATTGAGGTAACCCCCTCCCCCCCCCCTACCTGTTCTGCACCCCATCTCTAAACACTTACCAGAGTTCTGTCACTGATCCAATGCTGTCCCAGCTGCAGCACCACCCTCTATCTGGTCTTACAGGAGACACTGAGGCTTGGTACACGCTGGAACCGGCTGCAGAACGCACCTGAGCGCTGTGCGTCCCCATTCTCCGATTCAGGGACAAATCAGTCCCGAATCTTTGTCTGAGTTTGGCCCTTAAATAGAGCTAAAGAAGCACAGTGCGCTCCATAGCTGCCCCCTCCATAGAGAGCCGGTCACATTCTCCTGCTACTCGAATTCGAAACCCACATCCAATTTGCATAGCTGTGAACCCAGTCTGAGAGCAGCAGGAGCTATAGGGAAAGAGCAAGGACAGGGCTTACCAACACAGTGTGTATCTGTAGAATATAGAGTACTCATTCCTGCTACACAAAATGTGAATGGGGTCTTATGAATGCAACAGAAGGAGCTGCAACATGCAAACGTGGGCAAAAACACACACATAACTCCCAGGTAGCTATGAGTCAGAAAAAAAAAAATACTTGGGGAACTAATACTCTATTGCAGAACTTTAACCTTTCTTAACCACTTAAGGACCGGACCAATATGCTGCTAAATGCCCAGAGGCATTTTTACAATTCGGCACTGCGTCGTTTTAACAATTGCGCGGTTGTGCGACGTGGCTCCCAAACAAAATTTGCGTCCTTTTCTTCCCACAAATAGAGCTTTCTTTTGATGGTATTTGATCACCTCTGTGATTTTTATTTTTGCGCTATATACAAAAATAGAGCGACATTTTTGAAAAGAAATCAATTTTTTACTTTTTGTTATAAGAGAAATCGAATAAACTAAATTTTAGTCAAACATTTAGGCCAAAATTTATTCAGCCACATGTCTTTAGTAAAAAAAAATCGCAATAAAAAAATCGGCAACAGTGACACAAATACAGCGATCAGAAAAATGATCGCTTAGTGACACTGGCAATAGGGGGTGAAAAGGTTAACTAGGGCGGTGATCAAGGGGTTAAAACTTTATTAGGTAGGGGTACGGGGGCTACCCTGGACCTAACACTAACTGACTGTCACACTAACTGTCACACTGACACTAAATGCAGTGACCAGTAAATATATGATCACTGCATTCAGTGACATTGTGACAGGGGGGTGGGGGGGTGACCGGGGGGGATAATGTGCCTATGTGTGTGGTGTCAGTGTGCTGTTGGTGCAGACTCACTTGTGATGTCTTCTCTCCTCAGCGGCGGTTGAAAATACAGCCGAGAGGAGAGATTACATCACTTCCCCGTTCCTGTGTTTACACAGGAAGAGGGCGGGGGAGGACGCGCATTGGCTGGGAGCGATCCGGAGGGGGCGGACAAAAACGAACAGCCGCCCCCTCATCCTGGATCGCTCGCACAGCCACGGGGACCGCCGCAAGTACCCCGACCCACGTCTAGGCAGGGACCTACAGGTACGCCAATGTGCCTGTACGTGCCATTCTGCCAACGTATATGTACATGCAGCGGTCCTTAAGGGGTTAAAAACCACTTGCCGACCGCCAATATGAAATGGGAAAATACGTCATCATATTACAGTTTAGCTGCAGCTACATGCCATAACCTCAGTATTCAAATTTTCAGCAGTTGATGCTCTTTCTGCTAAAAGTGAATGGAAGATTTGCATCATGGATGTGCAGCCGACAAATCTGCAGCAACTGCGTGATGATATCATGTCAATATGGACAAAATCTCTGAGGAATGTTTACAATGCCTTGTTAAATCTATGCCATGATGAATTAACCACTAGCCGACCAGCCGCCGCAGTTATACAACGGCAGGTCGCCTCGGCTGCGCAAAATCACGTAGGTATACGTCATTTCGCATTTCAGCCATTAGGGGCACCCGCGATCGCTCGTTAGTAAACACACAGCTCCCGGTCCTGTCAGGGGGAGAAATAACTGTTTTTTTTCCGTTCATACAATGTATGAACAGCGATCTGTCATTTCCCCTAGTCAGTCCCACCCCCCCTTCAGTTTGAACACACCTAGGGAACATATTTAACCCCTTCCCTGCCAGTGACATTTTTACAGTAATCAATGCATTTTTATAGCAGTGATCGCTCTAAAAATGACAATGGTCCCAAAATTGTGTCAAAAGTGTCCGAAGTGTCCGCCATAAGGTCGAAGTAACGATAAAAATCGCTGATCGCCACCATTACTAGTAAAAAAAAAATATTAATAAAAATGCCATAAAACTATCCCCTATTTTGTAGATGCCATAACTTTTGCACAAACCAATCAATAAATGCTTATTGCAATTTTTTTTTACTAAAAATATGTAGAAGAATATGTATCGGCCTAAACTGAGGAAAAAATGTTTTATATATATTTTTGGGGGATATTTATTATAGCAAAAAGTAAAAAATATTAATTTTATTTCAAAATTGTCGCTCTATTTTTGTTTATAGCGCAAAAAATAAAAAAGCAGAGGTGACCAAATACCACCAAAAGAAAGCTCTATTTGTGGGGAAAAAGGGACGCCAATTTTGTTCGGGAGCCACATCGCACGACCGCGCAATTGTCAGTTAAAGCGACGCAGTGCTGAATCGCAAAAAGTGGCCCTGTCATTGACCAGCAAAATGGTCCGGGGCTGAAGTGGTTAAGGATGTTTTTATGGAAAAAGGGGTTCCAACCTGGAACTAGCAAGGGGTACCTAATAAAGTGGCCAGTGAGTATATATTTTATTTATTCTATGATATTAAATACCTCACAAAATAGAAAATAAACTATTTCTTATATACCTTGATATAAAAAAGTATAAAACAAGTTGCAGAATGCAGGCCTTCACTACAGACTGATAGCAATGAAGGACGTGGCAGCTCATTCATTCACTAAGTGACTTTTTGTTTGTGACTTTCTACTAATAATAGCATCTTTCCAGGTGCAGTTTATTAGGATTTCCTAATTGTGCTTCTTTAAAAAAAAATCTGTTGCTGTGTTAAAAGCAGGAAAATTTGTCATGATTAACACATAATAAAAAAAGGGCAATTTTAATTAAGTTTTAGGAAAGCCAAATCCACTGAGAGGAAGACAAATCTGTAACATTCATTAGAACTACATCCTATAGGAAGTGAAGAAGGGGTTTGGTAGGTGGCAGGAGGATTCCGCTATTGTTTCGCCATTATATAAAGCTCAGAGTAGGATATTGTTTCTTTCAGCTTTTGTTTTTGTGTGTACCTTCTCACAATCTTTCCCAATATTTTACACGGAAGATGTAAAAGAAACATGGGAAAACATTAATGTTAGCGCACATCTTAATAACTTTTTGTTATAGATATATGCTATACAAGGCTGGCATATAAGGGCTCCAAATTGGTATTTTCTTAGGATTTGTATTTACTGATATCAGCTAGACCACAGGCAATGGTGCTAATATTCTTCTTGTTGATGGTCATAAACCAAACTGCCTGTGGGAACATATCATGTCACCGGGCCGATAGGTGACTAATGGGTTAAGGCACGGGTGCCCAACCTTCTGAGCTCCTGGGCCACATGGGAAGAAGAGAAATTGTCTTGATCTGCACATAAACTAACAATAAGGATAGCTGATGAACAGTTCCTCCTGCGGATCTCAGTGGGTAGGTGCCGTTTACTATGACGACAGGTCACTGGTGGTCGCACCTTTTCGCAGCTCTCTACACTGCCATCTATTACATGTGGTGACAAAATGCGGCAGACAAATTGCGTCCAGCAGTGATCACCACGGGTAATCGCTGGCTGTGTAGAGAGCTGCGAATAGGTGCAGCTGCTGACGAACTGTCATTATAGTGAACAAGGCTGGCAGCCGTACCTATCTGATGGGAGTCGGCAAAGGAACTGCTGCTACAATTTGGACTGGCCCTAATCGCTGGTATCAATGTATCTCACGTGCTGTGTGATGAGGAGGGGGAGGTTGTGAGCGGGCCGCTGCCCACCCCATCACAGCTCTAGATCTGGCCATACAGCATTTACTTAGCTTGCACCCCTGCATTACCTACTGCCAGTGCTATTGCAAGCATAGCAGCCCCATGCACTTGCCTGGCTTGTCAATATAGGCTGCTATTTTTGCATGCTATCTCTGCCAACCCTACAGATGTGCACAGGCTGGGCTCCTCTGTGTTGGCTGACTTTTTTACACGGCATCTCTGCCGTCTTTCCAGACGGGCCTGGGCCACATGCTAAACTCTCTGAGGCTGCATGTGGGCCATGGGTTGGACACTCCTGGGCTGATGGAAGAAACAATGTGCAAACTGTAGTTAACCACAACAGCCAATCAGAATGAATTTTTCTCTCAAATAAGGCTTTTTGATAAATTTCTGTGATTTATGCACTCTATAAATCATTACTTGTCTCTACACTTCTTTATCCAGTAAATCTGTGCAAAAAAAAGTCAGCTACCAGCAGGATCTGTGAACACTTGTCAATGGTGCTTCGGGGAAGATCAGATTCCGCTTTTAACATGGACTTAAAGAAACATGGATAAGAACACCCTTAAAATGCATGTAGCACATTTAACCAAGTACTGGACTGTGTAGGTATTGGGGAGAGGAGACACTACTTTGTCCAGTGACTTTTATTTTGCTGTAATGCCAATGCTGTTAAGAAAGTGCCCTGTCTTGATATCTAGAGGGGGATCATCACCACCAATTAAGAAGCAGAGGATTATGGGACTTGTAGTACTGAAACCACCTTCTACCATTGTATTATGGCCCGATTAAACTGCAACTCCCACAAAGCCTTCTGGTAGAAGGAGGGCTGGCAGGCCTTATAAGGAATCACAGCGGGTGGGTCGGGACCGGGAGTTTTTTTTAAGGAAGTGCAGTGGTCATCACACCAGTGTATGTCTTAAGTTACATAGCGACCATCATCACTAGCACAAAAGTCTGTCACATCTGAGAATCAGTGAGAGGGCTGTATTCTGAGAGCAAGCCCAGTTATACTATTAGTATTTTGACAGCAGAACTTCACCCAGTGGAATACTGTACGTTCTCCATAAATACTGCTCTGCTAGCAGTCTCCAAGACAATACTAGGGCCCCAACATTGCTAGCAAAAAATCCAGCATCCCTCTGCAGGATACTCATGAGGAAATGAGGGTACTATCATTCCTCAGAATTGCTATCATCCTTCCCTGCTCTTCCTGTGATCACTGCTCTTAGGGGGCGTGTCCAAGGCCTACATACGTTTGCTGGTAGGTGTCCCTCTTTCCCATCTCAAAATGTTGGGAGGTTTGTGTAATTCTGTTCAGCTAGTCTTGTGACTAGCATATATTTGACACACTGCATAGTCTTCTTGCTTGCTTCGTTTCTTTCCAGTACCTTGGCGATTTAACTAAAACCCTACAAAGCTAAAACCCACTCTGTTCTCTTCAATTTGGTTGTGATCTGCATATGTCTTGATTTGAATACTAACTAATATGGCTGCGAAAGACCTGTAGTATATAATAGAGAAGATTATGAAATATAATATTGGTGATAAATCAATGTTGGAGTAGTGCTGGAAATATACACTCTACTGTTTCCTTACTTGTGTACTTGTGACTCAGTACCAAGGAGATTAAGTTTCAGGGTTTATCTTGAAAACTAAAAAAAACTAACATTTTTCCTAGGTTACATTTATAAATATTATATAAATTGTGAAAAATAATCTAAAAACATATATTATTATACTGTATATCTGCATAAAAACATTCACTTAAGGCTCTATTCAGACCTAGGCGTTTTGTCGCCCTACGCTGAAGCAGCCCTAGATACGCTGGAGGGGCGATTTAACATTGCCGGCTATGGTTCACATCTCCACGCCGAACGGCCAAACGCCTGTACGCCTGAAGCTCAAACAAGTCTCGGACCCTTTTTTTCAGGCGTATCGGGCGTACGGGCATAGCCGACAGTGTTAATTCACCTCTTATGCAAAAAATCAATAGGCGTTTTGTCGCCGCAAATTGCGGGGACAAAACGCCTATTGATTTGTCGCCGCAATACGCCGCTGCAGCGTACGCCCAGGTCTGAATGCAGCCTAAATGTCATCATTAAACCGTACAATTAATGTTTCAGATTGACACACTAAACTTACCAGAGTAGTCTCCAGTTTGGGCCCACCATCATCTGCAACTACTGTCAGGGAGTAAAAGTCTCCTTTCTCTCGATCTACCAAACCTTTCACTGTTATTGTACCCTGAAAATACAGAACGGTGAAACATTTGAGATGGTCTAAATCTCGTTTGTATTATTGGGTATTATTGCAAGCAATAATATGTATTTATGACAAAACTTGTACTGCTCTTAAATGTTTTTAACCACATAAGGACCGCCTAACGCTGATATACGTCGGTAGAATGGCACAGCTGGGCACAATCACGTACTTGTACGTGATTGTTAAATGCCCAGCGTGGGTCGCGGACGAACGCCCGCGACCCCGTCTGAAAATCCGTGACCGCAGCCGCCGGAGTCCCGCGATCGGTCACAGGAGCTGAAGAACGGGGAGAGGTGTAAACACACCTTCCCCGTTCTTCACAGTGACGCCGTCATTGATCATCTGTTCCCTGATATAGGGAAAGGCAATCAATGACATCACACGTCCAGCCCTGCCCCCCTACAGTTAGAAACACACATGAAGTCACACTTAACCCCTACAGCGCCCCCTAGTGATTAACTCCCAAACGGCAATTGTCATTTTCACAGTAAACAATGCATTTTTATAGCACTTTTTGCTGTGAAAATTACAATGGTCCCAAAAATGTGTCAAAATTGTTCGATGTGTCTGCCATAATGTCACAGCCATGAAAAAAATCGCTGATCGCTGGCATTAGTAGCAAAAAATAAAATTATTAATAAAAATGCAATAAAACTATCCCCTATTTTGTAAACGCTATAATGCATAGGATGCAATAAGGTGAAAAAACACCTTGCTGTGTCCGGCCACCCATCCCCCCATTTCACTTACCTAAGCCATGAATTTCCGCGGGCGTGATCCCGCGTCGCTCTCCCATTGGCTCCTCGGCTCTTCATTGGATAGATAGCAGTGCAGCCATTGGCTCCTGCTGCTGTCAATGAAATCCAATGACTCAGCCGCCGGGGGCAGGGCCGATTCATACACTCTGCGGCTATAGACGTCATGTCTCAACTTTGTATAAAAAAGGAGTTGTGCCTCTAAGTGTAACAATATGGTTACATTTAATGAAGGTACAACATTTATCAACATGTTGCTACACTTGGAGGCACCTCTCTTCTCTTTTTATACTCTGTAGCTCTTGCTGGATTTTGCTTCTAATCGTCTTGTGGAGGCTTCCATTTGTGGATCGACATTTTATGGTAACAACCTATCACATTGCTATAATTTTTTTATATGGACTATAAACTGAAGGACCTATGAATAAATGGTTGCAGAACAAATCATTTGAGTTTTCATTATTTCTTATGGGGAAATTCGCTTTGATATACAAGTGCTTTGGATTACAAGCATGTTTCTGGAACGAATTATGCTCGCAATCCAAGGTTTTATTGTATTAAAAAAATGTGGACTGGAAACTGTGAGTTCATGTATCCATGATATAAAAAAAAAATCTGTAATGCAAGTAAAAGTATATTTAAATATAATTAAATCTCCTATGTAAACACATACAGAATCTGCATGTTCAAAAACTGTGATTCAAACATTCTCCCTACATATATTGCAGATCTAACTATTAATCTAATACTTACTGTGATTTTATCAATCTTGAAGAGAGCCAGAGCCTGGGCATTTGTGTTCTGATCAAAGCGGTATGTTAGCTGGTTCAAGTTATCAATAGACCGTGCTTGTACCCTAAGTACTTCTGTGCCCGTAGCAATGTTTTCTAATAACACAGCCTCATAGGTGGAGTTGGAGAACTGAACGACTTCATCTGGTTCATTCATCAATGTGATATATACAGTGCAGAAACCCCTGTTGTATGGAGGAGCCTGGTCTGTGGCTGACACATTCATAGTGTAGCTGATTTTTGTCTCATAATCCAAGTAATCGATTGTGGTTAGAAGGCCCGTGCTTCCGTCAATCTCAAACTTTCCATCTGAGCCTACTAGCAGCTTGTAGACCACTAGCCCACCATCACCTGCAACATGGCATAAAACATTTACTATTGCTCCATATATATAAAAAATATTTCTATGTGAAAATGTCATAATTTTTTTACAAAATGGTTTACAATACATAATTAGTATTCCTGTCACCGGTGTTGTAACTGCAAAAGCAGCTTGAAGCAGATGATGCAGCTTAGAAGGAGGTAAAATGGATATTACAATGCAGTACATAAGTACCTGTCATTAAACATAGAATGATCTCTGATTCATCTTAAAGCGGAGGTTCACCCAAATAACATTTATATCAGACCAACTTCTTTATACTTCTAACATGTACAGTCCGCATTTTTTATTTATTTTTTAGCCTGTACATACCTTCCGGGTACTTCTCCCTGCGGGAGTAGGTGTTTTTATGCTGAGGAGGCATGTCACCTGGGAGGTCCCCCAGATGATTGACGTCCTTTCAGAAAAAGTTCTCCCCGGCGGATAAGGCCCCGTCCCTCGTATTGCGTAGGGGCGTCACGAGTCACGGCGTTTCCGAAAGAAGCCGAACATGAAGATGCTCTATACGGCACCTGTGCAGTCAGCTCTACACAGCTCCTAGTCGGTGCGCAGGCCTTGTATAGAGACAACTCGCAGCTCTGCATGTTTGGCTTCTTTCGGAAACGATGTGACCCGTGACGCGCCTATGCAATACGGGGGGCGGGGCCTTATCCGCCGGGGAGAACTTTAGCATGTCAATCGTCTGGGCGACCTCCCATGTGACATGCAGTTTCAGCATAGAAACGCCTACTTCCGCGGGGAGAAGTACCCGGAAGCCGACTTGCAAATATAGATTAGTAGGTATGTACAGGCTAAAAAATAAATAAAAATTGCGGACTGTACATGTTAGAAGTATAAAGAAGTTGGTCCAATATAAATGTTATTTGGGGGAACCTCCGCTTTAACCTGACAACGCAAGTGCAGTGCACCTGAAAGCAAGTTGCATTTGCCAATTGTTACAAGCCTAAAGCCAGTTGATAGAGATAATACCCATGGGATCAAACACAATGTGAACCAAATTGTTGTACATAGAGAAAAAATTAAAAAAATTAACTGTTATACTGATTAGTATCAATGCTATAACAATGGCGTGGAAACATTTTAAATCTGCATTTACTATAGCAGATAATTTAAACTCTATGGTATTTTCTCCATTACCCGTGTCTTTATCAGTAGCTCTGACCACTGTAACGGAAGTCCCAATCCCAACTGTTTCACGTAGGCCCAATCGGCTGTACTGCTGTTGTGTGAAAACTGGCGCTTCGTCATTAACGTCGTCAACATACACAATCACCTGGTAAATACACAAAACAGTTACAATTATTTTACTGTCAACAGGTTAATGAACTGTAGTAACAAAATACATGATAATGGACAGCTCCTCTGGAAATTATTATCAGATTGTAAAACAATCAGAGGACATGCCTACTGTACACATCTCAGTGGATACTCCCAGGCCGACTGATCCCAGGGCAAAATGATTGGTCACCCAAAATACATTTTCCTGGGCAAATGGTGTTGTTACCCCCAGGGTCAGCCTGTCCACTGAGGGCGCCACCCCCTTTATTCATGCCACCCCCTACATGATTGATAAATAGATTCATGCATAGCATGAATCTATCTACGGCTGCTGCAGTCACCCCCTATTCATGCGTCTGGGCGCATTAGAGCCATAGGCCAAAATAGGCTCCAAAATAGGGTGGACTCGTGGCACAGAGCATTGCGCTTGGAGCCCACCCAGGTATGTTAGAAAAGAAAATTAATATTTGCTATTCTAACACTGAATCGCCTCTCCGCCAATCAAGAAGCGTGGGTCCGATACCCGTATCCCAATGGGCTCAAAGGTCAGACGATCATATTGGATGCCCAGGAGGAGGAGAAAGGGGATGCACTGGGGAAGCTATCGTGATCCACGCCATAGGAGGAGGAAAAAAGCTGCCGAACACGCTGCCTGCCCACATGCTTCCTATATGTGGTAAATACAGGGCTTTGATGCCCCAACTGTCCTCCGGGGGAGTGTGGCCTCCGCCACTGACCGGCCAGCTAACCGGGGGGAGTGTCCACTCCCATTCCTATTCTCCTCATGTTGAGTCATTTTGCTGAATAATTTTTTGGTCTTTTAGAAAGTGATATATCTCTAGATGACAAGAGTCGTGTAATTTCCTCAAGGGCTGAGATTCTGTTAAGTGACCCTACGTTGGAAGTAAATAGAGGAGTTGGTTGTTGGCAGGCGATTTACCTAGCTCTTAATTAAGACAACATTTTCAGGCCTGTGCACATATATATCACCTATCTTACCCTCACAGAACTTCTCATAGGACCTTGATCGCTGTTATATGCTTCCACCACTAACACATGAGAAGAGTTTGTCTCTCTGTCCAGAGCCTTGGAGCCTCGCACAAGTAGCCCTGTACTAACATCAATTCGAAAATTATTATAGTTGTTTCCTGCAACAACAAAAAAACAGAGAATACATGACATTCAGAAGTGGAGGTCAAGCTAACATCAAAATACTATTATGTACACTAGCCATTTTATTTTCCAAGCAAGTGTACAGGGATGCAGTGGTTAAATGCCTACAGTGCAATGGTTAGTTGCCTACAGTTTACATAAGAACAGCCATTCACACTTTGATATTTCTAAAGCTGTGTGCCAGCATACTGCAACCTGTATATATACTGTCAATGTAGTTCTGACAGGGAAAGTATAGCTAATTAAATCACTAGATAAACACAGATCATTGTGTATTCATACACTAACTACTTTAAAAAAAACATCTACAAAGGTAATAAAGGAATCTTCAATTATGCATTTATACTTTAAAGGTTCCAAGTCATTTTTAATTTGGTCATTGTGATGACCTTGGATCTACTATCATACCAAAGTGGAACATGCCAGAAGAAAGTTGAAAAAAAAAATACAGTGGGAGGTGTAATGGTCATATGTACTGGGCTCAAGAATAGTTGTGTGTTTAGCAGACGTTTTGTTCATGTTCAACCATTACATTTTATTTGTCATTTGCTTCTCTGTTGTAAAACCAGAGATCCAGCAACCCTGATTCCTCCCCCCTTGAGTAAACAAGAGCCAGGGCTTCAAAAGAAATTGTTATCTCCACTGAGGCTGGAGATCTGGCAGTGTCTGCTAGCAATTATCTCCTACAGCTTATCACTTTCTTGGGGGGGACTGGAAGTGACCTATCGTAAAACTATAACAAATTCCTTCAGTTCTGTCACCAGTGGTTTGTAGGTCCATTAAATTCATTAGGAATACAAAGTGTGCCATAAAATGTCTACCCAGAACTAATTGGGGTCATAAAAGACATTCAGGGCCAAAAAGCGACCCTTCAGAGACCTCCAAATTAACAAAATCCACACACGATTCATAAAATCAGACAGGAACATGACAAAATAATATTAAGTATATACAGTGCCTTGCGAAAGTATTAGGCCCCCTTGAACTTTGCAACCTTTTGCCACATTTCAGGCTTCAAACATAAAGATATAAAACTGTATTTTTTTGTGGGACACAATCATGAAGTGGAACGAAATTAATTGCATATTTCAAACTTTTTTAACAAATAAAAAACTGAAAAATTGGACGTGCAAAATTATTCAGCCCCTTTACTTTCAGTGCAGCAAACTCTCTCCAGAAGTTCAGTAAGGTTCTCTGAATGATCCAATGCTGACCTAAATGACAAATGATGATAAATAGAATCCACGTGTGTGTAATCAAGTCTCTGTATACATGCACTTGCACTGTAATAGTCTCAGGGGTCCATTTAAAGCGCAGAGAGCATCATGAAGAACAAAGAACACACCAGGCAGGTCCGAGATACTGTTGTGGAGAAGTTTAAAGCCGGATTTGGATACAAAAAGATTTCCCAAGCTTTAAACATCCCAAGGAGCACTGTGCAAGCGATAATATTGAAATGGAAGGAGTATCAGACCACTGCAAATCTACGAAGACCTGGCCGTCCCTCTAAACTTTCAGCTCATACAAGGATAAGACTGATCAGAGATGCAGCCAAGAGGCCCATGATCACTCTGGATGAACTGCAGAGATCTACAGCTGAGGTGGGAGACTCTGTCCATAGGACAACAATCAGTCGTATACTGCACAAATCTGGCCTTTATGGAAGAGTGGCAAGAAGAAAGCCATTTCTTAAAGATATCCATAAAAAGTGTTGTTTAAAGTTTGTCACAAGCCACCTGGGAGACACACCAAACACGTGGAAGAAGGTGCTCTGGTCAGATGAAACCAAAATCCAACTTTTTGGCAACAATGCAAAACTTTATGTTTGGCATAAAAGCAACACAGATCATCACCCTGAACACACCATCCCCACTGTCAAACATGGTGGTGGCAGCATCCTGGTTTGGGCCTGATTTTCTTCAGCAGGGACAGGGAAGATGGTTGAAATTGATGGGAAGATGGATGGAGCCAAATACAGAACCATTCTGGAAGAAAACCTGATGGAGTCTGCAAAAGACCTGAGACTGGGACAGAGATTTGTCTTCCAACAAGACAATGATCCAAAACATAAAGCAAAATCTACAATGGAATGGTTCACAAATAAACATATCCAGGTGTTAGAATGGCCAAGTCAAAGTCCAGACCTGAATCCAATCGAGAATCTGTGGAAAGAACTGAAAACTGCTGTTCACAAACGCTCTCCATCCAACCTCACTGAGCTCGAGCTGTTTTGCAAGGAGGAATGGGCAAACATTTCAGTCTCTCGATGTGCAAAACTGATAGAGACATACCCCAAGCGACTTAAAGCTGTAATCGCAGCAAAAGATGGCGCTACAAAGTATTAACTTAAGGGAGCTGAATAATTTTGCACGCCCAATTTTTCAGTTTTTTATTTGTTAAAAAAAGTTTGAAATATTCAATAAATTTCGTTCCACTTCATGATTGTGTCCCACTTGTTGTTAATTCTTCACAAAAAATTACAGTTTTATATCTTTATAGCAAAAGGTCGCAAAGTTCAAGGGGGCGAAGACTTTCGCAAGACACTGTATTTGAATGGGGAATATCAAATTGAGGTCATATATGACTAGGGATGAGCTCCGCGTTCGATTCGAACGTATGTTCGACTCGAACATCATCTGTTCGTACGTTCGACGAAATTCAAACAAAACCGGTCGTTCGCACCAAATTCGAGTGACGCGCAACGGCCCATAATTCACTGCGGCATTGCGCGCTGATGATTGGCCAAGCATGCTGTATGTCCCGCATGCTTGGCCAATCACAGTGCGCAAAAAATGAAGAGCCATAATTGGCCAAAGCCTGGGTGGCTTTGGCCAATTATGGCTCAGGGCTTTAGCACATGCCCCACACTATATAAGGCCACCTGCTGGGCGGCCTCGTGTAGTGTGTTGCAGCGTTGTTAATGAGAGCAGTCAGAGAGACAGAGATAGTCTTTTTAGATAGCTAGATAGAGCAGGCAGGCTAGTCATTTTAGCTTAATTTACCGTGTGTAGAGGATATATATACATCCCTAGGAGTTGTACATATATTTATACCCTGTATAGCTTAGCTAGATCAGCTATTCCTATTTGTCAGGCAGGAGATTGTGCTAGCTGCAGTGTTCTAACAGGTTGTATTGCCTGTTTAGTTTACACCTAAACATACTCTGTGTTACTGCACTTGTCCTGTTTAATAGCACCTAAATGCATTTGCTGTTACTGCATGTGTGCTGTTTAATAGCAACTAAATGCATTTGCTATTACTGCACGTGTGCTGTTTAATAGCAACTAAACTGATTTGCTTACTGCACGTGTGCTGTTTAAAAGGCAACTAAACGGATGTGCTGCTCCTGGAGCAGTGATTTTAATGATGCTTAAATAAAATAAAAAAATTCCTTTAAATATTGTACCTGCTGGGTGTCTATAGTTTGCCTGTGAAAACGTCTTTGAGAACCCGGGTCTTCCCGAGGGAACATGTATCAATGGAAAAAAGTCCTACCTTTTTTAAAACTTTTTTCCATTGATACATGTTCCCTGGGGCAAGACCCGGGTTCTCAAAACGTTTTCCAACAATAACTTGAATATTGGGCTTTAAAATGAGCACTTTTGAATTTGAACGTTCGAGTCCCATAGACTTCAATGGGGTTCTAAATGTTCGCACGGTCTGTGTTCGGTTCATCCCTATATATGACTAAGCAAGAGCATACAAGGGGAGATAGCAGTCTCCTACCTCCTGGGTGACAGGCTTATCTGAGATACCCTGTGTTTAAAATCTCTTGACAGAAATTGAAAAATTGAATGCTAAACAATAATCTACCAGAATGCAACCTGTACACATTGGAAGATATTAATATTAGTATAAAAGTGTGTGTAAGGGAGGACCATGATACAGTCAAACACGATGGGCACTCCTCAGCCGCATAATTGGTCAGATGGTCTCTAACAACACCCATCTGCTATCAGAGAAAAAGGACGCTGCTCCTGAAGTTGATGGCTCTTGTTAACATCAAACCAAGGAACACCTACAGTCATTGCCAAAATTGTTGGCACCCCAGACATTTTTCCAGAAAATCAAGTATTTCTCACAGAAAAGTATTGCAGTAACACGTGTTTTGGTATACACGTTTATTCCCTTTGTGTGTATTGGGACAAAACAAAAAAAGGGAGGGAAAAAAAGCAAATTGGACATAATATCACACTAAACTCCAAAAATGGGCTGATCAAAATTCTTGACATCCTTAACTTAATATTTGGTTGCACACTCTTTGAAAAAAATAACTGAAATCAGTCGCTTACTATAACCTTCACCTCGCACCCGGAATTTTGGACCAGTCTTCCTTTGCAAACTGCTCAAGGTCTCTCTTATTGAAAGGGCGCCTTTTTCCAACAGCAATTTTAAGATCTCTCCACAGGTGTTCAATGGGATTTAGATCTGGAACCATTGCTGGCCACTTTAGAACTCTCCAGCGCTTTGTTGCCATCCATTTCTTGGTGTTTTTTGACATATCTTTGGGGTCATTTTCCTGTTGGAAGACCCAAGATCTTGGACGCACACCCAGCTTTCCGACACTGGGCTCTACAGTGTGACCCAAAATCCTTTGGTAATCCTCAGATTTCATGATGCCTTGAAAGGCACCCAGTGCCAGAGGCAGCAAAACAACCCCCAAACGTAATTGAAGCTTCACCATATTTCACTGTAGGTACTGTGTTCTTTTCTTTGTAGGCCTCATTCCATTTTCGGTAAACCGTAGAATGATGTGCTTTACCAAAAAGCTCTATCTTGGTCACATCTGTCCACAAGACGTTTTCCCAGAAGGATTTTGGCTTACTCAAGTACATTTTGGCAAACTGTATTCTTGCTTACGTTTTCCCAGAAGGATTTTGGCCTACTCAAGTACATTTTGGCAAAGTGATCTATCCATGATACATATAGGGGGGGTGGCTGGAGAGAGGGGGCAGGGTCCATGCACCCTTAATGGACACATTGCCACTGATCTGAAGTCTTCTCTACATCTGTTTAAAATGCTGAATTCATAAGCTTGTCTGAGAGTTCAGAAAAAAGGAGTGGAGAGCTGAAGTTACACTCAGCAGAGTTGAGGCTGTCAATCTACTGGAGGCAGAGCCGGACTGGCCAACCGGGACAGCGGGAAATATCCCGGTAGGCTGGCTGTCATGGGGCTGCTATGAACAGGACTCGGGGCTGAATGAGGAAATTAATTCCAGCAGCGGAGCGCGGAGGGCTGGAGGAGCACGTGACCATCGTGCGGCAGGCACTGGCAGGTATGATGTGCTCTGCGGTGTGGAGGAAAAGAAAGCAGGTGGGAGGGAGCATGGATGGACACTTAGTGAGTGTTCTCTGGCCAGTCATTTCTCTAGTAGGGAACCCACAGCCAATAGCGCTGCTTAAAGGAGTGCAAGGGAGGACCTGCTCTTCCTCCGGTCCATCCACAGCCAATCAACAGGCAGTGTAGCTTTTCCCCGCTCACATTTGATTGCAAGTGCTGGAGTGAGGCTGAATGGGGGACGCCAGGAGGAAGATGCAGGAAAGGTAGGATGACAAATATCCACGTTCTGCAGCCTCCAGGACACACAAATCTGGCTCAATAGAAAAAAACAGGATCACCAGGAGAACAGTAACATGTTGCTGGCCGGCTGCAGTGTCTTTCAGATGTGATCAGGCAGTGTGCAGGTTGCCAATCAGCCTCCTCCTCCCTCTTGTCTCCCTTGTTACTTTTTTTTATCTGCCTAACCTGACCTGCACATTGTCTGATCACACTGACAAGATCTCTGAAAGACGCTGCAGCAGGGTTCTATGAGACCGGGGATACATGGCTGTTAACCATTTCAGCTTCTAATCAGCTATTTAGGCAGAGCTCTGTGCTGCTGCACAGATTGTTTGATGGGAGTTTTTTTTTTTTTTTTGGAGGATTTACTGCTGGATCAGGCTAAAAGCTTCACAGACCAATTTACTGGTTACTGTCCACTAATCCTGAGCAGTTCAGTTTTCCAAGAAAATTTGTATTTTAGAAATTGGATGCGATTATTTCTTCTGTCACTTGGTTGTACTTTCAAAGAAAAAAGACTGATTTGATCCCTCAGAGATGGTTTACATAGAGTGTAGCAACACTACAATACTATATACCTGTACACTGAGTTCAACTTGAAATGCAGTCTCTGACCATCTCCTGAATCAATCATGTCTGCAATCCCTAACCATCCCCTGTGCCATGTCTGCAATCCCTAACCGTCCCCTGTGCCATGTCTGCAATCCCTAACCATCCCCTGTGCCATGTCTGCAATCCCTAACCGTCCCCTGTGCCATGTCTGCAATCCCTAACCGTCCCCCTGTGCCATGTCTGCAATCCCTAACCATCCCCTGTGCCATGTCTGCAATCCCTAACCGTTCCCCTGTGCCATGTCTGCAATCCCTAACCGTCCCCCTGTGCCATGTCTGCAATCCCTAATCGTTCCCCTGTGCCATGTCTGCAATCCCTAACCGTCCCCTGTGCCATGTCTGCAATCCCTAACCGTTCCCCTGTGCCATGTCTGCAATCCCTAACCGTTCCCCTGTGCCATGTCTGCAATCCCTAACCGTCCCCTGTGCCATGTCTGCAATCCCTAACCGTTCCCCTGTGCCACGTCTGCAATCCCTAACCGTCCCCTGTGCCATGTCTGCAATCCCTAACCGTTCCCCTGTGCCATGTCTGCAATCCCTAACCGTTCCCCTGTGCCATGTCTGCAATCCCTAACCGTTCCCCTGTGCCATGTCTGCAATCCCTAACCGTTCCCCTGTGCCATGTCTGCAATCCCTGCAGGAGAGGGCACACACAAACTGTACACACTTCCTCATCTGCCAGAGCAGAATTACATTACAGCCCCAGTACAGAGGGAGGATGCTTTATGATGGGCGCTATGGCCAAGGCACATTTCACATTGAAATCCACTCTCCCCCATAATCATTCATTGGGTGCAATATACATATAGGTATAAATACATACAGTACACTGTGTGTGTGTGTGTATAGATATAGAGGTGAGAGAGGAAAAAACAAGGAATACGAGAAGGAATAAAAAGAGAGGGAGGAACATAAAAAAAGGATAAAGAGCGATAGATTGGGGGGGGGGCAAGACATTAGGATAGAGCGAGATAATAGGTAAAGAAAGGAGAACAAAGAGAAAGAGTGGTACATCCTAAGAGGTACCATATGGGGGTTTAATACAGTACGAGTGGAAGGGATTTGGTCTGCTAAATGTCCGTGGGTTAGGGGTGCAAATTACTTGCCTTGGGTGCTGACAACCCACACTAAGCCACTGGGGCTGCTATGAAGTCATTTCCAGGGCTGGTTTTTATGCCCAGTCCGGCCCTGACTGGAGGACCCTCCCCTGTCCCCATTTTTCTTTTGGTGTCAGGAAAAACTGACAGAAGTGATTCAAGCTGATAGCAGAGGAACAAGCAGCAGACAGAAATTACACTTGGTGCTTTTAATTGAGACATAATAATGGGATCGGCAGATTAAGTTACCCTTGCTTGGTCTAGGGGTGCACCAGAAGCCACTAAGTAGTAATTGAGTGTCCACACAGTCAATAAAGATTTTCTCAATGCTTTATTCCAGGCCAACATTGCCAAACATCAACTTGGTGAAAGGAGAATAGGTTGATGAGGAAAAAGAGATTCTCAATGTCAGGCCTGGATAACATGTACAGCAAAATCAGGGGTTTGGTATAAACACGACGTATCCTGGTAAATGTTGGTGAGGTCGCGTTTTACCTACGTTTCTAAGTCGCAACATATGTTTCATTTCTTGCATCTCCCTTTGACCTGGGTCGTTTTAGAAAATGAAATAGTAATAAAAAATAAAAAAAAAGTGACAGATGAATAAACTCTAGCATTATACCACAGATGATGCAAAAAAGTTTAATGGAGACAGACAAAGACCGATCCATGAACTGGTCTCCGGGGTCTGGTGTCAGCTGATGTGGCAAAAAAAAAAAGATGCCATATACACTGGCACCTGATAAATAATAATGCTTGAAACAATGTTGCATCAGCCAGAACACTGACCATGGATGGTCATTCTTAAAATAAATCAGCTTGTAATACAGCTGACCAAAGTAAAAATTCTGCAGATTAAAACCACTTAGGGCAAAACAAGAAGCAATTATTTTCTTGACAATGAACCTGTTAATAAAATGATGCATGTTACCAGAGTCATTTATTGGGAACAGACATTCATTCATTTCACGACACATGCATAAATGATTGGAAATGATCGCAACATATATACAGAAAAATATTTGATGCAGTATGTGCAAAAGCTACAATGAACAAAGATGAAAAGGAGGATAGAGATATTTTGTTAGTTAGGGAATCACTGGCAGTTGGTAAAAGATCTTTTTGTTTGCTTACCACTGACAATACGGTACCAAACTCGCCCATTCTCCCCCTCGTCTGCATCACTAGCTTCCAGCTGCAAAGAAAAGATAAAAAAAATGAAAATGTCCATCTTTTAACCTTAAAAGCAAGCAAATATAAATAACTACAAAAACTAATTTCATATTCTTTTACTTTTAAATAACAAAATGAAAGTGACTTTAAACTAAATGGGAGTTAAAAACTTCTAAATCTTGGCAGTTAAGCCACTAAATAGTCTATTAAGGCCTGATGAATCAAGTATATGCCAGAGGAAATTGTTTTTGTTGTACTTAGCAAAAGCTTTCAACACTAATTTCTTCAGTCCTGGTTTGAAAACAAATCAAGGAAGTTAAATAATTGTTATAGGCAATAAGAATGTTTTTTTTTGCATCATGCTTTTCATGCGCACCATCGTTAAAGTCATGGGAAGCTTTTACTTTATATTTGCCCTTCTGCCAAGTTTTGGGTTAGGATTTGTCCATCTGTCCGAGTTATGTGCAGCTGTGCACTTCCACTATCTTGTGGTTGGCAATCACATGCACATATCATGGGTCCTAAGGTGGGTGTCAGACCGGAAGTAAACTGGAGACTATATGGTGAGCAAGAACACCACAAAAAGAGTTCATGTTTGGACCATGCAATGTTGGGTTATTTTGTAAAAACATGGAGCACGATTCACGAACATATACAGTGGGGATCAAAAGTTTGGGCACCCCAGGTAAAAATTTGTATTAATTTGCATAACGAAGCCAGGGAAAGATGAAAAAATCTCCAAAAGGCATCAAATTACAGATTAGACATTCTAATAATATGTTAAAAAAGTTAGATTTTATTTCCATCATTTACACTTTAAAAAATTACAGAAAACCAAAAAATGGCGTCGGCAAAAGTTTGGGCAGCCTTTGCAAAGCTGAGACCTGCCAGTGTCATGGATTGTTCTCAATCATCGTCTGGGAAGACCAGGTGATGTCAATCTCAAAGGTTATAAATGCCCAGACTCATCTAACCTTGCCCCAACAATCAGCACCATGGGTTCTTCTAAGCAGTTGTCTAGAAAACTGAAACTGAAAATAGTTGACGCTCACAAAGCTGGAGAAGGCTATAAGAAGATAGCAAAGCATTTTCAGATGTCAATATCCTCTGTTCGGAATGTAATTAAGAAATGGCAGTCATCAGGGACAGTGGAAATTAAAGCAAGATCTGGAAGGCCAAGAAAAATATCAGACAGAACAGCTCGCAGGATTGTGAGAAAAGCAATTCAAAAACTCACGTTTGACTGCACATCCCTCCAGAAAGATCTGGCAGACACTGGAGTTGTGGTACACTATTCTACTATAAGGAGATACTTGTACAAATATGGTCTTCATGGAAGAGTCATCAGAAGAAAACCTCTTCTACGTCCTCACCACAAAAATCAGCGTTTGAACTTTGCAAATGAACATATAGACAAGGCTGATGCATTTTGGAAACAAGTTCTGTGGACCGATGAGGTTAAAATAGAACTTTTTGGCCGGAATGAGCAAAGGTACGATTGGAGAAGTAAGGGCACAGAATTTAATGAAAAGAACCTCTGTCCAACTGTTAAGCATAGGGGTGGATCAATAATGCTTTGAGGTTGTATTGCAGCCAGTGGCACAGGGAACATTTCACGAGTAGAAGGAAAAATGGATTCAATAAAATTTCAGCAAATTTTGGATGGTAACTTGATGCCATCTGTGAAAAAGCTGAAGTTAAAGAGAGGATGGCTTTTACAAATGCATAATGATCCTAAACACACCACAAAATCCACGGAGCATTACATCAAGAGGCGTAAACTGAAGGTTTTGCCATGGCCTTCACAATATCCTGACCTCAACATAATTGAAAATCTATGGATAGACCTTAAAAGAGCAGTGCGTGACAGACAGCACAGAGATCTTAAAGAACTGGAAGACTTTGTAAGGAAAAATGGGCAAAGATACCTCAAACAAGAATTGAAAGACTCTTGGCTGGCTACAAAAAGCGTTTACAAGCTGTGATACTTGCCAAAGGGGGCAGTACAAGACATTCACTCTGCACAAACGTTTGCAGACGGCATTTTTTGTTTTCTGTAATTTTGAAAGTGTAAATGATGCAAATAAAATCTAACTTTTTTTGACATATTAAAAGAATGTCTAATCTGTAATTTGATGCCTTTTGGAGATTTTTCCATCTTTCCCTGGCTTCGTTATGCACATTAATACAAATTTTTACCTTACGATACCCACTGTAGGCATATGCGAAGAGCAAAAATATGGAAACAAATTGTGTTGAAGGTGCCATTCTTAACCCCAAGAAAGTGAATACTAATTAATTACTAGTTAACCACTTAACCCCCGGACCATATTGCTGACCAATGACCAGAGCACTTTTTGTGATTCGGCACTGCGTCGCTTTAACTGACAATTGCGCGGTCGTGCGACGTGGCTCCCAAACAAAATTGGCATCCTTTTTTTCCCACAAATAGAGCTTTCTTTTGGTGGTATTTATCATCTCTGCGGTTTTTATTTTTTGCGCTATAAACAAAAATAGCCAATTTTGAAAAAAAAAAAATATATTTTTTACTTTTTGCTATAATATATTTTTTAGGCCGATACATATTCTTCTACATATTTTTCTAAAAAAAAAAAAAAAAAAATCATAATAAGCGTTTATTGATTGGTTTGCGCAAAAGTTATAGCGTTTACAATATAGGGGGTAGTTTTATGACATTTTTATTAATTTTTTTTTTTACTAGTAATGGCGGCGATCAGCATTTTTTTTCAGTACTGTGACATTATGGCGGGCACTTCGGACACTTTTGACACATTTTTGGGACCATTGGCATTTTTTTAGCGATCAATGCTATAATAATGCATTGTATTACTATAAAAATGCCATTGGCAGTGAAGGGGTTAGGAAGGGGTTAAGTATGTTCCTGGATGTGTTCTAACTGTATGGGGTGTGGACTCACTAGAGGAAATCACTGATCTTCCGTTCATACATTGTTTACAGGAGCGGGAGCTTTGTGTTTACACACAAAGCTCCCGGTCCCCGCTCTGTAACGAACGAGCGCGCGTGCCCGGGGGCGATCGTTCGGCACGCGCACGGGACTCGGGGGCGAGCGGGGGGCACACGCGCCGGCCGTCGGCGGTGCGCACGCGACCCCTAGTGGCCGCTTAAAAGCGGACGTATAGCTACGGGCTCTCGCACAAGAGAGCCGACCTGCCGCAGTAAAATGATGGCGACAGGTCGGCAAGCAGTTAATTTAAGCACATGCTTACTGTGCGCTTTCACCCCATCCTGCCAAGGCCAGTTTTCAGATTTCAGTGCTGCCACTCTTTGAATGACCATTGCGCTGTCATGCAACACTGTAACTTGTTTGAGACAGATAGAGCTTTCTTTTGTTGGTATTTATTTACCACAGTGTTTTTTATTTTTTTGCTAAACCAATGAAAAAAGACCAACAATTTTTGAAAAACAAAATATTTCTTTGTTTCTGTTATAACATTTTCGAAATAAGTAATTTTTTTTTTCCGCTGATGTGCGCTAATGAGACTGCAATAATGGATACTGATCAGCTGCATTAATGGGCACTGATGGGCTACACTAATGGGGACTGATGGGGTGGCACTGATGGTCACAGATTGGCAGCACTCATGGGCTCTGTTGTGGCTGCTCTGATGATCAGTGCTCTAATTATGTGTAGATGTCCCTATGTGAATTTGCCGGTTATCGGCTCCTCTCTCCTCACGCGCTGTTAGGGTCAGGAAAGAACTGCCGATAACCAGCAAATCCTGTTTACACTGTGATCAGCTGTGATTGGACACAGCTGGTCACATGGTAAAGCGCCGCTGTGATTGGACCTTTACCCTGAACTGTGATCAGATCACAGATCAGTGCTAATGCATGCCTCAGTTGACGTGGGGGAAGCGTAATCACGGGAGGACGTCCTGCCAGCAATGTGAGCCTGTGCTGTAGTGGTCTTTCAGCTGTAGCGCAGGTTGGAGGTGGCTTAAGCCTCGTACACACGACCGGTTTTCCTGACAGGATTCCGGGCGTTTTTAAACCTGGCAGTTTTCCTATGGGGAAACACTGCGAGGGAGCATACACACCACTGGGATTCCCGACCAAAGCTCCCCCCGCAGTTTTCCCGACAGGATACCCGGCCGTGTGTACACAGGGAAACTTACCGAGCAGGTTTTTGGGTTTACCGTTGGGATTCCCGGCAAACTTTATACCATTGGGAATTCCGGTCGTGTGTACAGGGCTTAACCACTTAAGACCCAGACCAATATGCAGATTAAGGACCTGGCCTCTTATTCGGCACTGAGTCGATTTAACTGGCAAATGCGCGGTCATGCGACGTGGCTCCGAAACAAAATTGGCGTCCTTTTTTCCCCAAAATAGAGCTTTCTTTTGGTGGCATTTGATCACCTCTGCAGTTTTTATTTTTTGTGCTATAAACAAAAATAGAGCGACAATTTTGAAAAAAATACAATATTTTTTACTTTTTGCTATAATAAATATCCCCCAAAAATATATATTAATTTTTCTTCCTCAGTTTAGGCTGATATGTAGTCTTCTACTTATTTTTGGTAAAAAAATCGCAATAAGCGTTCATTGATTGGTTTGCGCAAAAGTTATAGGGCCAGATTCAAATACAATTACATTGGCGCAGAGTATCATAGATACACTACGCTGCCGTATTTTACCAGGCTGTACGACGAATCCTGGTAGATTTTGTCCCTTACGGTACGGCGGCGTAGTGTATTTCTCGCCGCGTAATTGAAATACGCGATTAGGGGGCATGAAGCATTTAAATTAGGCGCGTCCCCGTGGCGATCGAACTGCGCATGCTCCGTTCAGAAATTTCCCGCCGTGCATTGTGCGAAATAACTTCAATACGTCATTCGTTGTTTGAGTAGCGTCGTTTACGGACATTCCTATTCCCGGACGTTTTACGTCAAAAATAAAAAAAGACGTCGGAACACGTTGATATTCGACGTGGCAACGACGGCCATACTTAACATGGATTGTCTAATATTAGACCAGCAAAAAGCTGGTATAGTTTTACGCAGCAAAAAGATGACTAAAGATGCCGTAAGAGATTGCGATAGACGTTCGTAATTTCATGGATAGTCAGCAAAAGCTCATTTGCATACCCCGACGTGGAAAACGACAGGAACTCCACCCAGCAGCCGCAATTTTATTGCAGCGTAGATCCGAAGGCGTACGAACACGTAAACCAGTCGGATTGAAGCCCGCAGCCGTAATTTCATGGTTTGAGGTTTCAGAGTAGTGAAAAAACGTGCGTAATTCGAAAGTACTCCAGTCTAACGCGAGTAATCGCTCTGTGAATCTGGCCCATAGTGTCTACAAAATAGGGGATAGTCTTATGGCATTTTTATTAATAATTTTTTTTTTTACTAGTAATGGCGGCGGTCAGCATTTTTTTTCCGTGACTGCGACATTATGGAGGACACATCGGACACTTTTGACACATTTTTGGGACCATTGTCATTTTCACAGCAAACAATGCCATACAAATGCACTGATTACTGTGAAAATGACAATGGCAGTGAAGGGGTCAACCACTAGGGGCGCTAAGGGGTTAAGTGTGCCCTAAGTAAGTGATTCTTACTGTAGGGGGCGTGGCTGGGCATGTGACATCACTGATCGTCTTTCCCTATAACAGGGAACAGATGATCAGTGACACTGCCACAGAGAAGAATGGGAAAGGTGTGTTTACACTCACCTCTCCCCGTTCTTCAGCTCCTGCGACCGATTGCGGGACACCAGCGGGGATCAGGTCCGCGGGTCCCGCGGGCGCGGTCACGGAGCTTCGGAACGGGTCGCGAGCGAACCACGGCAGGGCTCTTAAAGGCGACATACCTGTACGTGCCTGTGCCCAGCCGTGCCATTCTGGTGAAGTAGATTGGCGTTAGGCGGTCCTTAAAGTGGAAGTAAACCCTCCTATCGTTTTTAGCCAAGGAAGCTGCCATCTTGGCCTCTGTTTAATCTGCAACTGCCATGATGCTGCACATGTGATCAGTTAAAAAAGCAGCCATTGGATGATTTGACAGTTAGGTTGAGAGCACAAGCCAATAGGACAGCTAGCATTTCCGCCATGCCGGGAATGTTAACTGTTTTTTGAAACTATCAAATCGATGGGTTTACTACCGCTTTAACCACTTAAGACCCGGACCAATATGCTGCCAAATGACCAAAGGGGTTCTTGCGATTCGTTACTGCATCGCTTTAACAGACAATTGCGCGGTCGTGCGACGTGGCTCCCAAACAAAATTTGCGTCCTTTTCTTCCCACAAATAGAGCTTTCTTTTGGTGGTATTTGATCGCCTCTGCGATTTTAATTTTTTGCACTATATACAAAAATAGAGCGACATTTTTGAAAAAAAATCAATATTTTTTACTTTTTGTTATAAGAAAAATCAAATAAACTAAATTTTAGTCAAACATTTAGGCCAAAATGTATTTAGCCATATGTCTTTAGTAAAAAAAAAATCGCAATAAAAAAAAAAATTAGCTACCTAGCGGGAACAGCGACACTAATACAGCGATCAGAAAAATGATGGCTTAGTGACGCTGGCAATAGGGAGTGAAAGGGTTAACTAGGACAGTGATCAAGGGGTTAAAACTTTATTAGGGGGGGTACAGGGCTACCCTGAACCTAACACTAACTGACTTTTACACTGCCTGTCACACTGACACTAAATACAGTAATCATACATGTATGATTACTGCATTCAGTGACACTGTGACAGGGGGGAGGGGGGGGGGGGGGGTGATCGCGGGGTTAAATGTGTTTTTTGTGTAGTGTAGGTGCAGTGTAGTGTTGTGCAGACTTACTTGTGTTGTGATCTCTCCTCAGCGGTGGTTGAAAAAACCACCGAGGGAGAGATCACGTCGCTTCCTCCTTCCTGTGTTTACACAGGAGGAGGAAGTGCACTGCAGGGGGAGTGCGCGCATTGGCTGAGAGCGATCCGGAGGGGGCGGACAAAAACGAATAGCCGCCCCCTCTTGTCGGATCGCTCCTGCAGCCACGCGCACCGCCGATTGGACCCCCGATCCCCCCCAAGGCACCAACGTATATATACGTTGATGTGCCTGTCGGTGCCATTCTGCCGATGTAAATGTACATGCGGCGGTCCTTAAGTGGTTAAGTGGTTAAGACATAACTATATCCCTAAAACATTTCAGTGCAGTTACATATTGCCTGCAGGAGGCTTCCTAAGAAAGGCACTTATTCTGCTAAACCAGGGGTGTCCAAACGTTTTCAAAGAGGGCCAGATTTGATGAAGTGAACATGCGTGAGGGCCGACTATTTTGCCTGACATTCTTTGAACCATTAAAATTCAGTCTAAGGCCTCGTACACACGATTAAATATATTTGTTCAAAACGGTCTGTCCGACCGATTTGAACAAATCTGTCTGCTGGCATTTTTGCTCATGTACACACGAGCAAACCAAAATCCCCGCCAGCAGACAGCGCGCTGACGTGTCGGTGACGTTGACGCCGCCACGTCACCGCACCAGGAAGTAAAACACTTCCGCGCATGCGTCGAAATCATTCGGCGCGTGTGCGAGAAGACATGTCTGCTGGTTAGCATACTAACCAGCAGACATGTCGGGCGGACGGGTTCCCAGCCGACAGATCTCAAAGCATGCTTTGAAATCTGTCGGATGGCCAAATCCGTCGGCTCGCCCATACACACGGTCGAATCTGTTTGCTGGGACAGTCGGGCCGACCGTGTTCAGCAGACAGATTTGATTGTGTGTACGAGGCCTAAGTGTGTTTGTTCGAGCACTAATACACGGCCCAACAAGAATTCTCTTGCCTTTGTGGCTGTGTGTGGTGAAGAGTTGAGCTTGGTTGTATTATTCGTATCTATCTATCTATAAATATGTAGTTATAGATATCTATATAAATATATATCTTTTGTGGCCCCAACGAGTCCCTGAGCGCCGCTCAAGACTAAGGATGAGCTTGGGAGTGTTATTTTACGTATACCTTATTTATCGGCATATAACACGCACCTTCACTTTAAGAGGGAAGTTTAGGCGAAAAAAAAAACAATTTTAAATAAAGAACTGTGAAGCAAAATAAGGGTCAGTGCCCATCAATGCAGCCTCCCCATTGCCATGAATGCAGCCTCACCATTGCCATCAGTGCAGCCTGATCCATGCCCATTTGCAGCCTCGGAGGGGACAGGGAGGGGGCGGGACGAGCGCTAACAGACTACATGCAGGAAAATCTCCTGTTTTCTAGGTGGCCTCTTTAATACCAAGTCCTGCCTTCTATGATAGACAGAACAGTTGTCCAATGGCAGACCAGAAGACACAACTTCCTAGTACAGATGCCACTGAGTAAACGCTTGTTATGCCCCCTCCCTATCCCCTCTGAGGTAGCGCCGATAAATACAGTATATATCTTTAGTACTCCGGGGGCCGCAAAAGATACTGTATATATATATATATATATATATATATATATATATATACAAATTACCAGGGGGGCCGCATTAAACTGGAACAAAGGCCGCATTCAGCCCGCGGGCTGGACTTTGGACATGCCTGTGCTAAACCATAGCACATAGGTATACAGTACATATAGAGAATGATGTTCAAAATACATATATCATAATAACTAAATTTAGGCCAGATTGCAGAAAAAATTTGACGCTGGTCTCTACGCGATTTGCCGTTAACTGGCTTCCTCAGGAGACCATATATATGACCAAGATCTGGTGACGCTAAATCCACATAGTAAAGATGCCCCAGGCAGTCTCAGAGCATGAAATGGGCATGTAGTAAAAATTAGACATGTGCAGACTGGAATATTTAGTTTCGTTTTTTCGTTTTCGTTTGGAAAATAATAATTTAGTTACTCCCGAAAATCCTTTGGATTGATTTCGTTTTTCGTTGGGGAATAGCTTTCGTCCGAAAATCTAATAATACTTGGTTTCTGTCGAATGGTCAAAAGAATATTCGACGGAACGTCGAATCTTTACGTCGAATCGTACTTTTCCGTTTGAAAATTCCGCCTACAAGAATTCTAATGTTGTATGACTAGTAGTAATGTCGAATATATTTTCTCATAGATCGAAATCTATTCTCTGTAATGTCGAATCTATTATTTCTATAGTGTTGAATCTTTTCCCTATAATGTCGAATCTCTCTTTATCTAATTTTTACCGCAGCGAAAAACGAAAATAAGGGCTCTTTCACACACACGGACCGTTCGTCCGTTTTTTACAAGTCCGTTTACGGACTTGTAATGGTTCCTTATGGGATCATGTCCGTTAGCGGATGATGCATCTGCTAACGTCCGCAAAGATCCGCGTCCGTAAAGCTCCCTATTTTTCTTCCGTACGGCGGATCGAATCGGATGAATACGCACACACGGTCCGTATTCATCCGATTCCCCATAGGGGAGAGTGGAGGAAAGACAGGGCGGTCTCTGCACAGTGTGCGGGGACCGCCCTGTCCGCCGACAGCTCAGCGGGGATTGCGGATGATCCCCGCTGAGCCAATGGACACACACGGAGCGGACACAAAAACGATCCGCTCCGTGTGAAAGGACCCTAAAGCATTTTTTATGTCGGATCTTTCGGTTTTCGTTTCTTGCGCTTTTCGGACGAAAATGCATTCTAACAAAAACGAATGCACATGTCTAGTAAAAATGCCTAGTAGGAACCACAGAAGGGAGAAGGGCAAAGCAAAACACTGTTCCAGTAGATAGAGATCATATCAGAAAGTATCTTCATGAATAAAACCATCCTCTCCTGAAGGCCAATAGCCAACTAAACTTGCAATATTTCAAAATATGTTAGCCAGCCCAACGGCATGCCTCCATGACCCCCCTAATGCAGCTGCATGAAGGGATTGTAGATGTATGCTGTTGGGCCAGCACTAAAATGTTTTTTATAGATATGGTTAAGTCTAAGGAATTTTTGTAAATGAATAAAATGTACTTTGTATTTGAAATTAACGGAGTATTCACTTTCTTGGGGTTAAGAGTGGCGCCTTTAAAATTAATTTCCCCCCTTTTTGTGCTGTTATTTTTGATCCACTCAATTGTCAGGTTAAAGGGACACTAAAGTCAGGGATTTAAAAAAAAAAAAAATAACAAACATGTGATACTTACCTCCACTGTGCAGTTCGTTTTGCACAGAGTGGCCCGGAAACCTGTCTTCTGGGGTCCCTCGGCGGCTGTCTGGGCTCCTCCTCGCAAAAGCTTTCCCTCTTCATGCGAGGGCGCTCGCATGGAGGAAAGCTTTTGCGAGCGCGCTCCCGTGATACAGCGGCGGCCATAGCCGCCGACTGTATCACTCGGCTCCGCCCCCCAGCGCGCCGCGTCATCCGCCCTGATTGACAGCAGCGCTAGCCAATTGCTGCGCTGCTATCAATCCGCCCAGCCTAGCCAATCAACGGCCAGGCTGGGAACCGAAGAGGACGACGTGGACGCGCCCGGGAGATTCGAACGGTCAGGTAAGTACAACGGGGGCTCGGGGGGGGGGGGGGGGGGGGGCGGTGCTGCTAGATGTTTTTTTACCTTCATGCATAGGATGCATGAAGGTAAAAAAACTTGTACCTTTACAACCCCTTTAAATATAATTGCAAAATAGTGTGTAGGCTTTTACAGAGGTTTATGTGGATTTTTTTTTTTTTACTTAGGTCAAATACAGACTTTGAATCCTATTACTCAGAATGCTTACCAGGAAAGCATTGAGAGGACTCATATGTTTACCTGTCATCTAGAAAATGCTCTCTTACTGGAGTCTTACTGGCATAATTGTAAACACTATTACTGGCTTTCAATGGTATCCAGGGATGGGCCATGCAAGGCAAATGCTGCTCAGGTAGAAGTAGCC
The DNA here is from genome assembly GCA_029574335.1 of Rana kukunoris. Classification (NCBI taxonomy): domain Eukaryota; kingdom Metazoa; phylum Chordata; class Amphibia; order Anura; family Ranidae; genus Rana; species Rana kukunoris. Next base: position 118,743,879 of record CM056056.1, read on the forward strand.
AATCCTTGCCTTGCCCTTACATTTATTTTCTTAGCATAATTGATACACATTTTGTACTCAACACCAGAGCTTTTTTTCTCAGAAAATAGGTGCAGGAACTCAAATACGACCCGTTCAGATTTCACAAACAGTAGAAGGGTCTTAAAGGGGCATTAAATACCAGGATTGCATAACATACAGAGTGCAGAGTTCAGGGGGTTACACACAGAGTGCAGAGCTGTCACTTGTAAACACAGAAACCGGACTTCTGTGTTTACAAGTGATTGTGCTGAGCAGGCACCAAAGGGTCTGAGCCAGAGGTGGTGGAACTCAGTTCCCCCTGAAAAAAAGCCCTGCTCAACACACTTCAGGAGGGAACAGAAGAACAACTCATGGTTAGCCCATAAGGAAAGTTTGTGGACTGGAGTAAGCTTTGCAGGAGCTAAAGTAAAAATGGGAGCCACATGTAGTCAGATTTTCTCACTCATAGGAGGGCATATTTGGAGCCTTCAGGGTTCTACAGACATTATCAGTAGCATATAAAACTAACAATGTGTAAACATGTATTGGACGTGTATTGGGCGGAAATATGTATAGGTGTGAATGCAGAACATTTTTGTAAATAAAAATTATTGCCAGTGCAGTCAAGTGGAGTGACAGAATATTAGATTAAAAACATTTTGATCAAACAAAAAGTCAGACATCTTTCCAAGTATTTGAATTTGTGGTTATCTATGTAAACCCAACATTTTATATTTCTGATACGTGTCTGCTGTACCATGTACAAAGTATCCTGTTATCTTTGTATTGCTTCCTTTGTGTGAAATCCCTGGTGCTTCTGCCAGTCCACTGACCACACTAAGTATGAGAGCACATCATATTCCATTCTCTAGTTGTGCTGAAAACTCAGGCTGCTCCCCTCCAATGATCAGGCTTGGAGGTATGCAAAAAAAAACATACCTGAACTTTAGCTTTAAGCTAACATTGGATTAAATCCTCATCTATGCAGAACCTCTCTCATAAACTGCATTTTTACATAGCCAAGCACTTTATGCCTGTCTAGCAGGGTTGCAAACCTCCTGCAGCATTTTTTACTGACAAAACGTGGAAAATTTACTGGCGGAGCACATTTTTTACTGGCAACCTGAGAAATTACAGATGTCCTATTGAAAACTAACACTTGAATGTGAATATTTGAACAGTATAAACATGATATGGAACACACTGACAATACCTATAACCAGGGGCCCCAGCTGCATGGGGGGCCCCTGCACTTTCCCCAAAGCAGCTGGTCTTTGAGCCCATTCTGTTCCGAAATTGGGGGCCCAATGATGGCACTGAGAGTGATAGAGACACAGGGAAGGCAGTCTGCCTCCTGCCTACTTAAAGTCTGTTTACCTGCACTGTCATCGTTGTAGTGGCCCCAGAGCATTACTTTGCCCAGGGGGCCATGATGCTATTAAGATGGCCCTGCCTATAACAACGTAATTTATACTTAAAAAGTCAACATAGCATGAAATTATCAACCCCTAAAATTTACTGGCAGTTGTAAAAAAAAAATCACAGATTTTTAAAAACTGTCAGTAAATTTACTAGCGGTTGGCAACCCTGCTGTCTAGTGATAAAACATTCAGTTAAGTTAATGAATCTGGGATCTACAGATTCAGAAATACCTGTCTAACAATTATAATAATTGAACTTTAGTGAGTAAAGCCTTATTGATAACTCTGTATAAAGAATTGTATGTGTCTAAGCGCAGGAAAGATGTTTTTTAAAACTCCAATTCTTATAGAAACAAACAAATATGTTAAAAGTGTGACAGTGCTGCCACCTAGTGTTAGATTTTGATATGGCATCTGGTTTAAGTTCTTTATCCACAAATACCTTTTTAATGCTAGATTTCATTGCTGATTCTTTTGCTATAGTAACACTTCATGCATCTGTTGTATGTTCTAATTTGCCCATAATGCAATTTTAATTATATCGTTTTAAATCTAAAAGAAAATTATATATATATATATATATATATATATATATATATATATATATATATATATATATAATCGTCTATAAAAACAGAGGCCCAGATTCACATACAATTAGATTCGCGTAGAGTATCAGAAATACTCTACGCCGCCATATTTCACCTGGCTCTACGTGGAATCCCGGTAGATTTTGTCCAGTAAACTACGGCGGCGTAGTGTATTTCTCCCGGCGCAAGCCATCTATGCGAGTAGGGGGCGTGAAGCATTTAAAATAGGCGCGTTCCTGCGGCGATCGAACTGCGCATGCTCCGTTCAGAAATTTCCCGCCGTGCATTGCGCGAAATCACGTTGTTACGTCATTCGTTGTTTGAGTAGCGTCGTTTACGGACATTCCTATTCCCGAACGAGTTACGTAAAAAAATAAAAAATAAATTAAATTTGACGCGGGAACGACGGCCATACTTAACATGGGCTACGCACCGTTAGACCAGCAAATAGCTGGTCTAACAGTATGTAGCAAAAAAATGACGTAAGCGATTGCGAAGACCACTCGTATCTTCGTGGATCGCCGTAAAAAGTAATTTGCATATCCCGACGCTGAAAACGACGCGAACTCCTCCCAGTGGCCGCAAAAATATCGCAGCGTAGATCCGAAGGCTTACAAAGACGTAAGCCTCTCGGATCGAAGCCCGAAGCCGCCGTATCATGGTTTGAGGATTCAAACTAGTGATACGGCGCGCAAAATTTGAAATTACTCCTGTCTAACACCAGTTAGACAGGCGTAATCGCTCTGTGAATCTGGGCCAGAGCTTTCAGCATTACAAGAAACCACATTTTCTGAGACAACCTCAACCCAGACACAACAGAATTACATATCACTGTGGTTTGCTTGTTCCTTCTAAATTTCAGATCAAAATATCTGAATATTGAATGTTGTAACTACAATTGTATAAACATTCAGAAAGCATTTTAATCTAACTAGGCTATGTATGTTTTGAAAGATGATATTAACTTAAAATGATTGCACTAACCTGATTCTCCCAAAATATGTTTAGACCCTCTGGGGTTGACTTACAAAAACTGGAGAGTGAAAAATCTTCTCTGCATAGAAACCAATCAGCTTCCAGGTCTTTTTTTTGTTAAAGCCTAATCAAACAAGCTGAAATTAGAAGCTGATTGGCTACCATGCGCGCCTGATTTTTCATTTTCCAGTTTTAGTAAATGAATCCCTTTTAGTCCTTTGGGTGGTGAACAGTGGTGGCCCGTAATGCAGGGTAAATGGGCAACACCCCCGTCAATGCGCTTGGCCCCCTAATCTACATGCCAGGTGCTGGATGCATAGATTCAATTTTTTTTTAGCACATGATTAGAGCCAGATGCTCCAATAGGCTTCAAAAAAGGGTGGGCTTCGGGCACAGAGCACTGCTCCCTGATCCCAGCCAGTTGTGTGACAATAATGAATGAATATTCCCAATAGGCCAAAAGGAGAAGCGATCCTATCGGCCTATGTGGAGGAGGAAGGAGACGCACGGCCACCGTGAGGAGACACAGGAGAAGCCACCACCTGGAGGGAAGCGCTGACCACACCAAAGATGGAATAAGTGCGGAGCTGACTGACCAAACGATGGACTCACGAGTGGATTTGTTTGCCACCCCCCCAAAAAAAACACCTCCTAAACATTTCCTAAATAGCTTTCTTTACCTTACTGCAGTCCTCCTTCACTTACCTCATCTTTTCAATTTTGCTTTTAAATGTCCTTATTTCTTCCTGTTCTTCTGTCTGTAACTACACACCATAATGCAAGGCTTTCTAACTGGTGTGGAGTGTCGTGCTAGCCCCCTCCCTTGGACTACAGGAGAGTCAGGACGCCCGCTAACACACAGCTATTTCTCTATGTAGAGAGCGTCCTGACTCTCCCGTAGTCCAAGGGAGGGGGCGAGCACAGCACTCCACACCAGAGAGAAAGCTTTGCATTACTGTGTTGAGTTACAGACATAAGAGCAGGAAGTGAGGATTTCTCAGAAGAAATAAGGACATTTAAAGCAAAATCTAAGGATGAGGTAAGTGAAGGAGGACTGCATTAGGTAAAAGGAAGCTATTTAGGAAAAAAAAATTGTACCTTTACAACCCCTTTAAGTTGTAAAATCTTATTTTTTCCATAATGCAGGGCACATGTTTCACTGTAATAATGACCACTGCAGAAGCTTACACTAACCTTCTCTTCACCCCACTGTTCCCTGTGGGTGAGAGGAGAAGAAGTTCATGACTCGGAGCATATACGAGACTGATACCTCTCACATGTGAGGAAGAGGAGTGAGTCACATGCTCCTTCATACCCGGAAATATGGAGCATGTCACTTATCTTCCTGGGGAACAAAGGGGAGCATTTAAAACAGCAAGCATGAGAAAGCCCCAGGTTCACTCTAATGTTCATTCATCGCACCTGGATGGGAATAGCACAGTATCATTCAACCTTTTGCATGTAACCTGACATTTCTAACAGTGTGTGTGTTGTTCAGTGTATGAGTGGTATTTGGTATAATGAAACAAGCCCACAAAAACTCCTTCAGTTTGTACTAGAGATGTGCATGATGAAAAAATAATTGTTTAATTTCGAAATACATTTGTTAAATGAATCATTTAATTTACTCATATTTGTTGTGATAGAATGATTCATTTTCGGAATTCATTTTGTATATTTGGATTAGTTTCAAATGTTCGTTGTGCCAAATCGATTTGTATTTCGGAAGTTATTTTGGAAGATTGACTATATTTGTTTTTAACCTGTTAATTCATTATTTCGTTGCACTCTGTTTGGGTTGGATGGAGGTGGATCCATCAGAATCTCCAAATCATAATATAACCAATTGAACAAAATTAATTTCAGATTAATTTGTTATGTTACGATTCAAAGGTTCTGGTGGATCTACCTCCATCAAAACCCAAATACAATAAGGTAGCAATCATCTTTTTTCACTTTTATACCTTACTGTATTTATTGCAATATATTTCCATTTCATATGTAGTGCATAATAAAGAAGAATGTTAATGCAACATAAAAATGCAATAGATCCAAAAAAATTCAGATCATTTGTTATATCGTTACAAGATTTCGGATGCTTCAAACATTAACAAAAGGGCTGAATGAAATCAAAAGAAATGAATTTGTTGATTTGCTATAATTTATTTCAGATTTGTTGAAATTCTCTACTATTGTAATTCAGTGGTTCGAATACTTTTTTACAAATTACAAATTTTGATTCGTAATTAAATGCATCATACATAGTTAAATAGTAGGTGGGGTTGAAAAAAGACACAAGTCCATCAAGTCCAATTTATGTGTGTGACTATATGTCAGTATTACATTGTATATCCCTGTATGTTGTGGTCTTTTATGTGCTCATCCAATAGTTTTTTGAAACTATCGATGCTCCCGGCAGAGACCGCTGCCCGTGGAAGGGAATTCTACATCCTTGCCGCTAGGGTTGTCCCGATACCACTTTTTTAGGACCGAGTACAAGTACAGATACTTTTTTTTCATGTACTCGCCGATACCGAATACCGATACTTTTTTTAAATGTCATGTGACAGTTTTCAAACCACAATACAGATTAAGGATATTTTCTTTAGAATTATGAAGAACTCTAACTCGAGACATTATAAAAGAATAAAAATTAGTAAAAATTAATAAAAAATGTTTTATTTGCTTGTCTCGCAGTAGTAAAAAAGCCCCGTAGGTCCTTCGCCTCTCTTTATTTTAGGAGACCGCATGGCCAAAGTGCGTGTGTTTTAAACCAGTTTCGTGTGCGTGCAAGTGTGGTGGTTTTTGGGGGGGGGGTGGGCGTACTAAGCACAGGCGTACCTTGCATAGCACACCCACCGGGAGCCGGGCTGAGACCACCAAACTCAATTCACATGTAGCCGAGACCGGGATCCGAACCCTTGGCTGCAGAGGTGAATGGCTTGTCAACACAGTGCCAATCACGTTGAGCCACCACAGCTCCCTGATATTATATATATATATAATACACCTTGGCTTTAAAGATATTAAATATTTTTAAAGCCAAGGTGTATTATGATAATTATACAAAAGCCCACATTCAATTCATACATGGTAATTATACAAATTTGAACAATAAACATGATTAAACATATAAAAATGATTGTAAAGAATGTGGTTAGGGGGCTTTCTTAATCCCCATCTTAGAACTAAACAAAATATTACAATAAGCAAATTCAAGGTCCAATGGATCACATGCAAACACACACACACACACACATACACAGAGCAATGCCCCGTTGTAGGGCCTCATGGATCCCTATGGTAGATACTAGGTAAAACATTCCAGGAGGGATTGACACAGACACCCATGGAGCCTACCATCTGGGGTAATAAATATAACATGGTTGAACTGGATATGACGAAGTGCATGGCATCTGTAGCTCAACGCGTTTCATGGCTGTGGCCAATCTTCAGGAGCGAAAGGCTGTCCCTTTCTCTCCTTTTCCATCTCAGTAAAAATGGTCATCAGCGCAAATAGAAAGGGTCCATCTATACGCACCCAGTGATAATAACCTGTCAGGGCTTTCAACACTTAAAAAATGCTTTGGATTTAGATATACTGTGATAAAGCACTCTGCAGTCTCTGCTTAGAGCTTGCGCCTGCACAATTAACTGTCTTCTATGGCAGTGTTTTTCAACAACTGGCCATCAGCCTACGTCCTGCCAGGCAGCAGGTTAATTACATATCACTATTTGTACATCTCCTATCGCAAGATTTATATTGTTTTCAGTGACTTAAAGTGGAAGTAAACCCTTCTATAATTTTCAGCCAAGGAAGCTGCCATCTTGGCTTATGTTTAATCTTCAACTGCCGTGGTGCTGCACATGTGATCAGTTATGACACCACCCATTGGATGGTTTGACAGTCTGGTTGAGAGCACAACCAATGTGACAGTTGGCAATCCTGGCATCCCGGAAATTTAACTGCTTTTTGAAACTGTTAAATCGATGGGTTTACTTCCGCTTTAATGGCTGTCACACTGTTTTTTACGTTTTTGAAGAGCCGGCAGTTTTTGTTTCTATGTGCCTGCACCAACTGCTTTCCGCCTCGCTGGACTACAGGTTGACAGCTCCGGCTGTCACAGCCTCTGCAGAGTCTCTCCCACTAGCTCTGTGCACAGTTTCTCTATCCAGCTCTTTGTTTACCTTCAGTGCCTGCCTGGTAGGTGGGCAACACCTAGTTCACATACTACAGAGCAGGGAGAGGATCTACTTGTGAATGGAACACTGCCCCTTCTCACAGCAGCAGTCTGCACAACAACAGAACGGGAAGTTATATAGGGGTGGATCACTGAAAGGAGGAGGGTGGGTTCTGCTGTTAAGTTGCTAGATGTTAAATTAATGATGCTGATATGGAGGATGGGATTTACTGCAAAGTTCAAATGTAATAACTTAACTAGTGCCAGTCAAAGTTATACTGTGAGCATGTTAACAGAAACACAACATCATCTAAAGGCCTGTTCTCACAATGAGTGCCAAACAGGCATTAGACTTACTCATTGAGACAACATTACCCGCTTGCAAGGTCAAACTGCCAATAAAACTGTGACAATTATCCCTACACAGTGCAGGTGGGCGAACAGCTCTTCCGAAGCTGGTTCAGGTTCAACCCCATCACCCCATGACTTGGTAGTCAACCACCTAAGAGCTACTTAATTTTGCTGATTATGACCACACTGACTTATAAAAACCATGTTCCCATCAGTCGAAGCTTCCTTTCCTTATGGTCTCAAGGGGCCTTCATTGGTGAAAAAGCACTTGTGAGCATGTCCAGTAATTGTTTGCATGCTTCCTGGCCACATCAATGGGTTTTTAGCAGAGATGGGTCCCTTGCCTGCACTCTGTAGAAGGGTGTCTCTCTTTCACATCTCAGAGAGTTGGAAGGTATGCAACTAGCATTTGTATAATGTGAGATCAACAACAGAAGCCTTCATGTTTTTCTCGTGACATATTTTTTTAGTCAGTGTGATTTGAAATGATGCAGAATGTGTGCACTCTGATGCTTAAGCATGATTTGATAGATAATCAGCTGGACCCAAATCTTTTGGTTAACAATTCGTATGAATCATCTGTGCTATTTGCATATTACAAACACGTATAGTGATACTGTATTGGTGTAAACACCTGCTTTAACAGCTCTGTTGCACTTCCAGCACATGCATTAAGCTGGCATCCTTGCAACTTACTTATTAATAGCTTACTTGGTGCTTATGTTATGCATTTAATCAGCAACAGCGAAAATGGCAAAGAAGAGCGTGTTAAAAGTGGAAATGTTAAATAAAACACTCATGGAAGGAAATCTGCTTCAAGGGAGGAATATAAAGAGATTCTTTATACAAACCTTCAAAACATCCCTCCCTCCCCCCCCTTTTAAGCCCATCTCAACTTCAGAGCAACCTGAAGGCTGGCATTCAGAGAACAAAATCCTGCTACCAGACTGTACCATGTAAACATCCCACAGGGGGAAAGGAGTTGCTTGGGAGACAGACTTAAAGTTCATAGAGGAATACATTTAACAATGAATACATTAAGACATTGACTGGATTGTAACAGTGTTCAAATTGTGGCAATGGTAATATAGTCTGTTATTTATCCTTGACTAAAAGACGCAAAAGTACTGAAGCAGAATTAGTCATTTGCTTTCCAAAACTTCTTACTTTCGCTCCTTTGTCTGCATCACCCACTCCCCTCTCCTCCCTCATGCTGCCTCTATCTTTCCATCCTCCTCCAAAGCAAAGGGCACCGAACTTGGAAAAAACAGGCAACCAGCTGAGAAAACCAAAAGCATGAGAGGACTGCGGACTGGATTAGAAAATCTTATAGTCAGGTAAACTTTTTCATTTCAGAAATTGTTGTCTTTTCAATGGTGTTGATGGAGCAATTCTGGTTCAATTTGTTTAAATTTGGGATCGACCTGCTATAAGTATGTTAATAAAATGCCAACACAGCAAGAGACACAGTCATTGCTGCCTTTTCAGTTTCAAGTCTCTAAATACGAGCAATGTTAGACCAAATTTTTACAGCACAGTGACTACATCTTCATCATCTCTAAAATAATCTTTTACAGGGGTTTTTTGGATAGGAATCACATCCCTATTCTCTTGGGCTTCAAGCAAATCATTGCTTTGTTTATGCAATAATTGAGAAGTTGGATGAAAGGTTTCATGTAGTATATATGGTTCCCCTTGCCCTCCCCAGCAACATATACTGTACATATTCTTTCACTAATTCACTGCTCCATTCAGCTACAAGGAGTGAAGGAAAATCCTGTGTGGGCTGAAAGTTGCCAGAGTCAAAGCACACCAAGGGTTATGGACATGATAGCAGTGACTGGTCAAGCAGATATGTGATAGCAGTGACTGGTCAAGCACTGTCAGATGGAGTGAGTCACATGCTCCTCCATACTGGTTTATTGGCTTAGCGCTGCTAGATGGAGTGAGTCACATGCTCCTCCATACTGGTTGATTGGCTCAGCGCTGCGAGATGGAATGAGTCCTAGGAACTTCAAAATTGGTAGAGAGGGGCTCCTTAATGACCTCCATGTGTCTAACAAGTTTAGAGTCCAAGGTCCCAAGGATTCCAGAGAGCCAGCCACCCAAATAGAACCGACCTACACTTGACAGCTAGTCGGGTTCTGGTGACACCTTATTGGCATGAATTTTGGATTTTGCCGCTCGATATCTCCGGAGCCATTAATCCTAGGAACTTCAAACATGGTAGAGAGGGGCTCTGTAATGACATCCATGTGTTTACCAAGTTTAGAGTCGGACTCTAAACTTGGTAGACACATGGAGGTCATTAAGGAGCACCTTTCTGCCAACTTTTAAGTTCCTGGGATTTTTCCTAGGAGCCCCTCTCTACCAAGTTTAAAGTTCCTAGAGCCAGCCATCCAAATAGAACCGACCGGCACTCACCTGAACGGAAAATTGCCCATATCGGACACAGTAGCAATCAGATCATTCCATGTATTTTCTTATGAGTTTTTAAATGCCATAATTGCTTATCACATGACAGCAGACATATTTTCATGCTTTTTTGCTATATTTTAAAATACATGAAAAATGCACAGATATGTATGTGTTGGGGTTCATTTATCAAAACTGGAGCAGTTGTGCATGGCAACCAATCAGCTTTCATCTTCAGCTTGTTCAGTTAAACTTTGACAATGAAAGATAAAAGCTGTTTGGCTGCTATGCACAGCAGCTGCTCCAGATTTTGGCTGTTCCACTTTAATAAATTCCCCTCATTGTATAGGACCGATTTACATAATAAACATCAAAATCAAACATTGCAGATGGGTCTTTAGTCTGTACTTCTGCACACCACTATTCAGTATTGATACACCTAAAAAAAACAAAAAACTAGCATGTAATCGTTAGATCTATTCAATCAGGGAAGAAATAGACAGAAAACCTGTCAATTACTGTACTTGCCCGGATGGAGAGAGGACATGTTTGAGAAGTTCTGCCAACTGCCCTCTAAGGCCCTGTACACACGATTAGACCGGTCCCATGAGAATGTTCTGAAGGACCGTTTTTATCGGGCCACCGCTGAAGTGGTCTGATGGTCTGATGTGCGAACACACCATCAGTCCAAAATCCCATCGGGCCAGAATGCGGTGACGTAGAACACAACGACGTGCTGAAAAAATGAAGTTCAATGCTTCCAAGCATGCGTCGACTTGATTCTGAGCATGCGCAGGTTTTTCGTCTGATGCTTTTGTGTACTAACCATCGTTTTGGTCCGACAGTCAGTTGTCAATCGGACAGATTTTAAAGCAAGTTTTAAAACTTTGGTCCGATGGACAACGGTCCGATGGGCCGTACACACGATCAATTAGGCCTTAGGGTTTGTTTATATGATAGTCCTTTCTGGTACAAGTCAATGACAGTGAAAAGGCAGCTTAAGGCATTTTAGAATCAATGTAAAGTAGCTTAAAGCAACTCACACATTAATCAAAGGCAAGTCAAAAGCAGATAAATGCAACACAATGGGAGTCAAAGCAACACAAAAGCATATTGCATCCTTGTTAGGGTGACAATGTTATCCCACCACCATTTATGAATTCAGGGCAGCATTGATAGCTTAAAGGGTCACTAAAGGAAAACATTTTTTTTGCTGAAATTACTGTTTACAGGGTATAGAGACATAAAAGTTAACTGATTCCTTTTCAAAATGATTAAAAATAGATAAAAATCAATCATATAATGTGCCTGCAGGTTAGTTTCACTTTTGAACTGGCTTCATGTTTCTGTGAAGTAGAAAAAGACACACAGAACAAAAACAAACAAATCCAGGGCAGTGTTTTGTTTTTAAAATGAATCTGGGAAGTTTTAGACACACAGTAATGACAGCTTAGACCATCGTGAGAAAGCTCCCAGCAATGTGGTTATAAGGAAACAGACAAGCAGGAAGTGTGGAGAACAGAGTAGGATTACAGCAACTTCAAAGCAAAAACGAATAAGGACATGAAACCAGTACTGCAGTAAGGTCAAGGAAGCTATTTAGCTAAAAAAAATATTTCCTTTAGTGATCCTTTAATTTATGTGTCATGGTCAAGGTCAGGCACAAAGGCAAGTAGCTTTAGCACTGGGAAGGCACCCACCAACCAGTTAAATAAGTGCAGCAGCTGGGCACCTGGTGAATGCTTTTATAATAATAATGTTTTACTGCGCTTTAGTACCAGGTTGCAGTCCTCAGGATCACCCCACTAGGAGGTGAGCAAACCGGTGCTCCAGTAGAATATATAACAGGTAGGCATCAATCAGAAGCGTAGTCAGTAAACATGCCAAAGGTCAGTAACAAGTGGTCATAGGTTGGGATTAAGTGGAAGCATAGCCGTGGAACAAGCCAAAAGTCGGTAACGGACACTAACAGAGGTGGATGGCAGTAGGAGTGTCAAAAGCATGCAAAGCCATGGCTTAAATAGGACGTTTATTGGAGGGGCAAGGAGCTCAATGTTTAGCAGAAGTCAAGGCATAAGGCAGGATTGTCTAATGCAAGCATGTCCAAAGTCCGGCCCGCGGGCCGAATGCGGCCCTTGTTCCGGTTTAATGTGGCCCCCCTGGAAATTTGGATATATATATATCTTTTGCGGCCCCTGGGCTACTAAAGATATATACTGTATTTATCGGCGCTACCTCAGAGGAGACAGGCAGTGGGCATTTGTACTAGGAAGTTCTGTCTCCTGGGCTGCCATTGGATGACTGTTCTGTCTATCATAGAAGGCATGACTTGGTATTAAAGAGGCTGAGAAAACAGGATATTCTCCTGCATGTAATCTGTTAGCACTCGTCCTGCCCCCTCCCTGTCCCCTCTGAGGCTGCATTCATGGCAATGGGGAGGCTGCATTCATGGCAATGGGGAGGCTGCATTCATGGTAATGGGGAGGCTGCATTCATGGCAATGGGGAGGCTGCATTGATCTATACAGATATCTATAGATAGATGGATACAAATAACACGCCCAAGCTCATCTCTTCACCACACACAGCCACACAGGCAAGAGAATTCTTGTTGGGCCGTGTATTAATGCTCAGACGAACACACTTAGACCGAATTTTTATGGTTTAATGAATGTCAGGCAAAAGTGGTTGGCCCTCACGTATGTTCACTTCATCAAATCTGGCCCTCTTTGAAAAAAGTTTGGACACCCCTGGTCTAATGGATCAGACAGGGTTGCAGGTTCAGACCCAGGTCCTGACAGTAAACTGTACCCACAGAATAACAGCAGGATACACTGACCTATCAGAAGTGACTATGAGTGTTGTCACTGTTGATAGACAAACTTATAACTTGTCTTTCGGAGTATGGCACTAGCTCTCACATACACACCCTAATAATTAGCATGCTGCCCAAAGGAGAGTTGAAGTCTGTCCAGTAGCCTGCAAAATTGCATTCTCTAATAGCATGAACATGAAGCACAATATTACTGGTTCATTAATAATGGTTTGCATTGTCACATAAAAACAGTATGGCACTTATAAAAAAAAAAAAATGTAAAGTAGACTATAGATGTTAAAAGTAGATCTACACCTTCTATGTCATAGTTCTAGTATAATAACTCTTTGGTTGAGTTTCCTATTACCTCTAGTAGGGAAGTGTACTTTTCTTGTGGCATCCATGTGCCAGAACATTGTAATGTGCATCTAGCAGTAAAACTACACGTCCCAAAATCCCTGCATGTTCTGCCAGCAGTAGAGGCATAATATGCATATTATAAAATAAAATGAAGTTCTTTACATTTAGAACATACTATTGTTGCACAGCCACAGATTGTGGCCAGACAGGTAACAAGGCTGTTTTCCATTTTATGGGCAGATTGTAAGCATTGTCACTTCATCAGAACAAATGTTTGAGTTACTTTTCTGTAGAAAAAGGTCAGAAAAATCACAGTACACATTGTTATTCTGTGTAACACTCTTTTTTTTTTGCCAGTAGATACACTTGATTTTAAGAACCCAATAGGACAGTAGAGAGGACATTAGTATGTGGAAAAGGAGCACTGATTTTTTCTTCTTTCAGCATTTACCATTTAGAGAGCCCTGATCACAGGCTTGCCATTGCGCGCTATGGAGGACTCACTTCACTCACCATTCAAGGCTCACAATCACAGACACTCCATACCCTGAAATTGAGGCCTTGAACATTTAAATGTTCTTTTGCATTCAGTCTGTCCACCGCCACAGATTCTCATTATAAATAACGCTGGTGAGATTAGGCAGACAACTGTGCCCAGAATCGCTAAATTACAGCAACACCTGTATGCATAATAAGAAATCTTGTAGAAAATGATGAATTTTACTGTGAAGTAGGTAAACACAAAAAAAACTGAAGCTTCCAGGGATAGTCCATAACTATGGCATTATAAGTATTTGGTAGAAAGAAACAAACTGTCTCAATAGCAAACCTACAAAGAGATTTATAAATGAATGCTACTCCCCATCAATCACTCATGAAGATAAAAGACTCCAGCCTTGTCTGTGATGCTGTGTTTATACTCAGTTTGAAGCTAAGTCTACATAGACTTTAAAGAGGAGCTTGCTATCAAAATACTTCATAGTTTATGCTGGCCAGGCAGTGATCACTTTCTGCTGATGCCAGCACAACATGATACTTATTTGTATGAACTACTGTATTCTGGATAAGATTCTACCATTCTTACAAAAGCAGATAACAATAGCCAAAAGCAAACAGTACAATGTCCATGTCGATTGGGGCAAATTGACACAAGAACGGACAGCTGCCAGATCGCTTTTCCTCTCCAGCAGCTGTCCGGGTAGTCTGGTACGTGATTAAGAGCATCACACTCAGCTTTTCTTTTTTTTTTTATTGTACTGTACAGTGACGTAAATAAAGTGTACTTATGTGCTTATGTACAACAAACTACTCTGTAACTGCTGTAATTGCCATTTTATTCTGTATATAACGCTGCGAAAAGATGCAGCATTTCTGCATTTTATTGGAGCATGGTGCAGCACAGCTCCAGGCTGCATTGCAGTGTGAATGGGACACATAAAAAACAATTGTTATTCTTATTATTACAACCAAAACTGCACACTCTGCTAATAAAGAGCACCTGGAGAAGAGGTTTAACCTTAAAGCTACTTTTTACACACAAAGCTACTTTTTACACACACGGCTCAGCGGGGATCTCTACGCTGATCTCTGCTGATCGGGTGGATGAAAAGTCTCTCTCTGCTCACTGAGCGGGGAGGGGCTTGTGCAGTCCGCTGTCTCCTATGGAGAGATCTGATAAAAAACAGACAGCGGACCAGATTCTCAGCTGAGATACAACGGTGTATCTCAGATACACCGTCGTATAGCATTTTTTTTCAATGGGTATCTATGCGAGTGATTCTTTAAATCACTTACGCATAGATACACTAAACATCTGACAGGTGTAAAGCAATTACACCATCAGATCTTAGATGTAATGACAACGCCGGCCGCTAGGTGGCCTTTACGTTGTTTTCTCATTTGCCTATGCAAATGAGCCTAATACGCCGATTCCCGAAAGTTTTTACGCTGCCCCGTCGTTGTTTACGTCGTTTCCGTACGCGTCAGGTTACCCCTGCTATATGAGGGGTATGTTTCCGAAGTTCCGTCGTTGCCATGTTAAGTATGGCGTCGGGTCAGCGTCGTCTTTTTCCGTCGGTTACGTCATTTTACTAAGTCGTTCGCGAATAGGGAATTGCGTAAGTGACGATCATGTCGTTTTGACGTCGGTTTCAACAACGCTTTCCGACGTGAGCTGGAGCATGCGCACTGGGCTTTTTTCCCGGCCGGCGCATGCGCACTTCATTTGACGTGGGGGCGCGCTTAATTTAAATACAGCATGCCCCCTCCTTCACTATTTGAATTACGCGGCCTTACGACGCCGCATTTACGCTACGCCGCCGAAAATTACGGAACAAGTGCCTTGAGAATACGGCACTTGCTCCAGTAATTTGCGTAGGCGTAGTGTAAATGCGATACGATACGCTACGCCGCCAGATACGCCATTTTTTGAGAATCTGGCCCCATGTCCATTTTCATCAGATCTCATCCGATCCACCAATGGCGGATGGGGACATATCGCCATACGTCTGATTTTGGCGGCTCGGATTGGGTCGGATGTGAGCGGACTTGTCTCTGCTGATATCCAACGCTCCATAGGATTGAATGGAGTGGCCGTTCAGGTCCGACGACAAAACTGACAGGCGGACCTGAACAGTCCGACCATGTGAAAGGGGCCTTATATACAGAAAGGGTTCTTTACAATAAAGGCCCCTTTCACATTCGCTGCACTGATTTTTCTGTAAAGATAAACTAACCTTTCACTGTACGATTTTCCATCCCTTTTACCAATATATATTTTTATTCATTTAGTTGCACCCCCCCCCACCACCTTTCCCTATAATCCTCTTTAAAACTCCTATGCCCTTTTTACAATCTGGTGCCAAAAATGGACCTCATTTTCTATAAGTGGCCTTACAAATTCTTTTTACATAGACATTTAGCACAAAATGTGTTTATTTTTTATTTCTTTACATTCCAGGTATTTTGTTTGTATTTGAAAGTTGCTAATTAGCAATGAGTAGTGCTGTTAAATATATTGATACCCAGTTTTCCGAAGTTGTTCTCCAGCTCTAATTTGCCCTGCTGTATTCAATTTAATATATAATGTTGTTAGGCTGACATTTATCTACATTTTTTGTTTAGGTGCTCATTACCAACCTACTGAAAATCATAAATGCATGGAAATGAGGGCTTTGCTTTCTGTTATCAGGTAGTTTACGTCCATTTTTTCTAAGGCAAGCATTCCACATACCTGTAGCTTTCTAGACCTACTAAACTCTCCAAGTATTTGCACTTAGAGTGAGACATATTCAGGGAAAGGTTAACAGTGGTGGCCGAGCCAGACAGCACTGTGCCTTCAGAGCAATGGGGTAGAATGCAGTGTGGGACATGCTTTCAATACATTTCAGAGGAGATGCATACTGTTAGGCGGCGTACACACGATCGGATATATCCGATGAAAACGGTCCGCGGACCATTTCCATCGGATATGTCCGATCGGGAGTTTGATCCGATGGCGTGTACACACCATCGGATCAAATTCCCCGCCGCCGGACGGCGCGGTGACGTGGCGGTGACGCGGCGGTGACGTTGACGCCGCCACGTCACCGCCACGTCACCGCACCAGGAAGTAAAACACTTCCGCGCATGCGCCGAATCCATTCGGCAGCGGCGCGGCGGCGGTGGGGGCCGACATGTCTGCTGGTAAGTGTACTAACCAGCAGACATGTCGGGCGGACAGATTCCCACCGGATAGATTTCAAAGCATGCTTTGAAATCTGTCGGGTGGAGAAATCTGTCCGCTAGCCCATACACACGAGCGGAGATGTCTGCTGAAACGGTCCATCGGACCGTTTTCAGCGGACATATCCCCTCGTGTGTACGCGGCCTTAGAGGGCCATTTGATAGTAATGAGATACACACGACATTGTGTTGCTTTTTAAGTTGAATCTATGCTGCCGCAGAACACAGCAGATACTACGCAGGGCAAGCTGAAAGGAAGAGGAAACTTTATTAATGGACTTATGCCCTGTACAAACGATTGGGATTCCCGGCGGTAAAAAGTCTACACGTAATCCCGGTGGGAAAACCGAGAACCTCCTCGGTCACTTTCTCCGTGTACACACCAGAGATTTTCCCTTCGGGAAAACTGCGGTGAGAGCTTTGACTGGAAATCCCGGCCGCGTGTATGCTCCATCGCAGTGTTTCCCATAGAGAAACTGCCGGGAAAAAGACCGCCCAAAATCGTGGCAGGTAAAAAGAGAACGAGCCACGATTCCAGGTGGTTTTCCTGTCAATTAAACTGCCATGGAGCATATACAGGGTCAGTTTTCCCCCGGCCAAAAGCTGTCATGGCAGACAGGAAAACTGGTTGTGTGTACAAGGCATTATTTGAAAGCATTAGCGTTATCCAGTTTTTAAAACAGTGGGAATTCACATATCATAGCAGTAATAGTCCAGCTGCAGAGACTTAGGCTGCATTCACACCTAGGCGTTTTTACGCCCTATGCCCGACGCTCGTGCCGCTGGAGGGGTGGATTTACATTGTTGTCTGTGGAGATGGTTCACATCTCCACGCGTACACCTGAAGCTCAAAACAAGTCCCGAACCCTTTTTTCAGGCGGCTTTTGGCATTTGGCATAGACAACAATGTAAAGTTAAAAAAAAAAAAAAAAAAAGGTTAAAACGACCCGTTTTGTCGCGGCAAATCGCGGTACAATACACCGCAATTTGTCGCGGCAAAATACGCGCGTTATAGTGTGAATGCAGCCTTAAACTGTACATTTTTATAGGGGTATGGAGGGTATACTCCCTGCCTGTACATAGCATTTTATACTAATATAGTACTCAAATATCTGTATCTGCCCAATAGGTAACTAACTAAACTGGTAATGATTCGCTTATAAATACAATAATCGAAAATATATTAGTAGAAGTCCTTTAGTTAACAGATTTTTAAGCACCATTGGTGTGGGTGTATTTACTTTTGTAACCATAACATATACAAGGCGCCAATTTATGAAAGGTCATACTACTAAATAATTCATTGTTTATTTTCTAATGGAAATATTCACATTTTATGGCATTCAACAATTTACTAATGTGTTTAGTACAGTTTACTCAGTATTTTTTTTACATTTCAACACTGTAAAAAACAATCCAGCAACATACATTTTGTGTATAATGTGTAGCAATAATTAATGATTTTGTGCACATTTAGTTCACTGAATATTTTGCAAAGGATTTTAACCACCCTAAATAAAAATATAGTGTAAACCAATATTTTAAATTTTAGGAAGGAATCATTGCTTTTGATAAATTGTACCCAATAGTTATCGTAAATTCTCAGCTACCTAAATAGTTATTGTGACAGTGTGAGGCCCTGCCACTGTGTAAATGTTTGATAAACTGACACAGGGTTCGCATGTATGAAGAGTTGCGGGACTCTGGATTATTTATTATAAGTGGAGAAGTTTTTACTGCTTTCTCCAAATTTTGATATGCTTGGATTGGGCTCCAGAATTTTGAGATTTCAGAGTGCTTTTGAAGGGAAGAGCATTCCAATCAAGTTTTCAGGCTTTGGGAAAGACCAGCAGGGTGTGCTAAGGTGCACACAGCCCTTAAAATAAAGGCTTGGGAATAGCTCAGGTCTCCAGCCAGGAGGGAGGTGTGCTCCAGTTGGAAGAGTCGACAGGTGTGTGATCCTGTCTGGAGACAGAGGTGCTTTACTCAAGAGACTGCATACCATTTTGGTGGGATTTGATGTCCATTGGACTGAGAGAGTTGGGAAAGTTAAACGAGTTGTGGAGAACGCAAAAGAGCTGGGACAATTAGAGTCTGGGGAACCAAGGGAATCTTTAAGTTTCAAAGGAGTGAGAGAGCCTGGGGTGTCAGGAGAACCCCTATCTAGAGGCAAAAAAAAAAAGTGGGCCTTGGCAGCACGGTGCTGTTATCAAGACTGAGTGAGCCAAGAGAGCCAGGGGAGCTGGTGAAGGCCTGAAAGACCAGTGACAAGAGAAGCTTGTGCTGCTCAAGGGGGAGTCACATGGCTTGGCATTTTCTGTTAGCTATCTTGCTGCTTGAAATTTAAACCCCTGTGGGGAAAAACCTGATGTAAAGGACTTTGCTGTGACTTTTCACAGTTCAGTCTGGTGTGGGCTCACTAAAAACACACCTACCACTGAGCTAATCACCTCTGATCACACTACTTGTAGGCTGTAGGTTTGCATCATCAATTTAAATGTCAATATTATATTTGATGGTTTAACAAACCAACACAATAAGAAAATGCGCAAAAATTCCAGAGTTATACAGTAAATAAACCCCCAGGTAGTAGAGAAGGACCCTATGGTATTTTTTTTTATCCTAAACCTCATGCCTTCAATATTGGTGGAATACCGTGGGATGGGGGGGAGGGGTTGGCATTCAAGCCTCCCCCTTGCATGGCACCTTGTCCCCAATGTTGAGGGGACAAGGGTCTCACCCCTACATCTGGTCCCCCAAAAGGTATGTGGTGGTCTACAAGGAAGGCCCTATCAAAGTGTGTTAGTTCCTTTAGTGAAATTGGAGTCTGAGATATCTGCTCCTTTTAGTATGCCTAAGGGGGCTATTTACGAAAGTCAAATCCACTTTGCACTACAAGTGCAAAGTGCACTTGAATGTACACTGAAAGTGCACTTGGAAGTCCAGTCACAGTAGATCCGAGCATGTAATGGGAAAGCCCTTCATGTAGGGCCCTCTCATTTATCTTTATGGATGCGTCAGGACAAAATCATTTTAAAATTTGAGATCTGCTCGTCCACAAAAGTAATTTATATGATTATCTGCCCATGTCCCAAGATGTACATAGGCAAAACTAAGAGGTCCCTAAAAATTAGGATAGGAGAACACCTACGGGATATTAAGGGATATTAAGAAAGAGAAGGAGAGGGACCCTGAAAAGGATCAACAAGAAAAACCATTAGCGAAACATTTCGCTCAACTTAATGCAGGCAAAACAGATGGCCTAAAAGTGAAGGGGATCTATATCCTCAAGCTACCACCAGGGAGGAGAGACTTCAACCATATCCTACTGCATAAAGGAAAGTGGTGGATATTTACTTTGAAGTCGCTTATCCCACTGGGACTCAACAGGGAGATGAACTTACAGTCATTCCTTCCATCTTGACCCCCCTTTTACTCTATTTCCCTCATCTGTCATATTTCCCCTATCTGGGGGTGGGGGGGGGGTCAAGACGGAAGGAATGACTGTATCCTGCAGTAGGATATGGTTGAAGTCTCTCCTCCTTGGTGGTATTTTATAACCCCTCAAGGAAGTCCAGGCCTATTTTGGGACCCCTCTTTCCCTCCCCTCCCTTTTTGGTTCACTTCCCCACTATCTATCGCCTTTCTTTGTCTCTTTCCCTTCACTATACACGAACACACCAGTAATGAATATAAAGGAAACCATGCTCTAGAAGCACCCCCATATTAAAGTGTATATACCAATACCATAGTATACATCCCTTGTATTCTACGTCATAAGGAGCCTGCTGAATGTCTCTCTCTTTTGACTGAATACGTTGGCATCTGTGCATAGCACAACAGGAAAGCACCATGGACAATGGATGTACTAATGTTATACACGTCCCTTTCACTTTAAAAACTCTTTAGGAGGCCAGCTTCACCACCATATGATAAAAGATAAAAGGGCTTGGTGTGTGTTAGTCTCCTCCCCATCCAGAATCTATCTATCTATCTATCCAGAAAAAAACGTTGACGTCATCATGGTCGCATGACGCTGTCCAGACGATCCTCTATTCATTAGGTTTTGGAAGAACAGGAGTCTGATTGGCGGGCTAAGAGCCCATGGACCTGCATTCAAAATAGCGCGGTATAATCCGCTGTAACTACAGGATTCTTCTGTCCACATCTGGAGACATACAGTACGTACTTAATGTTTGCCGAATCACACACACTGCAGGATTCGGTAACGTAGGATTGCTTTGTTGCTACAAGCCCTGCCATAAAACCTTGCTTTTGAATCGCTATGAACTATTGCAAATGTCTATTGGCCTGTTTGCCTAACCCTCTATACAACATGTCTATGTAAGCAGGACTTCTCTCCTATTGGGAATAGCATCTTAAACATTGCAAATTCTCTATTTTCTCTTTGTGAGATTCTCGGCAGTGTTTTCCTGCCGAGAAAACGGAGTGAGTGTATACATACCTCTTCATGGAAACCCACGCATGCTCGAGATGACTTTGACAAATGCGCAGTAGCTTCCAAGGCATAGGTAGGGTGTAGCAAGATGGTCAAGACAGCATCAAATGTCACAGCGTTCGTGCCATTCAAAAGAACAGCGGTTCTTTTGAATGGAGTGTCAAAGGTGTCAAATGTGACACCAGAGAGTGGGAGGGTTCCGATGAGCGGAAGTTCCACTTTGGGGTGGAGCCCCGCTGGGGAACCGACAGGCTTTAAAGTAATTTTTTCACAAGCTTGGTCATCTACAGGTTTACTGCATTGAAAATGTTGATTTTTCAATTTTCTATTACAGGGAGCCCTCAGTGGCCCAGTACAATTACACTTTCTCTGCATTAACAGTAAGAAAAAAACATGAGGATTGTGCTGCTTTAGCACAGCCGGCTCATAGGCTTTTCACTGAGAGAAGGAGCAGTAATGCTTAGCTTTTGCATGTATATCACTTTATAGCTAGAAGCAAACCTTGCATAAGTAAGTGAGCCAATATAAGAAAATGCAGAAAGGGTAGGTCGCCTGCATCTCAAGTGCTAACTTGGAATTTTTATTGGAGTATACTATTAACGTACTTCTGATTGAGAACTCAGGGTACCATTTGGAGCCACCAGCAACATGCAACTATTTCTGAGAGAAAACAAGACTAGAATGCTAATGGACTACGAAACAGAAGCGTGTGTATTGCTAATGGCATATAATACATGATGTTCCTTTGCTTGTGGAATGTATTATATGACAGTACAATACTCTTCACAGCTTGGCCAAAGGGAAATAAAAGTTGTAGATCAATTGCAAAATGCTTTAGTGATGAGCATTGCCAGGATAGAAATAGGTTTTAGTTTGTCATTCTTGTCCTACCCCAACCTTCTATTGATTTTCTACATTTTGCTTCCTGAAAACACATTGTTCTGTTTATTCATGGAGAAATCAATGTTTTGATTTGTGTCCGCATAAGGCAGGTTCTCCTGTTAGGCAACTAGCCGCTCTGAGAGAGCTATTACAAAGAATTCAAAATGACAGATGTCAGCCGCTTGCCGTGACATAAAGTATAGCACAATTCACACTTCATATCACTGGAACGGTGAAGCAATGATAATGTAGTGTAGTAAAACATTTAGTGTACAGACACTAACATTTTATATTATTAACAAGTCATTTGCTTGTTGCATCTTTCAATATAAGAAGAATCCATCCAAGAGTTTTTATCTGTAATTATATTCATGTCTTACATGCCCATGTGTTATGGAGGATAATGGGATTGCTGTTGGGTGGTAGCTGGTAGTAGAATACATGCCGTACATATCCAATAAGAAGCAAGTTTAGGAATGCAAATGTGACTTTTGGAGTAAGCATGGATAAAAAGACCAATAGTTCACATAATTCATTCTATTCCTAATGATTTTTTTTATCCATTACTTTAAAGTAGTCTCTAGAATCAGATTTGTCTACTTTGTGGGGGGATACTAGGTGGAGGCCTTTAAAAAAAAAAGAAACGGTATGAAGAACATCTCCCCCAAAGTAGTGTCCTGTTTTCCCCCATAGTAGTGACCTATATCCCCCTCACACGACCCCCCCCCCCCCGCTTTAGTGTCCTCTGCCCTCTTCTCCCCCAGTAGTGTCCAACACCCATTTACATCATCTCCCCCCCCCCCCCCCCAAATGTAGTATCCTTTACCTCCTCTTTTTTACATCTACATGTGCTGGATAGATCCAAAAACAAAAGAGCCTAAATAAGTAATAGAACGATTAAATAACATTTTTGGTACAAATATCATTCAAGTAAAATGTACTAAAAAATGTCAGTGGCTGCATTAAAGTGCAATCCATGACTCCATGAAAATAATATTCATCAAAACAGAAAGTCCATTGTGATAAGCAAGTGCAAATTTTTCATCATAAAATGTATTGGTGTACAAATCAATTACATCCTCTAATGATTGATGCCGGTGCAGTGCTATTCCTTTTTAATTAACTCCATGTGTGCTGTGTCCCAACCTCAATGAGTCCAGACTCACCAGATGTAGTTGACATCTTATGGCTAATGCCAAAATGGATAAAAAGAAAGCTTTCCACAGCTCCTCTGGGCGTGGCTAGGTATTTCTAATGCTGTTTCTTTTTACACAGACCAGTTGGATCTCAACATGTGTATAAAGCAGCACTATACTGCTCTCCACTCTGCAGTTAACATGAGAGTGGCTGAGGCTGTGGGCTGCAGAGCCATGGTCACAATCTACCTCTCGGCTCCCCGCAGTTGACTAGTTGATTGCGATCAACGGCTTGCCGACCCCCGCCCTATATGATACTGCATGTGGGGCGAGCTACAATCCATTAAAGAGAATATAAAATAAGGTAAATCGCATGGACTTTTTGATTTTAGAAGAGGTGCCGTATTTGCCTCCGAGCATTTTACCTTACTGATTGTATCAATTGTTGCCTGGAACTGCTCTTTAGAGTGGCCCTGTAACAGAAGAAAATTCAAGTACAAAAAGAGCTATAGAAAATGAGAGAACAATGCCCCTGATTAAGGAGAAAAGAGGAGACCACCTTATGAAGAAAATAGGCCCTAGGCCTCAATACAAACCTTGCCTTTGTGCAAGACAAAAAAGGTTCTCTACAGGAGAAAACTGCTAATTCAGAAACTTAATATCTATAGAGACCCTCCAAGGTTATCGGTTGTGATGCAATTACCGCTCTGATTGGAGCGTGCGCTTGTTCCAGGAGTCTTGCAGAGCAGCAGTGCTCCCCCTATAGTTTACCAGAGAATAGTCATCCTTAAAACCAGGTTTAGGCACTATGTCATATGAATTTAGCCATTTCACTTATTTTATCTGATTTTAAATACATGTTGGTAAACAAGTCTTCTCCAGGCTGTGTTTTTTCTGTGTATGTGATGGAATGACATAGAGGTTGATTGAAGTATTTACTTTGGAAACCTTTCCCGCTGGTTGATGTAGAAGATACTCTGATGTGACCAAAAGGATAAAGTAGGAAAAGCATTCTGACCTTATTATCACTAAGTGGTCAATATATTATACTTTATTATACCGATTGGTAGTCTGAATGGCACCCTATGATGGGAAGACAGTACAGCACTGAAAGGAGCTTAAGCAAAGCACAACATGCACATACAAGTAAGACTTCGCTACTCTAGTAGGCATTCCCCTGACAGAGTCTTCAGGGACAGGATTCGACCAGCACTTTCTGACTAACTCACTTTGTACATGCAGTGTCTGAAAAGTGTCTGAAAAGTACTACAAGCCAAGCCCAGTGCTGCAGATTACTTTACAGGCCAATCCTATGCATTCCTCACACCAGGGTCTGAGTACGGCCTCTGTGGCTACGCCGTAGATCAGCTGACCCGAAAAGCTGCAAAATCAACTCTTCTAGCTCTGTAGTATCAGCAAGAAACTAAACCATATGGGGCGGGAGGGTTATGAAGACTGACTGACACTTTTTGCAAGCATCCTATTCTCCTGTAGGCAGCGGAATACCCCTTCCATTTCAGAATTCTTCTGACCCTGTGTCCCTTAAATGATTAAAAAGATACACTTATGCTTCATCTCCATGCTCCCTGGCTAAATTAAACCACCCATTCCCCTCACAGATCCATACTTATCTTAATACCACAGTGGGGTCCTCTGCAGTTATTTGCCTCCTGTGTCCTAGCAACAAAACATCTTAGCACAGGCACCCCCATTGCACTCACTGTCCATAGACTTGCACAAGTCCATCAAATCAATACATTTAACTACATGTCTTTAATTCTACAAGAGATTTCATTAGTCTCACTATACTATTGCATTAGCCATTATACAAAAATACCAACTAAAATAATAGTTAAATGATGGTTGAGATTGCATATACATTGATGTCAGGAGACCTGCAAGGGTCCTTTGAAGGGTGGTTCAGGAAGAATAACAGAAAATGTATGTTGTATTCATTAAAAAGTTTAAATATTAGCACTATTTAGGACTAGATGCTAAAAAAGTTTTGTTTTTTGTTATGTTAGCTTGGACTATTTAGGCTTCCGGTGTACTCACACTCGGGTCAGTTTAACAGAAGCGTACTCGAGAGTTCATCCACCTCCCCACTCTCCCACTGCTTTGCACTTACACTGGTTTGTAAGGCAGTGTTCCAGGGCACACTCCCCCGCTAACGAGATCAGTGATCTCTGTTTCACAGTCATTATACAGTTCTCTATGCAAAAGAACTGTGTTCTGGCATGTTTAACCAACACTGCAGCAAACCTTATTGAACCCATCTGTTCTAAGTGGTCCTGGCACAGTACATTTAACCACTCATAGGTGTGGTTTGGAGCACTCACACTACACAAAAAAACTGGCCCAAGGGGCTGAACCACGCCTGCGACTATTTAAATGTGCTAGTTAATTAAATATTGAATTTATTGCATGACTTCTGCTTAGCTTTTTGTGGAAGACACAGCTCCTGAAACAACAGAAAATGATTGTGTCCCTAGATAAGGTTGTTAGTTTCCTTATTTATTTATTAGTGTAATTTCTAAAAGGAATCTAGGTAATATTGCTAATAAATGAGTTAGCACCCACAAGTCATTGATATTTCCTAAGGTGTGCTAAATATCAGAAAAACAGCGGGAGGTTTGGGACCAAAGATGGGCCCAAACAATAATCTAAAAGCGAATCAACCACAAATAATTATCAGTGAATAAACAAGGCTTTATTGATGAGCATACACAAATTCTAATACGATTCCCCTAAAAGTATATACAAAACATATTATCTAAAGGGTAATGTTCCTCCAAAAGAGAGTGGGGAGTTGAATAGACCACTGGACCTAAATAACTAAAATAGACCCCTATTTATCCGGATGAATGCAATCATCAAGGTATGGCGGTGATGAAAAATTCTCTGAGATTGGATATTGAAAATACCGGAATAGCTGCTTGATATTGTTACTATGTTACAGTCATGACACCAGTTAACCAACACAAACAATGCGCCATAAGACATTGGAAAATTTTACGAATCATATCCGCATCAGCAATCTGTTTTAAATAGGAACAAGCACTCAGCTATGAAGAAACATAAAGGTTCATTAACAGCATGGTGGTGTGTTTAATGCATGTATGTTAACTTGTGATATTTTGTGTGGCTCATTTATGTGAATGGGCTGCTAACACTCTAGGGCAGGGGTAGGGAACCTTGTCTCTCCAGCTGTTTTGCAACTACAAGTCTCATGAGACATTGCAAGACCCTGACAATCACAGGCATGACTCCTGGAGGCAGAGGCATGATGGGATTTGTAGTTTCACCACAGCTGGAGAGCCAATGTTGCCTACCCCTGCTCTAGGGGACAGAAAATCAGAGGTATAGCATGTTTGGTCAGGTGCAGTGAGCTGTAATACAGGCACATCGAGAGGTTGCATTGGAGTTTAATTTGCAATGACCACCACTGCAGCGCCTCAATGCAAGTAATGTGCACTACTGTGAGTTACTACTGTGAGTTACTGCAGCACAATGCTGTGAATGGGCCCTTAATTAGGGTACCATTTAGATTACAAAAAAAATAAAAACAGAAAGAGAAGAAAACTTAACTTAGTGATTCTTTATTCCTGACTGGAGTTCTCCTTTAATTACAATTGTTTTGGGAGCAATTTATTGCTTTATGCAATGTTGACACTGGCTTTCTGTTATATAAGAGAACACTGCATTCCGCTGAATGTATAAACAATGAACTGCTGAATAATAAAATATTTCTTCTAAACATAGTGGATGATTCACACAACAAAATTTCCAGAGACACAAAGTGCTATAAAGTAATGTAAGTTATTAATATTTAGAAATATCTCCTC
Organism: Rana kukunoris; assembly: GCA_029574335.1. NCBI lineage: Eukaryota > Metazoa > Chordata > Amphibia > Anura > Ranidae > Rana > Rana kukunoris. The sequence goes on from CM056056.1 coordinate 118,771,031, forward strand.
TAAATGGAGCGTATAAGATAAGAGCTGCAAAGTCTCTGCATACTTGTTAAGTATAATTTTATTGGACATTTGCATGTGTTTATTTCTAATAAACTCCTAGCTGGTGGGGGACCCTAGCTGTATTTCAAAGTAAAGTAAAACAGTAGAACAAATATGAAACGAACCAACCAAGAGATTGCCCTGCAGCCAGTTACTCTTTGTCTCAAAAAACATTCTAGGGGTGATCTTTGTTTTTTATTTTAGGAGTAACTGAGATAAGGCTGAGGGAATTGAGTGGGGGAAAAAAAAAGGAATTACTGTATGTACAGGTTGAGGACAGTAAACTACTTTCTGAAAAGAAGTCCTTGCACAAGCACTGGATCTTAAGAGCATTAAAGGCCCCCGGGCAATAGAGGGCACTGGGACCCAAATAGGAAAGTAACTTATCTACCCGACACCGATTTCCCCAGCTCCAATGCAGAGCTTACTTGAGTTTTACAGCTTCCTTCTCCTAGCTTGACGCACCGCCCGCACAGCACTTTCTCATCGAGCCTCCTGGCCCGGCCTGTGAATGTCAACCTCCACCCTACTGTGTGTGTTGGAAGGACTCCAGGGGGAGGAGCGCGCTCAGCCTCGGTGCACTGGTACCGTGCCGCAAGAGGCTGCGCATTGGTGACTTGCTGCAATGCAAGGCAATGAAAGTAATAGCGGCAAATTAGCCATTACATGCAATGCAGATGCCTGGACAATGTAGCGGCCGACGGCCGGCGGTAATTGTATCTAGAGAGTGACTTACTGATTCGGGCCCCTGGGCAAGTGGGGCCTGACCAAAGCAAAGAACTAGATAGACTAAGCTTTTTAAAATTTTCCATTAAAGCTTCAAGACAAACCATTTAACACTGAAAGTGTAAACTTGGCGATTACAATTGTTAGCTTGTATTCATATATGTAAAACCTTTATCCCAAAAGGAAAAATGATTGTTGCTGTTGCTGTAACTGCTTAAAACATGTTAGCCACAGTTTTAACTGCTTTATTTTGATAGTCAAGTTCATCTAACACTACCCTCTACCCAGATTTAAGCTTAAGGCCTGGTTCACCGTTTTAACATGCGATTTGGCATGTCAAATTGCAGGTCAAAACTGCGGTATTTGCCGCAAATTGCCGGCAATGGCACCATCCTAGTCGGTGCGACGCCGCATTTGTGGCGCTGCACCGATTTCAAAAAGTAGTTCCTGTACTACTTTTTGCGATTTCGGCCCGCGATTTACATAAACATCTGTGCAGAAACCTGCACAGATGTCTCTATAATCGCGGCCGAAATCACGGCTTCACTCCCGCAGCCCAGTGTGAACCCGGGCTAAATGCTGCTGTTCAAGGGTGGCTCCATTACTCCTCCACAGAGTGGAAACACCCTAAGACAGGAAGTGTGTTATTGACCAGATCATAATGTGAAAATAAAAGAGAAATGCCTAAAAAAAAAAAAAAACTGATGCAGCTATTACATGTAAGGTTTTGGTAAACTGCAATATATTACATTTTTGTTTTTAGGTTTAGATACACTTAAACTGAGCAGTAGACATGGCAGTTCTGAAGCGGCACTGAATTTCTGCAGATGTAGTATGTTCTAGTGAGATGTGATTAAAATGCAGACAAGCATTTATTTGCATTCAAATAGCAAATGCAATGTTTGAGAAGAAAAACCTTTAAGGCTGCATACACACGATCGAAAATGTCAGCTGAAACTGGTCCGCAGACCAGTTTCAGCGGACATGTTCGATCTTGTGTACGGCCTATCGGATCAGGTTCGATAGTTAGTACACAAAATCATCGGACCAAAAACCTGCGCATGCTCAGAATCAAGTCGACGCATGCTTGGAAGCATTAAACTTTATTTTTTCATCACGTCGTCGTGTTCTACGTCACCTCGTTCTGGTCCGAGGAGATTTTGGTCCAATGGTGTGTACGCACATCAGACCAACAGACCACTTCAGCCTGGTCCGATGAAAACGGTCCGTCGGACAAGTTTCATCGGACATGTCTGATCGTGTGTACGCGGCCTTAGGGTCACTTTACCACTGACTTTTGCTGGGGCATTTTAACTTTGACCATTGACTTAAGAGGGCACATCTCCACTGATCGTCAATGTAAGAGGACAAAACAATGACAACCATTGAAGGGGGCACTTTTCCATTGACCCCCTGTGTATCCCTTAACCACTGACCACCAGTGAGAAGGGGCACTAAACTGACCTACAATGTAAGTGAGGAATACCCTGATCACCAATATAACAATAACGATCAAGGTAAGGAGCCACTAAAGGGTTGAAGGGTTCTGTAAATGCAAGAAATTTTGACTTTTTCACATAAAAAATATTGATACTAAATATATTCAGAATCAACAGATATAGACAGATTTACTATCACAAAGTACTGATAAGGTTTTACTTTGATTTAGATTAAAGCCTCTTAGTATGAGAAAATAAACAAAAAATTATAGTATCATCATCCTGGAGATCAATTTTGAATAGAATAAGGGTTAATGGGACCCCAAAAGGCCCAAAAAGACCTTTAGAGCAAGTAAGGGGCAAAGGGACTATAGTAGGGCTGTGCAAATTAACTTTTAATCAATCGATTAATCTTTAATTTTTTTGATCGATCAAAATCTTTTTGATCAATTAAAATTCTTTTCATTGGTACTCACCTCTCTGCCGGCTTCTGGGCCTTCAGGGAGTTGCGTCAGAGATTCGGTAGCGTCACAGACACTGGTGGGGCTTGCCGTGTCCATCTGAAGGGCTCCTTTGCTGTGCCTTCATATCTGCATGCCGGCGGCACCTTACTATCTGACACACACAAGGGCTGTTACACTTCAATCATCAACCTGGAATTCTACAACCATCCACTGGGAGTTGTGATAGTTCCCTTCACGGGACATCTACATGCCGACGGACTGATGTTAACCCCTCCTCATCTGTGTATCGTTGTACAGATTTTTATACCAGTATCATACTTAGCTACATGTTTTTATGACTGCTTTTGCTACCGTTTGTTATTACTCACACCATTTTTACAGTTTATGTAGCTACATCGATTTTATCTCCAGTGCAATATTTATTTTGTTACCTACTTGAAGACTATAAAAGTTTTAATGCTATTCCCATCGAACACTGCCTTTGTGTGTTTGTTGTATCTGTCTATCCATTTTTCCAGTGGTTGGTAGCTGCACTGGGAATCAGACTGCAAGGAGGTCAGCTAAAAGTACCGGTAGTTGGATTTGTATGTGCGTTATAGTTAATCGAAATTAGTCGATTAATCGATTAAAAAGAAAAACAATTAATCAAACACAAAAATTTTGATCAGTAACAGCCCTAGACTATAGCGGTACTAGGTATGAAATTTTGAGAAGAGAATTGTAATGGACATAAAAGATATAAACCAATTTATTTAACAAAGTATCAAAAAACAGGAGACACACATGGTTATAAAATAGCAAAAACAGCAATATAAAATGGTGGACATATTGTACGACCAACCGTCCCAATCACCGAGATGGCATAGGCCCTAGACGAAGGGTGGCAGTGAAACTAAGGGGGTCATACAAGTCAGATCTCTACTAGTTTTGCAACGATAGTTGCTTCGTCAGGAGAAATTTTCTGCACAAAGGAAGACCACTCGCTTAGGGAACAAGGGACCAAACGCGGGGAGGGAAACTCTCACGGAGGCCGAGGTGGTAAAGAAGCCCAACTGCAGAGGGGAACCTGTATTGGCTGTGTGAGGATATTAAATGTATAAAGGCCCTGGGACCTAAGTGGTTGTAAGTGGTAAGTAATCAAAAGCTGCACATGAAGTTGTAAGTTGCAGATGTAAATGTGCCAACAACACGAGGGATTTGTTTGTAGATACGTAGCTTGGTGTTTGGTAAAACGGCAAGCATGTCCCAGGGCCAGGTGTGTATCACTTTGTGAACATTGGCCTTCATAAAAAGTTAACAAAACATTACATTTATATAAATTCAATCTAATATGCAGAAAAAGAGGAGTCATATGGTGTAAATTGGCAGTTCTGAACCAGGATCAACAGTTTCAATTGTCAGTTCCTTACAATGTGGGAGTGTTCTTAAAACCTAGGACATTTGACACTAATGTGCTAAAAAATAACTTTCGAAATAAAAATATGTAACTAAATTATACAACTTTTTTTTACCACAGCTGGTCAATATTTTGTTAATTTGCCTGGCAATGGGCCTTGGAAACTGGTATTTTTATGTTGAAAGCTCATCAGAAGAATCATATGGAATAAATAAATCACCCTAACCAATGTTACTGCATCTTTCATCAGCTGTATCTCACTTATGCCCCATGTGGTCCTGTAACAACACCAGCTATCCCTAAACATTCACAGGAAATCCTCACTAAACCCACCAGAGGTGTCTTTTTAGAAACCAGGGCACATATGACACATTTACATATTAAGTAGATTCTGAGTTCTACTTCTAATGGCTGCAGCACTAATAGATTCACAAAGTGATAATAGGAAACTATCACATTCATTCTCAAGCAGGTACTGCTTATCAGCGCTACAGTCAGTCACCCGGATGACGCAGCTAACAAACTATCATTCATGCTGTATATGAATGATTTGACTCCTTTGTTTTGAGCTACTTGGTCCCCACAATACACATAATTAACTAATAAACATGTACAAAAAAAGCTGTTTTACTTTCCCGGCCTTAAAATTATTTTAATAAAGTTTAGAGTCCTTTAACACCTATGGGCTATTGCCACGCTAGAAAGCACATTTCTAGCGTAAAAAAGCGCATCAAAATGATTCCTCCTGAAATCCCATGCTGCAGAACAAGTTCACGGCCAATGCTCTTCGCACAAAATTCCACGGATTTGTCCAATGGAAATCCGATCGTGTGTACGAGGCTTTAGACTTTCCAATATTTCAGTGCCTTGAAAAAGTTTTCATTCCCCTTGAAATGTTCCACATTTTTTCATGTTACAACCAAAAACGTAAATGGATTTTATTGGGATTTGATGTGATAAGCCAACACAAAGTGGAAGAAAATTGATAAAGTGTTTTCTAATTTTTTTACAAATAAATATCTGAAAAGTGTGGCGTGCATTTTTATTCAGCCCCCTTTACTCTGATACCACCAACTAAAATTTAGTAGAACCAATTGCCTTCAGCAGTCACCTAGAGTCCACCTGTGTGTAATTTAACCGCTTGCCGACCAGCCACCGCAGTTTTACAGTGGCAGGTCGGCTCTGCTGGGCGAGATCACGTAGATCTACATCATCTCGCCGAGCAGCCAATAGGGTAGCAGCTCCCGGTCCTATCGGGGGGAGAAATGCTTGATTGTGTGTTCATACAATGTATGAACAGCGATCAGTAATTTCCCCTAGTCAGTCCACCCCCCCCTTCAGTTATAACACACACAGGGAACATACTTAACCCCTTCCTCGCCCCCTAGTGTTTATCTGCACTTACGGATATATATACACATCCTGATACTTGAGCTGCCATAGAACACAGGGTCTATGATTTAGAGAGCTGGCCAAATCCAATGATTTCTCATGGCCCGTACACATGACTGGTTTTCCCGTCGGAAAAACTGCGATGAGAGCTTTTCGTCGGGAATCCCGACCGTGTGTGCACCATCTGACTTTTTCCCACTGGAAAACTGCTGAAAAAAAAGCAGGATCAGGAAAAAATCCTAGCAGGAAAAGCGTTTGTCTGTATGCTTTTGCGATAGGAAAAATACCATGCATGCTCGGAAACAATTTGACGCATTGTCGGAAGCATAGAACTTCATTTTGTCGGCTCGTCGTAGTCTTACGTCACTGCGTTCTTGGAAGTCAAAAGTTCACCGGAATTTTGTGTGACCGTGTGTATGCAAGGCAGGCTTGAGAGGAACTCCGTTGGTAAACCATCGTTTTTTTCTGACGGGAAAACCGGTCATGTGTACGGGGCATAAGACACTGGTTGCTGGGCCAGTGGTTTATTGGATGCTGTGCCTGCTTCCTGGAGGTTAAGAGGCAAAAAGTGAGGTGACATCAGGGGGGTTGGGGGTGGTGGTAGCCTAGGAGGGAGGGGACAAATACGACTACTTCAGGCTGCAACTAGCCTAGGCATTTTGCTGACTGTTAAGCTACAAATATACATACAATTACAGTCAAGCATTAAAATCCAATTCAATGGATTAGCACACAAAGAGGAAGGAGCCTGGTCTGACTATGGGTAGAAGTCAATGCCTCACGTACAATTTTAGCCTAAGGTCAATGTGACTGTACGAGAACACAGGGGTCATTGATTGTTGGATGCTTATAACTGTATCTGTAATTATTGTGTCTGTTTTATTATTTAAAATTCAATATGATCATCTTCCTGTAATGCTGCCTGCATGTGAAAACGTGCGTTATCTAACTTACAATATAAATTTATTTTGTATCATCTAGGTGATTGGATTTGCTCTAAGCTTGGATGGTAGCAGTCTCAGCTGACTTGCAATTTTATGCAAATTTACATTTGCCTGGTGGGGTATTTGTTTTTATTATGTTGTTCTGTGTGTGTTGTTCTGTGTGCAGGTCCAGATAATTGGGATAGTTAAATCAATACCATAATTCTAACCTGATATTAATATGCCCACTAGGAATAACAGACTATGGTAAAATAAGAATAAAATAATGGAAAGCAGTTCAGTTGGGTAGCTGTCATGTTCTGAGATTAAGGAGGATGTCCACATAGGTCCATTATATGTGTAGTTTGTTTATAATTATGCTGCAAAATGTACAATCATGTATTTATTGCATATCATTTACATGCTTCTCCCACTGATATAGCAATATTCACTTTGTTATTGTTGCCTAAACAAAAGTGTGCAAGTATCATAAAATAACACTGAGAAAACCAATGTTTTATAGCTTGACACTATAAGAAAAACATAGGCCAAATATCTCAGAATGTCAGGTCCAAATTTCTCACACTTCTATTATTTAAGGAACTCACTTTGATTCTTGGGTATATCTCCATAATGTCATGCAAATCCTCTGACGCTCCCTGCTGAAGACTCCCTGCTGAGATTATCTGCACTTACGGATATATATACACATCCTGATACTTGAGCTGCCATAGAACACAGGGTCTATGATTTAGAGAGCTCCTAGCTCCATTTATATAAAACCGACATGCATTTTCACTGAATGCTGCCAGCTTCCTTTCCTCTAAATCATTTGGCAGAATAAAACACTTGACACATCCATACAAGTCGGTTGCTACTAACGGATGCTGGTAAGTTTTGCCACATTTAAGCTGCTTGCATGATGACAGTTCAATAATGGCTGAATGAATGACTGATACAATCAATGACTTTTAATCTGCAAGTCCCAAGTAACATAAAGATGACATAAAGAAAAGAAAAGCTTTAAAGCATTAATGTCACTTTACAACGCTGCTGAAAATTGTAGGATAATTTATTTTTTTATCTGTAAAATGTATTGCTACTGATCAATGTGCCCTACCTTTTTACATTTAGTTCTGTTTACACGGTTGCGCTGCCTTACAGCAGATTAGGCCACATATTTAGGTGCATTGCGTTAAGACAGCCCATTTATTTAAAAGGATGCATGCAGCAATTTCAGCAGTGCATTAAAACGCAACACACTCTAGTCAACAATAAATGGCACTGCATTGCACCAAGACATCACAGCATTGTGAACAAAATACTATTTTCCACAACTTTGCACTGTTGTGTGTAGTGGTAACATGCATTAGAGCAACAAGGGGTAATGCACAATATGCGTATTTATGTGTTATGGTGTAATTTAATGTAACTATGATATAAGAACCATAGCTGGAGTTCAGTTTTAACCTTGTATGAAACATAGATCATATAGATTCTTAAAATTAGAAATGTTGAGGCTCGTGTTAGGCCCCGTACACACGAGGAGACATGTCTGATGAAAACGGCCTGCGGACCCTTTTCATCGGACATGTCTCCTGCAGGATTTTGGTCCGGCGGTGTGTACACACCATCGGACAAAAATTCCCTTGGACAGAGAACGCGGTGACGTGGCGGTGACGTTGACGCGGCCACGTCACCAAACCAGGAAATAAAATGCTTCCACGCATGCGTCGAATCCATTCGACGCATGCGAGGGATTTCGGTCCGCTGGTTAGTCATACTAACCAGCGGACATGTCCGACGGCAGGTTTCCAGCGGACAAGTTTTAAAGCATGCTTTAAAACTTTTGTCTGCTGGAAACCTGTCCGCTAGGCCGTACACACGATCGAATCTGTCCGCTGAAACTGGCCTATGGACCAGTTTCAGCAGATATGTTCGATCGTGTGTACGCGGCCTTATGGTCATGTTGTAGTCATAGTTGGAGTTAAATAAAGTCCCAGAAACAATGCGCCATATCTTTATACTGTGTATTTGGTGATGGAAGTAATCCACTGTGGTTAGAAACTCTATAACTTGATTATCAGCACTTGATCATGGAAATGCATTCCTGGGGGTAGTAGAAAATTGTATATTCTATGTAAGTTATAGAATGTTATAATATAGACAACAAACATAAAGAAGGAACATGTTGGAGCTGTAATATTATAATTACTTCCTTTTTCAACAGGAAAGATGACTGCTGAAACTGAAGAGACATTCAACAATGAAACACTAGGGGGCACTACTTTCTTTCAACAGTTTAACACCACCACAGAGAGTATTTCCACAAATACCACGAGCAGCCCTTTGGATTTTACAGATCCCTTGCCTATTATTATATCACTTGCATGCATTTTCCTGTTGCTGGCAACCTGCCTCATATTTGTGACACTCTGTAAGCCTGCAGCCCTAGACCAGTCGCTATATGGACCACGGGAAATCATGCCTTATCATGTGGAAGATGCCAGTGAGCCACAGCTCAGACTGTGGAAGAGGCTTGGCTCACTCAGGCAATCAATCAACAGCTTCAGACGCAGTCGGCCAATATCTCAGTGCCAAAGGACTAACCCAAGACGAGCACAAGCCAACCAAGACTGGTCTTTCATGGAGTCCACCAAAATGTGACTTGCCATTTTAATAGTGCACTTTTATTTGTTTAAACTGAAACAGAGCAAAGGATTTTTGGTATTTACTACCTAATACAATGAGACATATTTTACAAATTAATCTTAGTTTTCTGCTTAAATAGTGCCTACAGGTTGCTGAGGTCAAAACATGTTCCCAGACCCAGTGTAACATGACTAGCACTGGCAATTGGTGCTGTTAATAAAGAAGGGCACAGATATTTTTAATGACTCCTCCTTAGCTAGATATGTGCTCCAGGGCAAGATGGGGGTCATAGGTGTGTCCAGCCTATAGCTTTAGGGTGTGCACCTTAAAACTTAAACGCATGCATAATGGTGTCAGCAGGGCAGGGATTGGTGTCAGTAGGGCAGAGGATGGTGTCATCAGTTTTTATTTTTATTATTCTATTTTTTATTACAATTTAATTTTTTTATAATTTTGTTTACAATTTGTTTATGAGCCCAAATTAGGGGACTGAAATGTCAGAGGGGGAATCTGCACCACACAGGGTGATTAGGGTGTCCCCAGGCACACCTGGCACACCCTGTGTGCGTGCATTTGATGGGGGTAGTATGTGAAAACTTTAGAATAATTTTATAATTTTTTATTTATTCTGCAAATGTAGTGACATGCTGTCACTAAGTACATTAATCCTAACGTGATAAAGATTTACCGTATATCTATTGAAACTTTTTTCAGGTGATTGCAATCTATATTTAGGTTTGCAAGTTATTGCAACTTGGAACCCTCTTTAAAGTAAAGGGAAGTCTCCTCTTAGTTGTCACCAGACCAAGTGTTCCCACTCAAAAATGTCCTCACTTATCCTGTTTCAGTGGCAACTGTAACATTTGGAAGTTGCAATTACGTTTTTCCTGGAGACATATTGAATTAAGGCAAACAGCAATAAAAATGACCGTTCACACAACCGTTTTTCATGACGAGAAAAATTCCATTTTTTAAATTGGTCGTGTGTAGGCTCCAGAGCATTTTTTGCAATGAGAAACATGGCCATTAAAAATTGAGAACCTGCTCGTTTTTCACGCCGCCGTTTTTCTCGTTATGAAAAACGGTCATGTGTAGGCTTTAACGACAGGGAAAAAACGCACAAGCTCAAAAGCAAGTTATGAGAACTTCATCTTTATAGTGCTGTCGTACGTGTTGTACGTCACCGCGCTTTGCTCGAGCATTTTTTGACCGTGACCGTGTGTATGCAAGGCGTGCTTGAGAGGAATCATGTTGAGAAAAATGTTTTTTTTTTCCATGACATGAAAAATGGTGGTGTGTGCGCGGTATTACTCTTAGTGCATATTCAGGAAAAGTTTATCCATGTGAACACAGACTTTTGTTTTAAATAGAAAAAGGAGAAATGACAGCGACTACAAAAGCTAGTCAGTTTGGTATTTTTGTTTTTAATCAACTAAAGATAAAGATTTGCCTGACAGCATTAGCTGTCAAGATATTTTTCTGCCCCAGTGCCTAGAGATGCATTGATTCATAATGTAACTGTACCTTAAAGCTGTACTATGGAAATGTGAAGAGTTAGAACACTCTAGAGAACTGCACTAAAAACATATATTGCACAAAGGAAACAAGGCAGCTGTACATAAAGATACATTTATTAAAGCTTGTCTTTTTATTTTGTAGTTTTGCAGTAGTTACAAGAGTTTTTTTTTTAAATACAAGACAAAAAATTTGGAATGAATATGCAAGAAACCGCTTTAGCTAAAGATGTAATGAATGAGTGCTGTTAGATAATTTCTAAGTGGATAATTGCAATGGCCATATACTCGCACTGTAAACTAATAATTACAATGGCAAAGGGCCACCACCACCATCAGTAACAACTCCTTAATTACCTGCATATATAAAATGTAGCCTTACCACAGCTGATAAATTTACTGATGGCTGAGCATTCCTGGATTTTGTTTTTATATTATATTTCACACTGGCAGACACCAGAATGCAGACTTGAAGTGGAAGTCTAAACAAAATCCCTGCATCTATAGACACCAGAGATCTAACACTAACCTATCTATCCCTGTAAAGAAAAAACTAGTATACATACCTTTTTGGAAGCTGATCTGACCCACTCCGACCGGATCCCACGCTGAGCGGTCAGCCGTGACTTCTCTGTGTAGGCGGGTGCAGAGGATACGGAGGACAATAGAAGCCCCATAGTACCTCTATGGGTGACGTCATTTCACAGCCATTGTCTTCCATGTTTTCTGCAGAGCCTCCAGCGCTGGAGACTGTGTCGGAGCCAGTCAGATCGGCTTTCAAAAAGGTATGTATACTCATCTTTTCTTTACAGGGATAGATAGTTTAGTGTTAGATCCCTGGTGTCTTTAGATGCAGGGATTTTAGATTTTGCATGGACTTCCATTATAACTCATCATATGATGGCTATGGCAGGCCATACATGGGTTGAATTCCGAATGAACTTTCTTTCAAAAATCTGAAATGTTGTGTTTTGTAATCCAATGGTCCCACAATTGATTAAGAAATTTGACCAACCAAGCCTTTAATTTGCTATAGAAAATAAATTTTGTGGCTGAGAATTTCCTTTTCTTTCCAGGTCACAGCGCATTATATTTTTGATTATATTTCACGCAGGATTCTCCCATTATTGTTTTTTTTTTTTTTATTTCTAACATGCCCTATCTCTCAAATTTGATGGCTGAATGAAAATCGGCCATTGCTGTAGCCATCTAATGGTGCGAAATTCTAATGAAAATTCTTAGTTACGATTTTCAAAAGACACATTTTTCGGAATTCCACCCATGTATGGCCAGCTTTATGCTATGCTAGCTTCAAACACAGTACAATGGATGTAGCAACCAGAACATCAGGAGGTATGCCTGTCATTACTGATCACTTTAGTAACTACAGCTGCCAACACACAGACACCACTTCATACTCCATTTTCGGGACACTGATTCTGCATTCAGATACATTTCAATCAGAAATAATGGAACGACAATTTTTGCTAATTTAATTTTAATTCCCCACTTGCAGTGAGAAAGAGTTAAAGGCAGAATCAAACTGCTCTAGGCCATATATATATATATATACACAGTGCCTTGCGAAAGTATTCGGCCCCCTTGAACTTTGTGACCTTTTGCCACATTTCAGGCTTCAAACATAAAGATATAAAACTGTATTTTTTTGTGAAGAATCAACAACAAGTGGGACACAATCATAAAGTGGAATGAAATTTATTGTTTTTTTCAAACTTTTTTAACAAATAAAAAACTGAAAAATTGGGCCTGCAAAATTATTCAGCCCCCTTAAGTTAATACTTTGGAGCGCCACCTTTTGCTGCGATTACAGCTGTAAGTCGCTTGGGGTATGTCTCTATCAGTTTTGCACATCGAGGGACTGACATTTTTGCCCATTCCTCCTTGCAAAACAGCTCGAGCTCAGTGGGCCTCCTGGCTGCATCTCTGATCAGTCTTCTCCTTGTATGAGCTGAAAGTTTAGAGGGATGGCCAGGTCTTCGTAGATTTGCAGTGGTCTGATACTCCTTCCATTTCAATATTATCGCTTGCACAGTGCTCCTTGGGATGTTTAAAGTTGGGAAATCTTTTTGTATCCAAATCCGGCTTTAAACTTCTCCACAACAGTATCTCGGACCTGCCTGGTGTGATCCTTGTTCTTCATGATGCTCTCTGCGCTTTAAACAGACCTCTGAGACTACCACAGTGCAGGTGCATTTATACAGCGACTTGATTACACACAGGTGGATTCTATTTATCATCATTAGTCATTTAGGTCAACATTGGATCATTCAGAGATCCTCACTGATCTTCTGGAGAGAGTTTGCTGCACTGAAAGTAAAGGGGCTGAATAATTTTGCACGCCCAATTTTTCAGTTTTTTATTTGTTAAAGTTTGAAATATCCAATAAATTTCGTTCCACTTCATGATTGTGTCCCACTTGTTGTTGATTCTTCCCCAAAAAAATTACAGTTTTATATCTTTATGTTTGAAGCCTGAAATGTGGCAAAAGGTTGCAAAGTCCGAATACTTTCGCAAGTCACTGTATGTAGCACTCACTCCCAAAGGAGCTGCTGGTTAGAATTGGGATGGCATGTTACCTCATGGCTTCGGTGAAGTGTCTAGGGTGAACGATGAAATGCAATAGCAGTAAAGGAATGTCCGCAAATAGGAAGTCTCTTCATATGTGCTCTATATTACCCAGCCGGGTGAAAACAGTTAACAAGTGATGGAAATGATAGACAAAAGTTGGAAGGAGAACTGCAGATTCAGCCCTTGGATATGGAAACAATCCTGTCTCCGACAACAATCCGTTTTCTTTGACCACTCCAGCCTGAGTGGGTATAGCGTACCTGGACAGGTCTCTCTCACGGAACTGGCAGAGTATCGCTCCGGAATTTAAAAAGGATGTCTCTGCCACAGACTTGTCTTGGTGACCATCAGAAAAGCGCCTCTGCCACAGGCCTCCCCTGAGTATAGATACGGAGGAACTCCTCCTGAGTAAAGTTCTGCCTGAACCTTCCTTCAACGTCGCGCAGGTACCCACCGAGAGAGGAATACATCCCTCAGTGTCCAGTACCTTGATCCCCAATGGTTCGTCTCAATACTGTTGGACCGCCAGCCTCTCAATGGCACTCCTCAACTGGACTCCCCACCGAACTGCTTGGATGTTCTGGACCAACTTGGCTCCAGAACCAGGAACACTGCGTAGCACCCACACCCCGGCCTGGTAGGCCATAACGCTCGGGGCACGGTGATGTGGTCACCCTAAAGGTGGGTGCCACACCCAGGAAGAACTGCTGCAAAAAATGGCATCTGCCTCATAAGCCCCCTCTCCCAGCATGCCCAGCGAGGCCCAGGCCTCCTGATTGGCTGCTTGGAGAGAACACCCAAACCCTAACTTCCACTGCTGCCATCTGTCATCCTGGGGTGGAACAACACCCCAGACACAACAGAATGAGCCCACGGCACAGCCGAGCTGAAGCATAAATCAGAATTGAGATCAGAGTCACTTTATACTCTGATCATCCCCTTAAATTTACTAGCACCCGTACTTGGAAGTACATGGGCGCTACATATATATATATATATATATAAGATTTGCTTCATCATTTATTTATTTTTTATTACCTGAGGCTAGTCATTCTAGTCCAATATCACTTTGACCACTGTCCGGCCACTGGACTTACAGCTGCTTTCCCAGTCATTTTAATACCAGATCTCTTTTTTGGGTCACTCTATGCAGCTAAGCTCTGAAAAAGTCTTAAGCCGCGTACACACGGCAGAGAACCTCGACGGGCAGAACACATCGTTCCGCCCGTCGAGGTTCTCTGCCGGCCGTCGAAATCGGCGACCCGCCCGTCGGGAATGGCAACCAGCCATTCATCCAGGTGGGCCGTCGAGCAAATAGAGAGCCTGCTCTCTATTCGCTCGACGGGATTCCCGACGGGCGGGGCTCGCCGAGAGCGTACACACGGCCGAGGTTCTCGGCAGAATGCGGCTCCCAGCGAGGTTCTCGCTGGTTTCTGCCGAGAACCTCGGCCGTGTGTACGCCGCCTTACACATTTATTATCCCTATACTGGAGAGGAGTAGCAGAATGTATTTTGCAGTGTTATTCTGCCTATGCTGTGTGTGAAATGTACCTTACTGACAACTTTGTATATATATATTAAAAAAAATGTTCTTTCTGTGTTTTCTAAAAACTTGTGAAAAAGATAATGGAATCTTCAAAAGACATATGCCTCTTTAAAAATACCTCAGGGTGTCTGTTTTCCAAAATGTGGCAATTTTGTGGGTGTTTTTACTGTCCTAGTCCTCCGGGCTTCCAAAAATCTGTGTTTTTTTTCAGCTGGAACTTGGTGGAACTCAGTTCCAACACCTCTGGCTCAGGCCCTCTGCTCCCTGCTCACCACTATAGCTTGCAAACACAGAAGTCTGGCTTCTGTGTTTACAAATTGAAAGCTTGTTTCCTAACGGCTCCCACAGATCTGAGTGACTGCCACTGAGTGCAGGATGGGGACCAGGAAGATGCAGGTACACCTCCCAAAACCCCAACTGAATGATCCTCCTGCAAGTGAGAGAGACAAAGCCACCTACAGTGTCCAGGGAGGTAGTAGAGCCAGCACACCAACACAAGTAAGACATGTGGAATCACTCCCGAGTTAGCTTCGGGATCCCTGGACAGGTGAATATCCTTATATACTGTATAAAGTTAGCAGCTAAAGTATTTGTAACTGCTGACTTTAATTGTTAGGGGGAGACTGAAGCTACTCTTCAAGCTATAGAAAACATATCTTCTGTAAAAGGTTTGGGGTACTAGTATTGTGAAAAAAATACCTAGAAAACTTGGGCAACAAACATGTCAGCATTGTTTGTATATGTGGCCGATTCATAGATGACTACAAGCAATTAGAAATTTGGTAGACATTTAAAAAAAAAATGCAGTGGAATAATTATTTGAAAAACTGGCTGTTATTAAACGCCTTAATTTCTCTATAAAACCATTGTATAAAATATAATTCTAAAATTCATAACAGTTTCTATAGGGTGCACAAAATGGTTTGTAGTGGCAGATATTAGATCATTTGTTAGATTAGTTCTAATGCGCCCGGATTTTGGAACAAAATAATATATTTGGAAAAATTCAGGTATATTTCTTTACACACAAACATTCTTAGAAAGATATACATTATGGCCCAGATTCACGTACATCTGCGCATTATTGGACCGGCGTAGCGCACCGCCTTTACGTTAGACTTGCGCAATTTTGCCGCGTAATCACCCTATTCTCGTAGCTTTTGCGCAGAAAATTGCGCATGCGTAACGTTTTTTCATAGGCGTAAGGCGGAGTAATACAAATTGGGAAGGACGTGGGCGTGTTACATTGAAATGAGCCGTGACCCCATGCAAATGAAGGGCCGGCCGGCTCGCGCATGCGCGCTTGAAGGAGACCATGGTCAGCTCCGCTGTGCGCATGCTCACAACTCGGGAGTGGCGCAATCAGTGAAATTGGAAATGGACTAGGGCAACGTTGTGAACTACGCAAACAGCATAAATAGACAGAGACAAACGCACTTGCATTGCAAAAGTACATCCCTTTGTCCCTTCCCATTTAACCAAGTGCTTTTGTCCTGTTGTTCGTTGCGTTGTGTTTTGTAGTTGTCAGATTAGTGTTCTGTGTGATCAAGTGTTTGTTAGTAGATCTTTGAAAGTGTTTTTTGATAAGTGTTTGAATGACTGTTTGTTTGATATATTTCTGTTCGTTTGTTTTCTTGCTGTTTTTTTGCTGTTTGTTTTTGTGACTCTTTCTTGCTGAGTGCTAGTGTGATTTTTTGGGTGTTAGATTTGTGTGTGTTCTTGCTTGATTGTTTGTGCTTGTTTTTGTGAGTGATTTTTGCTGACTGGGAGTGAGTTTTTTGGGAAGTATGACAGAGAGAAAGAGAAAGCTCAATTTTACTGTGGGGGAAAAAAGAATTCTTGCCCGGGCCATTAGCGATTATGGGCGTTTCCTCCACGGCCCAGACAGTGCCAACACCAACCCGGCCAGGAGGAGGGAGATTTTGGATATGATCACTGAGCAGGTCAATTCAGCGGGGGAGGGGGAGACACGGACCGGTCTGGGATTGACAAAAAAATCAATGACCTCCGGCGTCTGGTCAAACAGAAGCTGGCCAGAATGCATGCCCATGCCAGGGGCACAGGAGGGGGCCCACCATGCCCTATTAGGCTGACAGCGGAGGAGCGTGCGGTGGCCCTGACCTTTCATCGGCATGAAGTTGAGGGCCTGCCCGGCTTTGACTCAAGTCCGGAGCCCGTAGTGCCAGGTAAGTTTTTTTTTTTAATATCAGGTGTGTAGCATGTGTGGGGGAGGGGGTGAAAGGGAATATGTGGCAAGTGTGTGGATCCTCCAACCTGTGAAAGTTTTGTGTCATCCACAGATGTGCAGGAGGGTGCAGGGCCATCTGGCCTGACCGCACCATCCCCAGGACAGCGGCCTAATGAGGCCCCCCAAACAAGGCCGGAGTCCGCGGAGGAGGTTCAAGAGGAGGAGGAGGTTCAAGAGGAGGAGGAGAATCATGAGGAGGAGGAGTCCATGTCAGGCACTGGACGTTTGGTTTTTGAGGACTCTTCCCCTCTGGCTGGCAGCAGGCAGCCCTCCCTAAGGGGGAGCCCCCTCCTCCTCCCCCAACATGGCTCCCCTCCCAAGGGCCTCCCCTTCTCCCCGGCCACAAGCATCAGCTGGAGGCAGGATTTCATCCCAGAACACCAGGGGGTTGGCCGATCTCCTGCTTCCACTCTAAGAAGGGACCAGTTCCTCCAGACCCGCCATCTGGGACAGGTCAGCCAGACATTGGTGCGGATGGAGGAGAGCCTGTCCCCCATCAAGGATACGCTGGGGAACCTGGACTCCCACTCCCGGGCTTTCACAACCTGCCTAAACGAACTGCAGACGACATCAGCAGGCATTGGGCAGGATGTGAGGGCCCTTACCCAGGCTATCCAGGCCAACACGGCAACACTTGGTGCTGCCCTGGACAGAATAGCCGTGGCCTTGGAGGGCAGGCCGCCAGGTGGGCAGAGATCAGGGGCTGCTCCTCCTTCCCCGGTTTTCCCCCTCCCCATGAGTCTCCCCTGAAGAGCCGGGGCCGTGGCCGGGGGCGCCCCAGGCGTGGCTCACGTAAAGGTCAATAATTTTTATCCCCCTCTTTTTTTTTTGGCTGGAAATTTTTTGATTTTGCTGGGTATTTTTTTTTTTTGGGTTGTGAATGCTGTTTGAATGTGGGGGTGACATTCCTGCCGGAAAAGGGGTGTCACCCTCAATTTTGGTGGAGAAGGGTTCCCCAGGACCAGGGAGAAGTGATCCCCAGGTCCGTGTGAATGGTGTATGAATGTACAGTGACATAATTGGAGCCGTGGCGTGGCGTTGCTGATCACAAGTCCAGCATGGTGGACTGGTGCCAATCCAATTTGATGTGGATGTGGGGTGTGTGCTAGGGACCACAGTGGTGTGCATGCATGCATTCTCATTGTGCCATGATTAATGTGTGTGTTTAACGTGCAAAGATGCCCAATGTGAGCTGTCTCCTGGCTGCTCTTCCCTCAGAAGACGGGGGACCCTCGGTTAGGGGGGGATTGTCTGGTTCAGGGTCAGGTCATCACGTAGGTCAATCTGCAGGCCCTTTTTTTTCTGCAAAGTTGTGCAGAATGCAACATGCACCGATGATCTGGCACACAAAGTTTGGGGAATACAAGAGGGTACCCCCAGACTTATCCAGGCATCAGAAACGTGACTTTAGGAGACCAAAGGTGCGCTCCACCACTGCTCGTGTTTGGGCATGTGCTTGATTGTATCTTTCCTCTCCTGGGGTTTGGGGGTTCCAGATAGGAGTCATGAGATGGGGTCCCAGTGGATATGCAGAGTCACCTGTAAGGGAAAAGACAGGAGGATGTTAGTCATGCATGTGCCCCTTGTGATGTGTGCATCATGGGAGGGGATAGTCATGCCTGCCACCCATGTCACTCACCAACCAGCCAGGTGTCCCCATACACGTTATGATCGAATTCCATTCGGATGTGGCTATGATTGTATATGTAGCTGTCATGGCTGGACCCTGGGTGTTTGGCACGGACGTGCCATATGAGGCCTTGGGCATCGACTATCACCTGTACGTTGATGGAATGCCAATGCTTCCGATTGCGGTACATGTGCTCTGTCTCCTGGGGGGGCTGGAGTGCCACTAGTGTGCAATCAATGGCCCCCACAGTGCGTGGGAATCTGGCAATTCTGTAGAAATCTGTCATTGCCTTCAGCCGCAGGTCCTCAGTGGTGGGTTTGATGATTTGGTTGGCCATGCGTCTGAGGATTGCAGGGACAACCTGGTGCACACATCTGCTCATGGAGGATTGTGACATCCCAGCCACCACTCCACTTGTACGCTGAAAAGAGCCACTGGCAAGGAAATGGAGTGTTGCCATGACCTTGACCAGTGGCTGCACTGCATGTGAGCAGTGTGTTGGGCTGGTGATGTCCTCCTGCAGGGTTGTGGTTAATTCCAGGATGACATGAGGGGTGAATCTGAAGATGCGAAACACCTCAGAATCACTCATGCCAAACAGGTCTATGCGGGTGCGGTATATCCACTCCCGTGCCATCCTCCGTGCCATCCTCCGTGCCCTCATCCTTCTTTGTTCATCTAAAGTCAGTAGTATAGCTATGTGCGACGATGCCCCTGGCATGTTGGCATACAGATTGTTGTGCAACACGTGTGACTGCTGAGCTCCTCACTAACAGTGTTGCTTTATCTAACAAGTAGACTTTTTTTCTCTTTTTAGACCAGCTTTTATATGCTCTAATTTTAGACAGGACATTTTGCTGTTGTGCACACTGCGTCGCCTGCGCTGCCCCAACGTTCTTTTGTGGATCCCCGTAAGTCCCTCATTAGCATATTTGACTAGCAAATCAATGGTCTGTCTAGCGCACTTTTGCGCGGACGGATGCGCCAGTATAACGAAATTAAGCGGGACAAAAAAAAGTAGATTTTTTGCGTATCTCGTTCTGGGGATGCCGTGCATCGAAACGCACATTTCGACTTACGCCGCGCATCTCCTGTTGCGCAGGCGTAATCGTTCTGTGAATCTGGGCCTATGATTTTAGGATAGATCCTCATTGTATGTTACTCATCTCAATTGGCATTTGGTAAAGAAAGCGCTGCAAATTTACAGACAAAAATTGTAAGTACCCCTAAATTGTAGATGATAAGTGCCACAAAAATATACAACTTTGAGCAGACAAAATATGTGTATTATTGAATCTTTGCCAATCTCTAAAACAAAAAAAAAATCAGATTTGAATACAGTTGTTAATTGTGTTACACATATAACACAAACCTGCTGAGGGCTCACAAATGATAGACAGGAGTGACAACTTGGAGTACAAACATTTGTGGCTGCTATTGTTATATTACTGTGATATTACTGTGAATGTCAGAAATAGTAGCAACAAAAACGATTGGCTCACTATAATAAATGGCAAAGCTCTTTAATTTTTGATAAACAAATATTTCACCAAATTTTTTAATTACCGGTTCATCAGGCACTCACATGTCTTGAAATAGAGATGGTACAAAACTGTAACAAATACTGTGTCAATGTTTCAATGGATCCCTACTTATCTTCCTCAAGACCTGCGAGTGACTCCAAATTACTTTAGAGTTGTGTGAAGAATACCTCGGTGAAATGCACCCGGGAATATAAATAAAAATAGAGTGCGTGGCTACACTTGGTACTAGATATGTGCATTCCCGTTCGTACGAATGTTATTTTCGTACGAAAATGTTCATTTTCGTACCCGCGGGATAATGTGTACATACGAAAACGGTAAAGCACCAAAATACGAAAACGACGGGATAACGGATGAGCCGCATAACGAACGACCGCAAATACGAACGAACGATCCGACGGGAAAAAACGACAAAACGAAAATGGCAAAATAATGAAAATTAAATCTGTATCAAGAGGTTTGCATTGTGTATTTTGTTTAAATCTGTTTTGTGTTCGTTTTCAGTTGTATGTTCATTGTTCAATGACATCTATAACAAAAGAATTTCATTATGTATATTGAATGAATTCTTTTTTCTTTTTTCTGTGTATTCAAAATACTGAATGCAATTTTTTTGTTATAGGTGTCATATCAACATACGAAAATAACAAAAGAAACAGGTTCAAATGCAAACCTACTGTTTATGGGTTTTTTAATGGCCAGAGAGTTATGCCGCGTACACACGATCACTTTTTGCGATGAAAAAAAACGACGTTTTTCAAACTTCATTTTCCAAAACGACGTTGCGTACACACCATCGTTTTTCCCAAAAAGTCTAGCAAAGCGCCGTGACGTCCATCACGTACGACGGAACTATAAAGGGTCATTTCCATGCGGAAGACGGCCTCTTTTGCTGATATTGTGTTGCTGCGTGTTAGTAAAAGTTTGGTGAGAGACGATTCGCGCTTTTCAGTCTTCGTGCTTTAATATCGTTTACTGTCGTACAGTTTGTGCTTTTGGGGTCGTATTTGTGATACAGTGCTTGTTTTCCAATCGTATCTGTTTTGGCAGTGCGTTCTTGTCTACACGTTCCTGTTTTGCAGGTCCGTTCTTCAAAGGCATTTCTGTACTTCAGAGCGGTGTTTTAGTGCGATCTGATTTGACGACCGTTTTCTAGCCATGTTGCGGGTACGTTCTCGTCGCCGAGATCGTGCTGTGCTTCTTGTTGGGATGTGTGCTGCATCCCGGCTCCGGTCCTTGAGGAGGGCGAGAAGGACTTTGTGGGCCAAGGACTGGTTTCTTCGCAGGGACCAGTTCTCTCATATGCCTCTGCTGCGGGAGATCCGAGAAAATAACCCTGATGATTTCAGGAATTTTCTTCGGATGTCTGACCCCGTATTTCAGCAGCTTTTGGCTTCGGTGTCGCCTTATATCACCAGGCAGGACACCGTTATGCGGGAAGCCATCACTGCTGAGCAGCGGCTAGTTGCCACCTTGCGGTACCTGGCAACAGGGAGAAGTCTGCAGGACTTGAAGTTCTCGACGGGCATCTCCCCCCAGGCTCTGGGCCTCATAATTCCCCAGACCTGTTCTGCCATCATTCATGTTCTGCAGGAGGACTATATTAAGGTAAGTGGTGGCCTTTAAAGGCACAAACTATGTTTTATTTAGGCTTTTGTATTTGTTTCAATTTGTTTGGTTTTAAACAGTCCCTAATTAACCTGTTTGTGATCTGCTGGTAATGTTCCCTTTCATCTCCATGCATGCTGTATTCATTTTATATTTGCTCCTACATGCATCTTTTGTTTTGCCAACCTGTCCAGGTTTTTTTTTTTTTTTTGTGTCCCAAACCCACCTAGCCTAGTCCCCCTATATTTTGTCCTATATTGTAGTGCTGTCTATAGAAGTCCCTATATCCCCCTATATGTTGTCCTATATTGTAGTGCACGCACAACCCCCCCCCTCTTTTTTTTGTAATTGTATAAATTAACATTTTTTTAGTATTTAATTTTTTTTAGAGGTCTCAAACTCATTTTGGGCCTCCACTCCCCTTATTTTTTGTAGGATTGTGACCATCAGAGGGTGTGATTAATCTGCTTTAGTGATCTCTTCTTATTTTTCCTATTTTTAACCACTTCCCTACGGCCGTACGACTATATGCGGCCGCAGGGTGGTTCTAAATCTCTGGGCTGCCGTTTTTTCACGGCAGCCTCTTTCTGTGTTCCCAGCGTGCGCTCCAGAGCACGCAGCGGGGAACTTGTGTACTGGCCGTGTCCCTTGGACACAGCCAATCACAGCTCGCCGCGAACGGCCAATCAGAGTGGCCGTTTGCAATGCGATCTGTGCAGCCAATGAGAGATGATCTCATATGTAAACATATGAGATCATTTCTCATTGCCGGCTCTCACAATGACAGCGTCCTGTCACTGGAGAGAGCAGACCGATCAGTGTTCCTTATACATGGGGACACAGATCGGTCACCCCCCCCTCCCCCCACAGTTAGAACACAATGCAGGATACACATTAACCCCTTCCTCACCCCCTAGTGTTAACCCCTTCCCTGCCAGTCACATTTATACAGTAATTAGTGCATATTTATAGCACTGATTGCAGTATAAATGTGAATGGTGCCAAAAAGGTGTCAAAAGTGTCCGATGTGTCCGCCATGTTGTCGCAGTCGCAATAAAATTCGCAGATCGCCACCATTACTAGTAAAAAAATAAATAACAAATAATAATTCTGTCCCTTATTTTGTAGGTGCTATAGCTTTTGCACAAACCAGTCGCTTATTGCGATTTTTTTTGATTTTTTTTTTTTTTTAACCAAAAATATGTAGAAGAATACGTATCGCCCTAAAATGAATTTTTTATTTTATAGCAACAAGTAAAAAATATTGTTTTTTTTTTCAAAATAGTCGTCGTTTTTTGTTTATAGCGCAAAAAATATAAATCGCAGGGGTGACCAAATACCAGCCAAAAGAAAGCTCTATTTGTGGGGAAAAAAGGACGCCAATTTTGTTTGGGAGCCATATCGCACGACCGCGCAATTGTCAGTTAAAGCGACGCAGTGCCGCAAGCTGAAATTTCACATGGTCAGGAAGGGGGTTTACATGCCCAGTAAGGAAGTGGTTAATAATACTTCAAATTAATGTTTGTTTTTTTGGTATCAAAAAATGTTTTGGGATGTTCTTTTAGGAATGTTTGTTTGATATTTTTTTATTTTTTTGGTATCTACAGTTCCCCACCACGCCACAGGAATGGCAGACTGTGGCAGCGGACTTCTCCCGGCGATGGAATTTTCCAAACTGCGGAGGAGCTATTGACGGCAAGCACGTCCGCATCGTGCCACCACCCCATAGTGGATCCCATTATTTCAATTACAAGGGGTTCCACAGTGTTGTTCTGATGGCGGTGGTGTCTGCCAATTACGAGTTCTTGTATCTTGATGTTGGGAAAAATGGGCGGATGTCGGACGGTGGTGTCTTTGCCGAGACGGAGTTCGCCCAACGGCTTCTTTCCGAGGACCTGGGATTGCCGCCTGCGGAGGATAATGAAGAGGGTCTGCCCTTCGTTTTTGTTGCAGATGAGGCTTTCGCCTTGGGTCCTCACCTCATGAGGCCATTTCCCCAACGCGCCCTCACCCCTGAGAGGAGGGTGTTTAATTACAGGCTGGCCAGAGCCAGACGTGTGGTGGAAAATGCCTTTGGCATCATGGCCAGCCGTTTCCGGCTATTTCTTACTGCCATAAACATGGCCGAATACAAGTTGAATTATATAATTACATGCTGCTGCATTTTACACAACTATTTAAAAAAACATTCTTCTTCTTACCTAACCCTTTTGCCTGATGACCCTGTTGACATTCCAGAGGCAGCTCGTGACGCTGCCCATCCCCAATTGGCCCCCCGAAACGCACGTGCTGTGCGTCAGGCATATGTGGACTACTTTATGGGTAGGGGGGCCATTCCAATGCCAGATCTTGGCTGAATAATTAAATTTATTTTTTGCCTGAAACAGTCTTTTCTTTGTTCTTTAATTAATTTATAAGGTTTGTGTTTTTATTTTATCTCCTAGGTCAGTGATGGCGACCTTGTCACCCCAGATGTTTTGGAACTACATTTCCCATGATGCTCATGCATTCTGCAGTATAGTGGAGCATCAAGGGAAATGTAGTTTCAAAACATCTGGAGTGCCAAGGTTCGCCATCACGGTCCTAGGTTATCATAGTGCCATGTGTTTGTGATGGACTGAAATAACTATCCCTCATTGTTTAATGTTCTCAGCATACATTTTTTTTAGGTATTTTCTAGGGTTGTCCCGATACCACTTTTTTAGGACCGAGTACAAGTACGGATACTTTTTTTCAAGTAGTCGCCGATCCCGAATACCGATACTTTTTTTTTAAATGTGTCCCCAAATGCAGCCATGTCCCCCACATATGCAGCCATGTATGTCCCCCATATTGCAGCGATGCGTCCCTCATACCTTTTTAGATATGCTGATGCCGCCTCTGCCGCATACCGCCGTATCCCCCTGCACAATCGCGTAGCGCAGGGGTCTCCAAACTATGGCCCTCCAGTTGTTCAGGAACTACAATTCCCATAATGCTTAGTCATGTCTGTGAATGTCAGAGTTTTACAATGCCTCATGGGAAATGTAGTTCCGAAACAGCTGGAGGGCCGTAGTTTGGAGATCCTTGGCGTAGCGCATTACAAGCTTTCATTCTAAAAACTTGTAAATGGCCGCGCTTCGTGTTTTAAAACTCCCCTTCTCCGGATGGAGGGATCCGTCCAATCCGGAGAGGGGGAGTGTCAATACACGGCCATTTACAAGTATTCAGAATGAATGCTTGTAATGTAAGCTATGCGATTGTGCAGGGGGATAAGGCGGTATGCGGCGGCGTCAGCATATCTAAAAAGGTATGAGGGACGCATCGCTGCAATATGGGGGGGGAAGTATTCTATTTAGGTATCGGGGGTATTTGCGGGAGTACAAGTACTCCCGCAAATACTCGGCATCGGTATCGGGACAACCCTAGTATTTTCTATTAATCATTGAGCTTAAATAACAAGACACATATTTTACTGTAAATTTTTTATTTTTTGCATCTTGAAAAACATAACTTTTTGACATAAAATTTTTTAAAAACATTTTTTTTAGTTACAAAACAAATATATATTTTTTGTTTTTGTTTTTTTTTATAACATTCCAAAAATAAAATCACTTTTTTTTTTTTTTTTTTACATTATTCAAAAAATAAAATCACTTTTTTTTATATATTTATTTTTTTACATTATTCAAAATCTAAAATCACATTTTTTTTTTTTTCATTATTCAAAAAATAAAATCACTTTTTTTTTTTTACATTCAAAAACTAAAATCACTTTTTTTTTTTTTTTTTTTTTTTTTTTACATTATTCAAAAAATAAAATCACATTTTTTTTTTTATTATAAACCAAACCTTTTTTCTATTACAAAATAAACACTAAATAAATCAAAACCTACCCAAATAATCTATTAAATTTTTAATTTGTGTCTCCAGCCCTTTTGATTTTTCTACCACTTCTCGTGCAGTGTCCTGGATGTCCTCTAGTTGTTCCCTGAAGGACCATATTTCGGACAGCACAAATTTGGCAGTATCCCTGTCCATTGTCGCTGCACGACTTGCTCCTGAAATGTGGGAACAAAAAAGGTATTAAAATTCGGAAAACCTACATGTAGATCATGGGTCTTCAAACTACGGCCCTCCAGTTGTTCAGGAACTACAATTCCCATCATGCCTAGTCATGTCTGTGAATGTCAGTGTGTTACAATGAATGCCTCATGGGATGTGTAGTTCCACAACAGCTGGAGGGCCGTAGTTTGAGGATCCCTGATCTAGATTACCTGGGTATGAGTGTTGTGTAGGAAATTTACTGGATGTGGTGGCAGCGTCATCATCCCTCGGGGGTGGGGCTTCGGAAGTTCCAACCTGCCTTGCTGCTTCACTGCGCCCTACGAGATTGAAGATAGGGAAAAAAGAAAGGTAAAAGATTATAAAGAGATATGAGTGAGAACTAAAAATACAAGTACAGAGTATATAAACATGTGCAGAATCCACTGCTGAGCAGACTCTCCTTTTTCTGTTTATTGGTCATATTTACTAAGCTTTTCACATCGACTTTAATTTAGGTACAAATCTACATTACAAAAGATCACAAGTGAAGTCACATTACAACAAAAATGGCAAGATTCCTGTTTGGGGACACATGAATTGGTCGTAGGAGTCGTCGTTTGTTCAAATAATAACAAATACAAAGACGTTTTTTGGGAATGATATAGTGTTTATACACTCCTTTTTGTCCATGCGAACTAGGCGCATGATGATATTTAGCACGAAGATTGTCGTTTAGTAGGTCGAAAAACAACGTATAAACGACGACTTCTCCGACCACTTTTTGTGCCCACAAACAGATACAGTACAACCTGAAATTAAAATCACATGGCACAATTAACAAACACCACAAATGTGTCAAAAAATAAAAAAAACTTACTTTTTCCCCGAATCAGCCTCTTGATATGCTGGAGTTGTTCAGGCTCTCTGTTTTTGAGGTCTGACCACCTCTTTCTCAATTGTTCTCGAGTCCTGCGTTGGCCAAATTTTTGATGCAGCCTCCTGATCACCTTCTCCATGATGTCGGCCTTCACCCTGTTTGGATGCAGGTAAGGGCCATGCTTCCCGTCATAATCCTCCCTTTGTAAGATGGTGACCATCTCCACCATCTCTTGGAAGGCCATGTTTGAGGCCTTGTACCTCCGCCGGGATCGTCCGGTTGGCTGGGCCTGGCCTGCCTGATGGCTTGAGCTTGCCATGTTTCTCTCCATCTTGTTCTTGCCTAAAACACACCCACAAAGAAAGATCGAGAAAGGGGCGTGGAAAAGACGAGACCGAACGTCAGGGGCGGGATCTCGTGCATCGCGTCACACGTTCGCGCCGTTTAAAGGGATCCACGCCATTGCAAGCGCCGTTCACAACCTGCGGAACAAGGCGGAAGAGACGATCGGATCATAAGACGGTATGTATCTGGATTATGGACATTACAAATATTAGGGAACAGTGGATTATTGTGTGGGCTAGAAGATATGGGGGGTTCATTGCAAGCGCCGTTCACAACCTGCGGAACAAGGCGGAAGAGACGATCGGATCATAAGACGGTATGTATCTGGATTATGGACATTACAAATATTAGGGAACAGTGGATGATTGTGTGGGCTAGAAGATATGGGGGGTGATTTACTTAAAGGAAAAGACACTTTGCACTACAAGTGCACTTGTAAATGCAGTCGCTGGACATCTTGAGGAGGACATGCAAGGATAAATTTAGAAATAGCATTTTAGCATGCACATCATTGTCTGATACAATCAGCAGAGCTTCCCCTCATTTCTGATCTACCCCTCTCAGATTTATACAACGATTGCACTTCCAAGTGCACTTTCAGTGCAATTGAAGTGCAGAGTGTATTTTCCTTTCATAAATAACCCCCATGGTGTTTAAAAGCTAATTAGTAGTAGTGGCTTGACTGACACTAGGCTTTGTTTTTTGTTTTGTACATGCAGAACTAATGGAGGCCTTTAAGGATCCGGAATTTCTGACAGAATTTATCCAGAGATGGAAGGAACATCCAGTTCTCTGGCAATCCAAAAGCAAAATTAATAAAAACAAAGATGCCCGGAAGAAAGCAAAGGAGGCCCTGCTTGAATATGTAAAAACAAGGGTCCCCAACGCTACATTGGAGACTGTTAAGGCTAAAATCAATTCGCTTTGGGGCACCTACAGGACCCAACGGTCACAAGTCCTGGCCTCGATGAGATCTGGGGCTGCAGCTGACAGCGTCTACAAGCCTAACCTGTGGTACTATAGTCAGATGCAGTTCCTGGATGATCACATAGAGTCCAGGCCATCCATGTCTACCCTTCCCCCAAGGAGACAGTCCAGTGTTCCCTGCAGTCAGCCCTCCAGTGTTCCCTGCAGTCAGCCCTCCAGTGTTCCCTGCAGGCAAGAGCAGGCAAGCTCAGAGGAAGAGCCTGAGTTCATGGAGGAGGCAGATTGTGACCCATGGAGCCAGGTATTGCATTTTCAGATTCATTTTTGTAATGCAAAGTATAATAATGATGAGTAATTTATGTTACAAGTGATTGAAATTATATAAATGTTTGGCCAAAAAATTTGGAACATATCACTAAGCAATAGTGGCAAAACAGAATGGGGACAAGATACATAAATGCAGAGGTCATAATGAATGTGTGTCATTTTCTTGTACGCCATTAGGTACACCATACAGTGGCCGCAGATGTTAAACACCCTTTTTAGCCATTAACATTTTGTCCACCCTAAAGTAAAAAAACGGTTGGGTAAAGGCCCCCTACTTTGGAATTTCAGTCAACATCAACCCCCCCCGCCCCCAGCTCCAGGGGGCACATATCTAAAGCTGTGTAAGGGGCCACAGAATTAGGGATGGAGGGCCTGTGATAAATATATTTTAGCATTCAATTATGATATGTCATTAAGTTAGAAATGTGTGTGATGAATGAAGCCAAAAAATAAAATATGTCCCTTTTTTATTATACACAGGCAGAGCAAAGCCAGGAGGAGGCAGGCCCCACAGGGAGCCAGGGGGAGGCAGGCCACGCAGGGAGCCAGGGGGAGGCAGGCCACGCAGGGAGCCAGGGGGAGGCAGGCCACGCAGGGAGCCAGGGGGAGGCAGGCCCCACTGGGAGCCAGGAGGAGGCAGGCCCCAGTGGGAGACAGGAGTCACGCCAGCGTGATTGTATCTCCCAAATCCCTCCTATCCGGAACCCAGCAAAAAGGGCCAGAAGGCTCATGCAGATGGAGGAGGAGACCCAGGCCATGCTCCGTGAAGCAACTTTGGCCATCAGAGAGCAGCCCAGTGAGGAAGAGGGATTCGCAGCGCTGATCGCTGCCAAGCTTAAAAATCTAGAGCTGGGCCAGCGTGTGCGCTGCGAATCCCTTATGTTCCAGATCATGAGCATGGCCACACTGGGACAGCTCAATGACGATATTGGCATTGGGCTGATTCGCACTCCTGTCCTTACTGCGCTTCCTGGTCCTGCTCCATCTCCAGCCCCTGCTCCTGCTCCATCTCCAGCCCCTGCTCCTGCTCCTTCTCCTGCTCCTCCTCTTCCTGAGCCTGCTCTGGCTCCTGGCACGTCGGCTCCAGAAACACAGCCCCTGAGGACTCGGCCTGCAGGGAAGGCTGCAGGGAAGGCTGCAGGGAAGACTGCAGGGAAGGCTGCAGGGAAGGCTGCAGGGAAGAAGAAGAAGTGAGGAGATGATGCCCCGAAGCGAATTTTTTTTGGCCTTCACAGCCTTCATTGTTTTCTTGGTGGACCCTTGTGTTTACAACTTCAAGCAGGGTCTCCTTTGTTTTTATCCAGGCTTCTTTGTTTTTATTTGGTTTTGCTTTTGGATTGCCAGATGGTTGTACTTTTTATTTATTTACCTTTTTAACCTGAATAAAGGTATATTTTGGTTGGTTTGCAAATTTTGACCATGTGTATTTTTTTACAAACAAATATAGAGATTGTTATAGTGAGTAGGCAGACACATTTTAAAAATTAAAACGACATTAAACAAGGAACAACAACCTCCTTGTGGGTAAATGAAACCACAAAAAATAAGCTGCTGTGGTCACTTCACACCCTCCAAAATCCTTAAAAAAAAATTTTAGTTCAAAACATCTGTTAAAAGATATTACCCCAAAAAAATTACGTGTCCCAAAAAACAAAAAATAAATAAAAAAAAGGGCCCAAAAAAATAATAAAGTCAAAAGGTTGACAGAAATATGTCAAACAAGATGAGCCACAACAAACTAGGAGTTTAGGGTAGCTTGGAAATGGTTTAAAAAGCATTGTGGCAAATACAGCGCATTGTTTTCTTCATTAGATTTAAAATAACGAATGTGCTTAATCCATTCTAAACAGTAGTTTTACCAGAACGAGCTCTCCCATCTCAGAAATTGCTTCTGAGCACGCGCGGGTTTAAAACGTCATTTTCTATGTCGTTTTGCCCACACACGATCATTTTTTATGACACAAAAAACGACGTTTTGAAAAACGACACAAAAAATTCAAGCATGTTGGAATTTTTTTTTTGGTCGTTTTTTTAAGACAAAAAACGACG
Source organism: Rana kukunoris (assembly GCA_029574335.1). Taxonomy (NCBI): domain Eukaryota; kingdom Metazoa; phylum Chordata; class Amphibia; order Anura; family Ranidae; genus Rana; species Rana kukunoris. Next base: position 118,801,292 of record CM056056.1, read on the forward strand.
TTTTGCCCACACACGATCAATTTAAATGACGTTTTAAAAAACGTCGTTTTTTTCATCGCAAAAAACGACCGTGTGTACGCGGCATTAGGCTGGCCATACATGATTTTCTGTGCAATTTTCTTTAGATTTACCTTCAACTATGTAGTGCAAGGGCCTGCCTGATTGCATACAATTGAAAGTGTTTAGTTTGACCTCATATATGGTTTTTGGTAAATCTAAAAGAAAATTGTACAAGAAAATTGAACATGTATGGCCAGCCTCAGTGACTGAAAGCAGCTTCTCTTTTGTGCAGAGTAGTGAGTACACTTGTATAGTAAAGCCTAATAAACTTTTCTGTGGATTTTCATCTGAGGGGAGATCAGTTGGCCAGACTTCTGAACCCAAAAATGGTTTTCTGATGCAGTTTAAAAACAAACGAATTTTCTGAGAACGATCGGAAAACGATCGTTTTTATGTGTGTTGTTAAAATAGTCTGACCAAGTGTATGGGGCTTAACAATAGTATTGTAACTCTCTGGCCATTCAAAAAAAAACATAAACAAAAGATTTGCATTTGAACCTGTTTCTTTTGTTATTTTCGTATGTTGATATGACACCTATAACAGAAAAAGGAATTCATTCAATATACATAATGAAATTCTTTTGTTATAGATGTCATTGAACAATGAACATACAACTGACACTAACAAAAGAAAAGCATTCAAGATACACAGAATGCAAATTGACGAAAATTAACGATAATTATTGTCTAACAAGAAACGAACATGAATTAAACAGAATAACGAATCATCCCGCATGTACGAAAATAAAACGGTAACGGAAATACGAAACGATCGGAATATGAAAAAATCGCGTCGTACGACAAACGAACGGAAACGAACGGGAAAACGGGCGTCTTACGAAAAACGAACGGAAACGAACAGACGGGACCATACGAAACGGAACAAAAAAAAACGAAAATTTTTTCTGTGCACATGTCTACTTGGTACTATACATATATAATCACCACTCATTCCGTTTAAGGCCCTTCAAAGCAACCAATTGCTGTACATTCACACCTACCTTCACAATGCTGCTGGATTCTGGAATATTTTCAGAAACAGTCGCCTCATAGCTGCTCTTCAAGAATATTGGTTTGTTATCATTAATGTCCAATACTGTCACCAGGACAGTGGCTGTTCCTGTTTTCCTATTTCCCGCTGGCCCATTGTCTGTGAAACACATGAATCAAATCAAACTCATGAATGCAAATGTGACATACACCTTTACAGTAATATCAGCATGGAAATTGTCTTAAAAATGTAATCGCTGCTAAAGAGTGAGTGAGACATGCACCTTGACTTACTGCTAATGGTCAAAAGATTTAGGGCCAGATTCACGTACATCTGCGCATTATTGGACCGGCGTAGCGCACCGCCTTTACGTTAGACTGGCGCAATGTAGCGGCGCAATCACCCTATTCTCGTCGGTTTAACGCAGAAATTTGCGCCTGCGCAACGTTATTTCAGAGGCGCAAGGCGGAGTAATACAAATTGGGAAGGACGTGGGCGTGTTACATTGAAATGAGCCGTGACCCCATGCAAATGAAGGGCCAACCGGCTCGCGCATGCGCGCTTGAAGCAGACCATGGTCAGCACCTCTGTGCGCATGCTCACAACTCGGGAACGGCGCAATCAGTGAAATTGGAAGTGGACTAGGGCAAATTAGTGAACTACGCAAACAGCATAAATAGACAGAGACAAACGCACTTCCTTTGCAAAAGTACATCCCTTTGTATCCCTTCCTATACAGCAAGGTGCTTTTGTTCTGTTGTTTATTAGCATTTGTTTGTTTGTTTGTGACGTGTCTTTGAGATATTTGGGGACTGCTTTGCAGAGTGATTTTTGTCTTTTATGTGTTTTCTTTGTTGTTATTTTGTTTAAATTATATTTTTGCTGGGCATTTTTTATTTTTGCTGGTCAATTTTTTTTTGGTTCTGTTTGTGTATGATTTGGGAATGTGGGGGTGACATTCCTGCCGGAAAAGGGGTGTCACCCTCATTTGTGGTGGAGAAGTGATCCCCAGGTCCGTGTGAATGGTGTATGAATGTACAGTGACATAATTGGAGCCGTGGCATGGCGTTGCAGCTCACAAGTCCTGCATGGTGGGCTTGTGCCAATCCAATGTGATGAGGATGTGATGTGTTTGTGCTAGGGACCACAGTGGTGTGCATGCATGCATTCTCATTGTGCCATGATTAATGTGTGTGTTTAACGTGCAAAGATGCCTAATGTGAGCTGTCTCCTGGCTGCTCTTCCCTCAGAAGACGGGGTAGCCTTGGTTAGGGGGGTTTCGTATAGGAGTCATGAGATGGGGTCCCAGTGCATATGCAGAGTCACCCTGAAGGGATAAGACAGGAGGATGTTAGTAGTGCATGTGCCCCTTGTGATTTCAGCATCATGGGGGGGACAGTCATGCCTGCCACCCATGTCACTCACCAACCAGCCAGCTGTCCCCATACATGTTCTGTTCGAAATCTGTGGGGATGGGGCTATGATTGTATACGTAGCTGTCATGGGTGTCATGGGTGGTGTCATGTGTTGGGCTCCTGCAGGGTTGTGGTTAATTCCAGGATGGCATGAGGGGTGAATCTGAAGATGCGAGACACCTCAGAATCACTCATGCAAAGATGTCTATGCGTGTGTGATATATCAAGTAAAGAGTGAGGGGCTTGTATCAGATTAGATTATTATATCATCAAGGTTTTAAAGGGCTATTGAAAGATAGTGAGACAGTGTTTGTAATTTGTATGTATGTTATGTATTGATGTATATATGTATGTATATTTTTTGTAAAAATGTTTCTTAAAGCAAAGAAAAATTTTGGGTAAAAAAAAAAAAAAGATCCTCTCCCGTGCCCTCCTCCGTGCCCTCCTGCTTCTTTGCTCATCTAAAGTCAGTAGTATAGCTATGAGCATGGATGCCACTGGCATGTTGGCATACAGATTGTTGTGCAACGCGTGTGACTGCTCAGCTCCTCACTAACAGTGTTGCTTTCTCTGACATGTAGACGAATTGTCTAATTTTATACCACCTTTTATATGGTCTAATTTTAGACAGGCCGCGCAGCTGTTGCGCAGAGCGCCTAGCCTGCGCTGCACCAACGTTCTTTTGTGGATCCCCGTCACTCCCTTATTAGCATATTTGAATAGCAAATCAATGGTGTGTCTAGCGCAGTTTTGCGCGGACGGATGCGCCTGTCTATCGAAATTACGCTGGACAAAAAAAAGTAGATTTCTTGCGTATCTCGTTTTGGGGATGCGGAGTATCGAAACGCATGTGCAAATTTAGACTTACGCCGCGCATCTCCTGTTACGCCGGCGTAATCGCACTGTGAATCTGGCCCTTACTCTTTTTCCACTGACTTATTTTCTTTAAACAAATTTTTACATGTATTTTAGTTGAGGTGGACCTTTAACTAAAGCATACAAGAGAATCAATGACGTTTATTTGAATTTCCTTACCAATAGCTTCCATCACTAGGTTGTAGGAAGCCATAGTCTCCCTATCAAGCCCCACAACTGTTCTCAGGACACCATCACGATAACCAACCATAAACTTTCCATCTTGGTTCCCACCTAGAAGAAAACAAATAATTTTTTCTTACAAATGTATAAACAGTCAATGACACATTTATTTAAAGTTTCATTTGCCCAAGGAAATTTTTTTTATCACATTTGACATTCTTATTATTAAAATGTAGCAGCTGCTCTCAAAATCACTCATAGCATGACAAAAAACCTAAGCCATTGTGCCAGATTGACAGAAAAGTGTTAATAGACTTCATACATGTCCTAGGGATATATGGTGTTTAGAAAAAACATAAATAGGGTGCTGCCATTACTGACATTCCTCTAAAAATGCTAATTGCTTTGCAGTCATTCTTGATCCTCCAACTTCAATATTTTCTGAGTCACTGACCTGGAACATGCATGCAGCCAATGAACTGTGAGTGAATTTAGAACAATTTTTGCATTCTGTACGTGTTACAGGTCAAGGACTCTGAATATATCAAAAGCTGAACTCCAGTCAGCTTAAATAGAGAAATGTGGGTACCTCCTACCAATTTATGCAGAATATAATGCTAATGTAGACTAGGGAAGCTCTAATATTATTTTTCAATTATTTTTCCATTCATGAAAAAATTATTATTATTATTTTTTTTTTTTACAGCAGGTAATAAAGCAGGAGTTGCAAAAGGGACAATCGCCTATTCAATCTTATCCTTGTCAGTAAGATACTGCATGACAGAAAATCTTGTAAATTGGACAGGTGGCAAGTCTACTCCCAGAAAACGGGAAGCAAAAGGGATCACATTTTTTTTCTCCCAGCAGGTTTTGCTCCTCTAGGTCCAGGGAGCCTAGAGTCTGTTGTCAGGCCAGGGTCCCCGGTAGAGGATGGAAGGAAACCAACAACCTTTATCAAGGCCCATATGTCAAAAACCCTGAATATACCGCAGGAACCCACATAGGCCTTTAGAAGACCGCATGGCACGACTCTTGCGGTAGGAGCCAGATTGGAGTGCTGCATGGACAACACGTTGTGCAGATTCTTGAGTGAAGTCATCAGTCACTCATGTTCATTTTGGGAGATTCCTCACTGCTCCTTCTCCACAGCAGTTCCCTCCCACCAGGAGGCCAGATTCACCACAGAACCAGGTAGGCAGCTACAATACATACAGATGCTTCAGACCCAGTTCTATTCACAGAAAAATATGCATGTTTCTATTCAACACAACATTTGTTTGTGGCTCGCAAAGGATAGTGGCTGGTGTCTAATTACACATCTAAAGAAGTTGAAATGTTTTATCGTCTTAGGGAACTTCAAGACAGAGTCCATTCAAACAGTGCAGCCAGACGGCTAGATGCTAAACTGGACCTTCAGGGTCCTATATTCACATCTCAATTTTTTTCATTCTTTCCAAAATACTTAAGTGGTGAGATGCATCTTCAGTTTAACAGCCTACCTTTTGGCTTGTGCATGTCTCCAAGAATATTCACAAAGTTCGCAGTGCCATGTTAGCGCCACTCAGAGAACAGGGTCTCCAGCTTTGTCAATACCTGGATGACATTTTTCTTCTAACCAAAAGTCTGGAAAAATTGCTGATGCACCAAGAAAACCTCACACACCCAGCAGAGATATGGCCGCATCATTAACAAAAAAAAGCCAACTCTCTCAAACTCAACAGTTGGTGTACCTGGGGGCGCTGTGCCAATTCCTCTGTTATGCCTCCTCCAGAGAAAATGGGAACTGTCAGGAAGGGAATTCTGAGGACAAAAGCCTTAGCTTTTGTGACGGCTTCCCAGTGCCTCAATCTTTTGGGCACAATGTCATCATCCCTTTGGTGCACTGGTACCTGTGCCAGTTTCAGCTGGAATTCTTAGCTCAATAGATGAAACCAAATCTAGCATAGTTAATAACAGTGTCACTCAGTATGAGTAGGAGTCTGCAGTGGTGGCCAAAGAGAGGGACCTTGAGGAAGTCACGTCCCGTTAGAGCCTAGATCACTGTTACGAATCATGTCAACAAGACATCCTGGAAGGCGCACTGCAAGGGACTCATCAGTCAAGGCAAGTGGAGATTCCCAACCATGGGGGATAGTTTAAATGCTCTGGAAGTTTAAATAGCCTTTTTAGGAAGACCAGTCCCTGTGGAGTTGGTCAGCAGGGCAGCTGTTGTCTATATTCAACACTAGGGAGGAACTTGCAGCAATATGCTATTGAGAGTGATGAAAGCCATAATACCCAGGGCAGAAAATCACCTACAAATTTTGAGAGAAGTTTAGTAGAGTGTCTTCTAGCACACAACAATGTAGAGACCACTCTGGAGCAACCTAGGTTCTCCAGCCTTTCCTTTCAGCCACCATTCTTACAGCCCAAGTCTGCGTATGTGTTGAGGGGAATTGGCTTCTGTATCCTGAAGTGAATTTCCAGGGAAATCTAAGGCCTCTGTTGCCAATATGAGGAATGGCTATGGTAACCATATACTCTCTTAACAGCCTCAAGAGAAATCCCATTACGAGAGATGTTGGAGCTCCTGGAGCAGCTTTCGCGGCACGTCTTCTCTCTGCTCCTCTCGGTGCTAGGCATCCAAAAGGATCGCCGGACGTTTTGGCCAATTGGGAAAAGGGTTTCATACCTGCTTCCCGATTGGCTGGGAGGAGGATCAGTGTTGCAACAGCGAATATTCATTATTCGCTGTTGCAACACACCTGTGTGGGCTCCAGTCTCATTCTCTGCCACTCGAGCCCACCCTATTTTGAAGCCTATTAGAGCCTCTGGCTCTAATCAGGTGCTTAAAAAAAAAACTGGCCGCTTTAATTCATAATTCATGCTTCCGGTGCACTGAAATGGGCTGGATGCATGAATAGGGGGCGGCCATGAATAGATTCATGCTATGCATGAATGTATCCACTGCATATAGGGGGTGATGAGGGCGGCAGCGACGCCCGGGCAGCGGGCACCCCTTATCGACAGGTTGCCACTGCTAAAAGCAAAACTTTTTGTTTTGGATAGAGTGCTTAGGTATTAGAATATGTCTGTTTATATTGCAGTCTGTGTCCCCATTACAGATATTCACCTTTTCTTTTTTTTTTTTCAAATATATTTTTATTGAAAGTTTACAATAATACAAAAGTAAGGCAAACAGTGACTAGATCAAATATATAGTAATAATATACCGTAACCACAGAAACACGGAGGAGCAAGTCTAACCTTTACATACCATGGAGCCTGTAGCAACCACACCACTCTCCCCCCGCGCCCCTGATGGGACCGTGCTGCGCAGGAGGTGTGTGGCGCGAGCTATCTCCAATGTAGCGCATGCTCAATGAAAAGCACCTGGAACCAGGATAGGCGAGCTATCCCGCTAAAAGCATAGAATCTTGACCAAAAACTATCAAGGCAAAAGGGTCAAGGTAGTTCAAGGGCCAGGAGAGAGGAGAGAACTCCAAACCCCCCTGGGTCCGGGTAGAGGCACGCGAGAAACTCACAACACAGATGATAACAATTTAAACCATAACTATAAAAAAAGGAAAAAAAAAAGAAACCTAACTAAAGGACTTTTATGGTCCATAACAGCCTTGACTGTTATATTAGAATAGCTAAAGGAGTTGAGACAGCAGAGAAAGAAGACGCAGGGGAGAAAGGAGCAGAGAAAAAGAAAGGGAAGGAGCAGAAGGGTCAGGAATCACATGGAGGGTCACAGACTCAGAGGATTCGGGCGCGAGAACCGAAAAACTTTAACGTCAGAGTCAAATCATAGAAGGACTCCGACATATGAAGCCCATGGTTCCCAAATGAGTTTGAATCTATCAATAGTATCCAGGATAGTGTTGGAGATCTTCTCATTCGACATTATCCAGGATATTTTCCTTTTAGCCATTAGGAAGGAGACTGTTGGGGATTTCCAGGCTCTTGTAATAGTCATCTTGGCTCCTAGTAAAATGAAAAAGATCAGAGCCTGCATGTACTTGGGTATTTCAGGTATTGGGTTGTTGAGTAAAGCGATGGTGGGATCTCGGGTTATCCCCACACCCATGACTTTTCGGATAAGGTTGAATGTTTTATACCAAAAGGACCGAATTCTAGGACATTCCCACATTATGTGGAGTACGGAGCCCGTGTGTCCGCAGCCCTTAAAACATAGAGGAGAGGATTGTGGATAGAATTTGGCAAGACGAGTGGGAACCAAGTACCAGCGGGTCATGACCTTAAGATTTGCTTCCACCAGCGAGGTGTTCAAAATGCCCTTAAATGAGCAGGCTAAATTAGAATGCCAACGTTCTAACGTCCAGTCGAGGTCAAGGTCTCGGTCCCAACTGGTCATATATGACGCTTTCTCCAAAGGCTCGGCCAAAGCTGAATAAATAGGAGAAATACCCCCTTTCGTGTCCATGGCTGAGGAACACCATTGTTCATAGGGGGTTACTGAGGGTGGGTCAACACTGGTTTTTATAACCTGGCGAAAGAAGGGGGAGATCTGATAGAACCGGAATTTCTCGGAAGGGGGCATTTTAAGTTTGGAAGTGCAATAACCTAGAGAGAGGGGCCCATTGGAATTAAAAAATTGTCCGATTCTGTAGAGGCCTTTGTCAAGCCACCATTTGAAGGCCCTGATATCCAGCCCAGGGGGAAACCGAGGGTTGTGGAAGATGTGGGCCAGTGGGTGCCAGTGAGATATCAGGGGTTTCAATTTGTGTATAGAGTCACAGAGTGCCATAGAGTGGGATAATGTAGGGGCAAGAATCGGATGTCTACTTTTGGGATGATTCCAGAGAAGGAATTCTAGGGTAAACCCCAGGGTCGCCATCCTTTCCATGGAAACCCAATCCGGCTTAGGCCCTTTCAGGTAGATTATCGAGAACAGGCTAAGTTGGGCAGCTCGGTAGTACCACCACAGATTGGGTAATCCAAGGCCCCCCCTCACTCTGGGCCTATAAAGGGCGGTCTTAGCTAAACGGTGTGTCCTTTTTTATCCCAAATGAAACGGTTTATAGCAGATTGGAGAGTGTTAATGTATGATTTGGTGATTGGGATGGGAAGGGAGCGGAATAGATACAAAATTTTAGGCAGCAGAGTCATCTTGACTGCATTTATGCGGCCTAGCCAGGATAGTTTATAAAAGGACCATTGGTGTAGGTCCCCCATGAGCTTTCCCACCAGGGGGGGGTAATTATGCTTGTGAAGGAGTTCAGTCCACGAGGTGGGGTGGATGCCTAAGTAAGGAATGGAAACAGAATTCCAGGAAAAAGGAAAGTGGCATTTCAAACTATCTATTTGGGCTTGAGGGGTTGCTATGTTTAGAGCCATTGACTTAGTCATGTTGACTTTGAGGCCGGATATGCTGCCAAAATCTTCGAGGAGTTGGGTCACATTGGGGGTTGAGGTGAGTGGAGATGTAATGAAGAGGAGGACGTCGTCCCCAAACAAGGCGCACTTGTGCGACGATTGTCCGCAGCGAACTCCTCGGATATCTGGATGGTTTCTGATCGCGATAGCCAGCGCCTCGATGGCTACTGCGAACAAAAGAGGGGAAAGGTGGCAACCCTGTCTCGTGCCCTTCCTGATGGGGAATTGATCTGAAAAGTGACCGTGGAACCTAACCTGTGCTATCGGTTGGGAGTATAGTGCCTCTAAAGTTTTGATGAAACCTGGACCAAATCCCCATTGCTGGAGCAAGGTGAAAAGATAGGGCCATGCAACCGTGTCAAATGCCTTTTGGAGATCAATGGAAAGCAAGTAACCTTCCTGGGGGGGGGGCCACCATCCCAGCCCGACCTCATAATGGAGATGATATCGACCGCCCTCCGAATCTGGTCCGGCCCCTGTCTCCCCGGTATAAATCCCACCTGGTCTTTATGGATATATGAACATATAAAAGATGCTAACCTGTTCGCTAATATTTTCGTCATTGATATTCACCTTTTCTATTTGTCTTGTTTACCATTATCAATGAAAGTGTTTGGGTTGTCCACAGAATTGTAAGTGGGGAAATATTCTAATTGGGATACAAGTTCTGGTGACCTAGGGTTCCCCAAGGGATCCCCTTAATTTGCAAAGATTTCCTCCCACTTCCTGTTTGGCTATAGAAAAAAAATTACAGGGGTTATAAACCTCCCTTGCTGTATCCAAAATGAAAACAAAAATTGCCTATAGTTCTACATTAAGCGGGAAACCACTTCAATGGCTGGACTCAATGTCAGGTTTTAGAACTATCTGTGTCTGCACTGAAAGATATTTCCTGTACTGGTGACACTTGATAATTGAGGCAAGAAAATTACAGAAAGCAATAAAGTCTAACCATGTCCTACCCAATTCAAATAAATCCACACCCTATTCAAATCTATTTCCACCCAATTCAAAATTAAACAAAAGTTTTGGTTCAAGTTCTACGTTAAAAATGTGTTTCAACACCCAAAACTTTTTTTTTCTAGTTTTGGATAGAGTGGGGAAGGACTAAACCCCTGTTGTGGTATTTACTGATATCAGTATCTTCTTTAGATAGATTTCATCTCATTTCCTGTTTTGCTGATAGCGGTTTTACTAGGAAACACCACATACCCAAATAAAAAGTAAACAGGTGGGTCTGGTCTTTTTCTATTCAACTAAAGAAAGGAATTTGTATTTCTGTCCTTGTTGCTATTGTGGGGTTCCTCACTTGTCTGGTAAAACATTGTCAGCAGGACAGGAAATGTGAATACATCTCTGACAAAGCTTTGGTCAACAGTAAAAACACGGCAGGGGTTCTAATCCTTCCCCACTCTATCCTAAACCCTAAAAAAAATTGACTGAGCACAATCTTTAAAGTTGCTCATCAATTGCTGTCAATTATTAAACATGACTGTTTTTCACACTAGTATATTAAATAAAACGGTGATAATACCAATTAAGTTGATCAAAGTAATGCAGAAACCCTGTGCTTAGATATTCTGTGCATCGTGCAGACAAACACATCTCTACTAGTAGTAGGTGTGAGCTGGAAATAACTCAGTATATAGAACACAGCAAGACACAAATACAAGAAGAATGCAAAATACAGCAAGACAGCAAGACTACAGATTTAATATAAGCACAAACTGCATTATGGATATGTACATGGTTACAATTAGATTTGGGTTTAGCTAAATACATATTAACATAAGTATCTGATTAAACTGAACCTTTTTCCTATAACAATTAAAGTGATTAGGGGCATGTCACTGAGAGAAAATGTGTGTATTGTAGTTGAAATAATAGTTTAATTGAAGTAGTGTTTCTGCATACTGATAATTATGTGTCATTCACCTTAAAAGCATTTCAATAGGCATATTCAATCAAACTTAATTGGGTAAAAAGTAGAGGTGTGTTGGCAAGTCAATTACTAGTGAATATATGAAATAAAAGAATCTTCTTTCAGAAGATATTTTAGCCTAGAAGCTTTGGAGAATCAACCTCTCCTCTTATTTAAAAGAGAAGTTTGAGAATAAAAAATACAATTATATCTAAACTTACCTAGGTGGATGCAGTATCGGTCTAATGCTGCATCTGTCCCCAGTTGCTTCTAAGACTGAAAACTGAGCAATCAAAGACCACTGATCGCTCAGTTCTCGGTAATCAGTGAGCAGAGAGCGGTGACTGTCAGTCAGCGGCTCTCTTTTCTGTCCCTCCAGTGCTCACTGGAGCGCTGGTCTGTGCAGGGGTGGGAGTAGCTGGCTTAGGCTCGCAGCAGGGTAAAGCTCTGGAGCACGCCCGCAAATGTGTGCCTCCATAGCACACAACTTGCTATAGGGGCACACGCCGAGGAGGATGAGCAGAGAGCGCTGGCTGGAGGACCCCAGAAGAGCAGGTATGTGGGGGCTCTTTGCAACAGAGTGGGTGAGTATAAAACAATTTTTTTTTAGGAAAATAAATAACCTTCACAACCACTTTTAATAATAGGATACACCAACATTTCATATTCTCGATATGGGTCTGTTGTACCATGGGCGTCCGCTGAACTTTTTCCAGAGGGGGGCATAATTTTACAGTCACCTTTCCTATATCTGGCACCCCCCCTTCACTGATCATACCTGTATGCACTCAGCTGCCCCCCTCATCTGTATATATGCCAGCCCCCCCTGTACACAAACAGGCTCCTCCCTTCACTTGTACTCACAGCCCCTACTTGTAAGGTCACGGTGGTCTTCCTTCTCCCAAGTCCTGTTTCCACATGTCCATTTGAAAATACATAACAGGTATCAAAGCAAACATGTGGGTGCACATGCAGGAATCGGCCAGAGGTGGCAGTAAAGAGCTCTGTAAGCTCCGTGACACTGACCTTGCAACAGCTGTGGAGCCGACTGCACAAACACAGAGAGAGTCGGCACAGCCACAGATGCGAGTATGGCAGACCCTTGCTGATTTCAGGGGGGGTCACTCGCCCCCCCTTAACCCTATGAGCGGACACCCATGTGTTGTACCATGACTTTTTGTTAAAAGGTATCCTGTTCTATTTGTATTGTTTCCTTTGTGTGAAATACCTGGTGATCCTGCCAGTCCCTATGCTTGCCTATTTCAAACTGACCACACTGGGGCATTAGAGCACATCCATCCCAGCATGGTCAGTTTTCTGGCTGTCCTGGGAAGGCCGTCCTGGGAGTTTTAGCTTGGGGCCCGATAAGCAGCTGAGGCTAAAGCATTGTTAGGCTTCCGACGGCCACTTCAGGATCATTAGCTTAGAGGTCTCGTTGCATGTCAGATTAAAAGCTATTAGGAGGGACTAAAGTATTGAGTAGATAGGGTGTCCCTGAGTTCTAGCAGTGCCACGATACAGCTCCTGCACGTGAGAAACTACATTCCAAGCTGGTTGGACAACAGTTGGAGGATCCCCCATGTTTGTACATTGGATGTATTCACTAATAATTATCTTTTCTTATATAAAGCATGTATTTTTTCCATACTGGTGTGCATGTATATGCTTATGGTTAAAGGGGAGTTCCTGCCTTTTTTTGTGTTTATTAAAAGTCAGCAGCTACAAAAAGTGTAGCTGCTGGTTTTTAATAAACAGACACTTACCTGCTCCACTGTCCAGCAACGCGCCCCCCAAGGCTCCGATCCTCTTCCCCCCCTCTCTGCCGATGCCTCCATTCTAACTGTGGGCATCTGACCGTGACAGCTTTCGGCTTCACGGCCGGGCACTCACTGCGTACGGCGCTGCGCTACCTGAGTGGACAGGCGATCACCTGGGACCTGTCACGTGTCCCAGGTGATCGCCTACAGGGATGGGCCGCCAAAAGGCGATATAACGTGTCGCCTAAGTGGTCCCCGGGCGGAAGTGGGACAGAAAGTCCCACTCCTACTGAAGCCCCCACTCCCCCCCAAAAAAATTACATGCCAAATGTGGCATGTAAGGGGGCGAGGAGTGGTTTAAGCGGAAGTTTCACTTTTGGGTGGAACTCTGCTTTAATGTTATATGCTGGTTGAAGTAGTTTCTCTGCTCCCAATTACTTAAAAAAATATTAAATTACCCAGGAACGAAGGTTCACAGAGACCCTGTCCTGGGTGAAGTCACTGCCAGCTTTAAAATCTAAACACTTTCCCGATTGGGGATGGTTCTGGTTCTCTTATTTACCTACAGTTTTAACGCAACATCCTGTTTGGTGAGGGCCATTTCTTATAAGCCCCCCCATCTGCAAAAGAGAGCTACATTTGTCTTTGTGGTTTATTAAAAATACAGGATTGCCACAGCTGCAACTTTTTTATTTCAGGAGGTTCATCTCGCAAAGAGTGGGAAAATGTGTGACGCACTCTTGAATGACAGCCTTGTCAACAGCTCCCAATATTGTACAGGCTTTTATAGCAAAGAAACATCTCACCCTATGTTTGTACGTTTCTGTCACCTTTCACAGAATCAGCCGTATCGTTAGAAATTAGTTATTATTGCACATTTAAGTAGAGTTTGCAGTTACAATGTGCAATAGCTGTCATATTGCTGGTATCACACTGAAGCTGTATCATTTTTAAATTCTGATTATCATTACCTTACAATAGTAGGATCTGATATCGTCCGCTGTATATTTTATAAACACAAATGTTTTTCACATAAATGCATCTGACAGCTTGAAGTATGCATACACATATAATATGGATACTTATAGGAAATGATCTAATAAATTACTAATTTATCCATGCCCTAGCATAGATGTCTTTACCTAGTACAGTATGTTTATCCTTTGAATTTCATTTTCCTTCCATTAAACTGATGCTCTGTTAACTATTAATTTTTAAAGCAATGCTTAAGTGCAAGCTCAATTGACTATTTTAATGCATGCTCTGATGTTTGCATCCAAAGTAGAAAAAGGGCTTAAAACACAAGGATAGCGATCTACAACCTGTGTGATTATGGTGAAAGGCCACTATTGCTGGATTCCAAACTATTCCTTTTACAGCCTCTAGAGGGAACACTACTACCACTGGTATATACAATTCCACAATAAAGGAGCAATCAGTATTTTAGTCTGGCACAATAGCTGCCTGAAAATCCTTGACATAAATAAAGTGATAAGAAGCAATAATGGCATTGTAGTCTGTTGGAAAGGGGAAACTAATATGCGATGTTATATGCTGTACACTCTTTACTAAGAAAATGCACAATTTCTTCCCTTTCCTCTCTGCTTATTCCTGGTTGCTTAGCTGTTTGTCTTTTTAGTGCTATCACTGCAATCTTAAAACAAAACATCACTGATACATAACTCAAACTACTAAGTAAAAGGAAAGTGAGGCAATTGTGTTGAAATTATTGAGGTTGGTGTACTTGTGGTCATGAACCACCATTGTTGACTCCTTATCTCTCCTCCTTTCTGTAAATGCTTATTTGGTATGGAAAAAGAAATATCTTATGGGAACTTTACTGATACAGTCATGGACTACTTGGGACATAAATTCCCAGAGTGAGGCACAGTGGTAATTCATAATAATATATAGACAGATCAAATTTATTTGATCCAACAGTCTCCAAGTTGCATTTCTAGGAGCTGAGAACAGATCTGTATGGGTCTGAGAACGATAAGCCCTACAATTTCTCATTAAGCCACAAGTGGCAGACAGTTCTGCTATATTGCTGAAAGTGGAGACGTTTGTTACTAAAATACATAGCAGAAAGTTACAAAAGACAGAAAAACAATTTAACTGAAGTAAAAAATAAATAAAAGTGCATTCCAGGGGTGTTGCTAGGTGGCAAAAAGACCAGGGGCTTCAGTCCAAAGCCGGGGGGGGGGGGGTGCAGGGGTGTGTGGTGTATGTGGGCGGGGGCCCATTAATGCTGACCACTAAACTCACCAGCCTGACACATATATACACTGACCTGCCTAACCTACATACATACACTGACCTAACCTATACACGGACCTACCTAACCTACATACAATGACCTGACCTACATACACTGACCTACATACACTGACATGTCCTACATACACTGACATGTCCTACATACACTGACATGTCCTACATACAGTGACCTGACCTAAATACACTGACATGACCTACATACACACTCACTGTCCTACCTCAGCCCTGGGGTGTGGTGCCGACGCGCCCAATGTGCCCATAATAGTCATAGAGATGCAGTCAGAGGAGGAGCCGAGGAGGAGAGGAGAGCCGCCAAGCAGGGAACGGGGATGTGGCGTGGTGGGCGACATTGTAACTACTACTTCTGGAGCTTGCAGCACCTATGATGGACGTCACACGCCCCGCGATCCCAGCATTGGACCAGTGGGACATCCATCATAGGCGCTGCAGGCTCCAGAAGGTGGAACCTGCTATTTCTCTCGGCCACACTCGGCGGCGCTCAGCGGCTGTCGGAATCAGAATGGTCCCTGCTCATCGTCGCTTGGGGCAAATAATTAAATACTGCATGCCTGAGACTCTGGGCTTTTCCGGGACCCATTCGGGGGTCCAGCCTCCCCAGCTCACCCTTAACGCCCCTGGTGCATACATGCTTTAAGACTCAAGTCTCAATTGTTTCATCCCATTGTTTTCATCCTATTCCTTTAAAATTCTGTGTACATACAGTTCCTATAAATACCTTCGAATCATGCCAGAGAGCCTCATGTGCGTTCATTTTCTTAATGCCCATGTCTACAATTTTGAATTTTTTCTCAATACCTCACTTTGTAGCCACTCAAATGCATTGACTTTGATGTAAGTGATGATGTGTAATGAGCCTGAGTGAAAAGAACACATCCTTGGCATAGCGCATTGCCAATGGACGGTGCAGAATTTAGCTGTGCTCTGCTAATCATTTGTTTGCTTACTGTTGGCTGGTCAGGCTGCATAGCTAAAGTCTATACCATCCAGTGGCCAGCTTCCTCCCTGGAACATGTACTTCTAAGACCCTGTACACACGATCAGACATGTCCGAGGAAACATGTCCGACGGAGCGTTTTCATCGGACAAGGCTGAAGTGGTCTGTTGGTCTGATGTGCGTACACACCATCGGACAAAAATCCCCTTGGACCAGAACGCGGTGACGTAGAACACAACGACGTGATGAAAAAACGAAGTTCAATGCTTCCAAGCATGCGTCGACTTGATTCTGAGCATGGGTGGGATTTTGGTCCGATGATTTTGTGTACTAACCATCGAACATGCCTGACGGACAGGTTTCCAGCGGACAGGTTTTTAAGCATGTTTGGAAACTTTTGTCCTCTGGAAAACGGTCTGATAGGCCGTACACACTATCGAACATGTCCGCTGAAACTGGTCTGCGGACCAGTTTCAGAGGACATGTTCGATCATGTGTACGCAGCCTAAAAGGTGCTGGGGATGTATTCTTTTACTTGTACAATTAGCAGGAATTTGATGTATCGCCTCGCCCCTCTGGTTGCTATGTAGAGCTGTAAACAATTAAAAAAAAACAGCAGCTGAATCTACCGGGATGGGTAAAGAATATGCACACATTTTCAAAGTAAGAAATAGTACTTCAATTTTTCTAATACAATGTTCAGCAAATTGTTCAACAAATTGTTCAGCTTTGTTACAGCTCAATGTAATGAATGTGACTGTAAAATTTAAATTTCCAGGGTAGTCCTGATTTCAAAATCTATTTTTCACATCTAGCTTATCAATCCACTTATTCCACAATTACCTGCCTGCCCTAGAACATAAGGAGAACTTTTCCATTTCTGCAACAGAGGTCAATTATTGAAGTATAACTAAGGGCAACATGTTTTTTTTTTGTATAGAGTGGAAATGGATTAGAACACTTGTCAGTTTTTTTTTGCGGTCTATGCCCCTTTTAGGGAGATTTACCCTCTATGGGCCAGATTCAGGTAGATGAGAGTATCTTTCCTCTGGAGTAACGCTTCTCATTTACGTTACTCTGAAGACCCTTTCAGCGCAAGTCCTGTAATTCACATAGCAGTTGCGCGTAAACTTGCGCCAGAGTAACGATAATGCGCTGGCGTAACCCGACGCAAGTGGAAGTGGGTGTGATCATATGTAAATGATGGGCGGAGCCCAGCGCAGAGGCTTACGTTCAGCGCATCATCCACGGAGCATGCGCAGTGAGTGCGGCTCCACTCGCCCCCCTTGTGCGCATGCTCACAACTTCCGTCGGCACCACTTCCTGGGAAACGTCAGCGCAATGCGTTCCGCTGGGCGCTTAAAAGCGCTGGCGGAAACGCCATTCCGGCGCAAAAGTAGTTCCGCTTCCCCCACCCCAGGGAAGATACTTTTGTGCTGTGATGGCTGCTCCCGCTACCCCCAGAGAGAGGAGGAACCTGAATTTTAATGCCCAGGAGGTCTCAGTGATCATTTCGGCAATGGAGAGGGATAATGAATTTCTCCATGGCAAAAAAAGCCGGAAGACCAGCCGGGAGAGGAAGCAGGGCATCCTGGAGTCGATTGCTGCCAGGGTCAATGTCCTGGGCTACTCCACCCGGACTGCTGGGGACATACAAAAAAAAATTAATGACCTGCGGCGCAAGGTGAGGGACAAGGTGGCCTCCATCAGGAGGTATGAGAGGGGCACAGGTGGTGGTCCCCCATGTCCTGTCACCCTAACCGCAGAGGAGGAGGTGGTTGCTCGCTGCCTGGAGAGGGAGCAGGTGGAGGGGGTCGCAGGCTATGACTCCGTGGAGGAAGGCACAAGGACAGGTAAGTGTTTTATAATCCCCTATTTGTTGTTTTGCATTTGGGGGGGGGAGGGTACATGTGCCAAGTGTGTGGGACCACCAACATGTGTCTGCTTTGTGTCATCCACAGATGACGGAGCTGGGCCATCATCTGTCAGCGTGCATTCCACCCCATCCCCCCCACGCCATCGTGTGCCTGAGCCACTGGGTGGTGAAGAGGTTGTGGAGGAGGAGAGTGGCCACACCACACCTGCCGAGGTGGTTGTGGAGGATCCTGCTGTGGCAGAGCAGGACTTTTCATTAGTGTTGTCTGTCTCCTCCCCTTCTCCTGGGCCGTCTGTCGTCCCCTCCCCCATCCGTGGAAGCCCCTCAAGGGCGACTCCTTCCACCCGAGGACATCCATCTTCTGGCCCCAGGAAGGCGACCCAGAAGACCAGGGGGGTGTCTGATGGTATACAGGACCAGTTGGCGAGGGATCACGCCAGGCAGACGGAACAGATGGGGGCCATAGCGGTGCACTTGGAGAAAGTGGCTGACAGCCTGGGCTCCGTTGCCAACCTCAGCAACGCAGTGCAGGATGTCAGCTGCAACTGCGCTGCAGTGGTCACCACTTTGGGGGAGGTGCAGGGGGATATCCAGCACCTTACTGCAGCCGTCCAGGCCAACAGTGCTGCCATCCGGGACCAGGGGAGGCTGAGTCGGCGGGCCCAGCATTATCAGGTCACCCGTCAGCTCCGGATGCAGGCCCAGACCAACTCCTACCTTGGACGGATAGCCAGGGCCTTGGAGGGCACGCAGGCCACACCTGCCAGGAGTGGCCCACCTGGGGATCAGCCACCTCCAGATGCCCCCCCACCCCCACCCACTCCATCCAGGCAGCTGCGGAGCCAGAGAGGGGCCCCCAGAAGAAGCCCCCGGCATCCCCGATGAGGCCTTTTTTTTTGGTTTGTTTTATATTTTTGATTTGGACATGTTTTCTTTTGCTCAGGTTATGAGATTTTGTTTATTTTATTTATCAGGATATGATATTATTAATTTATTTTTGTACTGCACACGGTCAGGAGTGCAGGGGACAGTGTGAATGGTGTGTGAATGTGAGAGGGTGGCACTCCTGAAAGTAAGGGGTGTCACCCTCGGCCGTGGTGGTGAAGTTAACCCCACGGCTGTATGAATGACGTGTGAAAGGTGTGTGAATGGACAGTGACATCATTGGGGCCTTGACGCTGGCGTTACTGCTCCCAACTCCTACATGCTGGACTTGGGCTAATCCAATGCGATGTGCATGTGGTGTGTGTGATCCAGTGGTGTACACGCGTGCACTGTCTGTGTGATTAATGTTTTGGGTTAGTGTCCAAAGATGCCTACGGCGAGGACCCTCCTGACTGCTCTTCTATCAGCAGACTGGGTGTCCTCTGGCAGGTGGGGACTGTGTGGGTCGGGGGTCAGGTCATCACGTATGTCAATATGCAGGCCTTTTTTCATAGCAAAGTTATGTAGTATGCAACATGCAGCGATGATCTGACACACGAAAATAGGGGAATACAATAGGGTCCCCCCAGACTTATCCAGGCATCGGAAACGGGACTTCAAGAGCCCAAATGTTTGCTCCACCACTGCACGGGTTTTGATGTGTGCTTCATTGTATTTTCTCTCTCCTCTGGTTTGGGGGTTTCCGGAAAGGAGTCATTAGATGGGGTCCCAGTGCATATGCAGAGTCACCTGTAAGGTAAAAGACAGGAGAATGTTAGTCATGCATGTGCGATTTCTGTTGTGCATCACGGGAGGGGATAGTCATGCCTGACTCCCATGTCACTCACCAACCAGCCAGCTGTCCCCATACATGTTCTGGTTAAATTCTGCTGGGATGGGGCTCTGATTGTATATGTAGCTGTCATGGCTGGACCCGGGGTGTTTGGCACGGACGTGCCATATGAGGCGTTGGGCATCGGCTATCACCTGTACGTTGATGGAATGCCAATGCTTCCGATTGCGGTATATGTGCTCTGTGGCACTGGGGGGCTGTAGGGCCACATGTGTGCAATCAATGGCCCCCACAGTGCGTGGGAATCTGGCAATGTTGTAGAAATCTGTCATTGCCTTCTGCCGCAGCTCCTCAGTGGTGGGTCTGATGAACTGGTTGGACATGCGTCTGAGGATTGCAGGGACAACCTGGTGCACACATCTGCTCACGGAGGACTGTGACATCCCAGCCACCACTCCACTTGTACGCTGGAATGATCCACTTGCAAGGAAATGGAGTGTTGCCAGTACCTTCACCAGTGGCTGCACTGCTTGTGAGCGGTATGTCTTGCTGGTGATGTCATCCTGCAGGGTTGTGGTTAGTTCAAGTATTGTATCAGGGCTGAATCTGAAGAGGCGATACACCTCCTCCTCCCCCATGCCAAAGAGGTTCATACGAGTGCGGTATATCCTCTCACGTGGCCGCCTTCTTGGTTCCGGGGGACCCATCAGTAGTTCTAGGACCACAATTGCCCCTGGCATGTTGGCACACAGAGGTGTTGTCCTTGCAAGTGGGGGTACTCAGCTAGCTCCTATCGTCGGTAACGCTGCTGTAGCTGCTCTCCTGCTGACCTGTGACCGTCTGGAGTAAAGATAAAGCAGCCTTTTGTAGAAATAACTTTGCGCCGGACGGACCAGATACGCGCGGCGCATGTAGCCAGCGTATGGTGCTAATCCGTTCGTGAATTGGGAAATCTCCCTCATTTGCATATTTGCAGGGGAAATCAATGGGCGCGACTGATGCGCCCAGCGAAAATAAGCGCTGACGATACTCTGGCGTCGGAACGTTCCGCCGGTCACAAATGACCCGTTATTGGGTGCATCTAGTTTGGTGGGTACGGGCACATAGAAACGACGGCGCATCATCACAGTTACGCGGCGCATATCCAAATACTCCAGCGCAAGTGTTCGTGAATCTGGCCCTATGTGTCCTGTTTACTATTATCATTAAAAATAAAAGTAAAGAAAAATCACAAATTTTAGATTGTCCCCAGAAAAGTAACAGAGAGAAAATCTTCCAATGGGGACAATAGTCCTGGTGACCTGGAGGTCCCCAAGGTATTCCCTTAATTTGCAGGGATTTCCTCTCACTTCCTGTTTGGCTATGGGACAGGAAGTCGAGGGAAATCTATACAATGGAACGCAGGTAGCGTAAAAAAATCTAACAGGGTTTATAACTCTCACTTGTTCTACCCAAAATAAAATAAAAAATATATATTGCCTATAGTTCTACTTTATCATAGTTGACAACATTGCAAAAAAATAAAATTCAAGACACTTATTTGCATGTAGGTGGAGCCTTGTTATAATTATGGGGTGGGCATTCATTTGTAGGTGTTGCACAGCATAGCGGGAAAATGTGGCTTGGAAAACGGGCGTGGTTTACGTGGAATAGTGGGCGTATCTTAAATGGGTGTGGCTCAGAAGGGGAGAGAAAGAAAGAAAGAAAGAAAGAAAGAAAGAAAGAGAAAGAAAGAAAGAAAGAAAGCGGGAGAGAAGCGAAAGAGAAAGAAAGAGGGAGAGAAAGAAAGAGAGAAAGAAAGAAAGAGGGAGAAAAAGAGAGAACAAAAGAGAGAAAGAGAGAAAGAAAGAGGGATGAAGGGACAGCAGGCCCAGGTCCTACACCACAATAGAAATATGTGTATTCGAGAAAGTTTAACAACTCAGCAGATAAAGATACTCTAAACACCTATGGTTGTTATGGTGTCAGGATGATTAAAGGGCATTATTTCTATTATTACATTGTAATAAAGAATGAAATTATTCAACTCACCATAATGCTGAATCAGTGGAAGCCCTGAGCGTGTCACCTGCCACGTCGCCTGCCACCAGATGCCACCTGGTGTCCCCAGCGGAGCCCCTCCTTACATCAGTGTCCCCAGCAGAGTCCCTCCTTACATCAGGCGTCCCCAGCGGAGCCCCTCCTTACAGCAGGTGTCCCCAGTGGAGCCCCTCCATACAGACGAATGGATGGGGGGGCAACGCGCTTGTCCCCTTAATGGATGGGCCGCCACTGCTAAACACCTAGTGTGAAAGGAGCCCTAACACCTGGTACACGCAATAAGATTATTGGACGAATGATCTTCCGATTTTCTTTGCATGCTAGTCGCATATCGAAATACAAGTGTTTACTAAAGTGACGAAAATTCTTGTACGACAGAATAAAAATTTGCAAGTGATGAAATGTATTTCTATTGTATTTTCAAATGACGACTGTACTGATTAAACAAAAATCGTACGAGAAACATTTTCGTGGTTGTCCCATAGAATAATATCGAAAGAACTATCGTGATTGGCAAAGCTGTGTACTAACAATCAGATTATCTTAGAATTGATTTGAAAGCAGTATTTTTCTAACTATTTTCTGATCGTGTGTAAGGCGCCTTACATGGGTCGAAATTCTGAAAGAATTTTCTCTCAAAAATCGTAACTAAGATGTTTTGTTCGAATTTTTAAACCATTAGTGGGCAACAGCAACGGCTGATTTTTGTGCAGCCATTGAATCATAGAAGTGTGTTATTTGTAAATTTTTGGAAAAACAAATGTCTAATCGATGATGGGAGAATCGTGAGATAATCAAAAAAGAAATGAGCATGAGCTGTGAGCTGGAAAAAAAAGATTCCCGGCTACATAAATCATTTTCTGTAGCAGCATGAGGTGAAATTGAAGGCTTGGTTGGTTGATTTTTTTAAATCAATGGTGGCACCGGCACGCACAAAATTTCTGATTTTCGAAAGAATTTGGAATTTGATCCATGTATGGCCTGTAGAAGTCATAAACTGTCTACCAAACCAGCATAACTTTCTATATTTTGTAAAAGTAAAGCAGTGCAAACTGTTCCCATCTGAGTCTGACAGGCCCTTTGATTGCCTACTGCTTCCTACCTACCTTATCTGTCTCTGCCCAGGATACCTGTTGCTTTATGTGAATAAAGGACATGCTTATCACTATACTAAGGTGTGCTGGTGAAGATCCATATTTGCCTCTACCTAGGATGCCAATCAATGTCTCTGCTAATCAAATTATCGGTCTCTTAACATAGTCATACTCGGTTTGATTTTCTCTTGTTTAGCTTACAGGTTGAATTAGAGAAAATCAATGAATTCTCCTATCCATGCTATATACAATGGTCAAAGGAATTTCCACTGCTGGCTATTGTATTTAGCAACCATGGCACCCAGGGCTACCTGAATACAGTGGTGTTGCTGAACAGCAACTTCTTCTGATAGGATGCAGTCGCTGTACAGGGGGTACATTTCCACCTGTCTCAGTAGATTTTTAAATCAAATGTTTGTTGTTTTTCAAAGTTACAGCCATTTTAATATGACCTCGCCAACTACAGACAATTTCAATGCATGTGGAGTACATGGAAACCAACTTACCGCACAACAAAATTACATATTTTTGGTAGTCAATATTGCAATGACTCTGAATGTGTGTGGGTAGACTTCTGGTTATGTCAGTATTGTACTTATTGTATCTCTGAGGACATGGTTTTGAGTGTGTCACTATGGTCCAGGTTGTGACTCTGTTTCTAGCTGTGTTGGTATAGTGCTGATTGTGTTTCTGTGAACATGTTTCTGCTTGTGTCAGGAGGGTACTGACGCTCTCAGTAACTTGGGGACACCACTCTGCCGTTCTTTGCTGGCAAAATTTAGGGGGTCCTACCTTTGAATCCACCTGCAAGTGGATTAGAAGCTGCAAGTCAATTGTTATCTATATAGGGTTACCCCCTTTGCTATTGCTGCTTTGGCTTTACAATATAGCTATTGCTCCGTGACCAGCCTTGCTTTCCTTGTTGATTGTTTCTGGTTGCTTACAAGCATAAGATTGCTTTGCTAAATGCCATCATAATTTCATGCCTATGAAACAACCCCACCTAATTGATTACCGTTTTTTTGAACTATGACCATATGTAGGGTAAAAAGACTGTTGTCTATCCCCAACGCGGTTAACCATATCGATATGTCTATGCTCCTGAGGAAGCGTTGTATCTAACATGTAGAGCGAGCCCTCCTTTTCCTCTGGACCCGCCGCTTGGTTATACATCGTACAGCTAACTATTGATTATACTCTCTGTTTGAGTTCCTTATAATACAACTGTATTATAATTGTGATAACCTATGTGGACCAGTTATTAATTACATTTATTTGATTTTACATTTGTAACTGTTTTATGACATTTCTATAAAATAAACAATTTAGTTTCTTATTATATCTATTGTGTGCCTTCAAAGTCCATAACTTTAACCTTTAGCCAATATCTACACCTTACTAGGAAGGTGGAAAATTTTTACTTGTATACCCTCTATCACCCTGAAGGGATATACGTTAAAATTAGTTCCCTCTTTTTCACTGACTGCATATCGGCTGACCTGTTTCTGCTGGTTATTATGGTACTATTTGTATCTCTGTGGATATGGTTTTTGGTTGTGTCAGTGATTTCTTTTTTGAGGGGAGGCACACTGTAGCTGACCTTGGGGAGAAGAAACATAAATATGGCCCTGCGCATACAACACATGCATATCTGTTACCAAGGAAGCTGGACTGAGACATATGTATACCTGTTGATTATGTATACAAGCCCTGTAGGTATAGTGGTTCATTAATTTTCCTGTCTCTTCCCTATTTCATTTGTGAAAACCAGAAGCAAGGAAACACATAAAGACATCAGTGATTATTGTTTAGGGATGTTGATAAAGCACACAAGGCTTTTTGCCCTTTCGGGAGAATGCAGCACATTTCATTTCTCAATCTTCTAATGAGACACCATTCTAACTCTCTTCACCTGTCCAAATCTAATGATTCATGAATATGAAATCTGTTTTAGTTTTCAGTACCGGTTATGAAATAGCTCAGCTCTGCATTGAGTCCAGAATCAGCATCTGAGCAGTTCAGGCGTGCCACAATGTAATCTCGCGGTACATTCTCAGCCAGTGAGATGTTGTACAGAGTTGGATAAAAAGTTGGACTTTCATCATTGATATCCAGCACTAAAGAGAGAACAAACAGAAATAAATGATTATACTCTATTATTAACACAGTGGAGTTAACACTTCTCAAACAAACTTTATACATGTAGGACAAGAAAGGAAACGGGTATTGAAAAGTAGCAAGGCAACAAATAATCAATACCTTAATTCACAGTGAGATAGAACAAGCAGATTTGTGTACAAATCTCACCTTAACCATGCACTTTATAGTAAGTATGACGTACAATAAATACACTGGGGCTCAGTTAAGGAAGGAGAGAGGAAGGAAGGATGGATTTTTTTTGTTTTTTTATTTTCAAATCTGTACAACAAAATGAAAACAAGAATCTTCTTGTTGCCCTGAGCTCCCCCCTCCCCAAAATAAAAATTCATAGCATTGATTGGAATTTGAAATGAAGAATTTAGTTCCATCTGCTGGACCAAGCATCATAACTTGTTTCTACCAACCATAAATGAATTTAAAGCTTAAATAAACTTGTCTGTTGAATGTTTTACAACACACATTACATCATGTTACAGTGGGCCTCCTCCAATGTCTATGTTTATTCAGGAGAAAAACAAAAAAACACCCAGTGGGCCAGGAAACCCAGAATTTTTTCAGGAAAAATTCTGAGATTAACATAATGTTCAAGGTCACCCTTTGCTACATATGCCAGATAAAGTGCAGGCAATAGGGATGAGCTTTATGTTCAAGTTGAACATGAGTTCAACTCGAACATTGGCTGTTCGCCCGTTTGCTGAACAGCAAACAATTTGGGGTGTTTGACTCAAAGCCGTGGAATACCCTTTAAAAGACTATGGGAGAAATCAAAAGTGCTAATTTTAATATGCAAGTTCTTGTCATAAAAAGTGTTTGGGGACCTGGGTCCTGCCGCAGGGGACATGTATCAATGCAAATAAAAGTTATAAAAACGGCTGTTTTTTTGAGAAGTACTCCACTTGTCGGAATCTGAAAGCCCCCTTTTAACAAAGGGGAACTCCAAATCCTGGCCCTCCCTATGTGAATTGGTAACGTGGTACATTGTACCCCTACCATTTCACCAAAAAAAAAGTGTCAAAATGTTAAAAACCACAGGAGACAGTTTGGGACAAGTCCTTTATTAAAAAAAAAAAAAAAAAAAAAAGGTTCCAACGATGTAATCCAGTCACAAGCGATACAGAAAACAAAAACCTGCTGCTATGAACGATACCGCCTCCATAGGAGGCGCCTGACTGAATGATGTCTCACAGAAACCCGATTTGCGCAAGAGGGGGCGGGGTCATCCGTACACGTCATTTGGGTAACCCCGGGCTTTCTCCTTGCATCAGAGATTGTTTCACTTTAAGCATGATTAAAATCACTGCTTCCGAAAAAAACTGCAGTTTTTAAAACTTTTTTTTGTATTGATAATGTCCCCGACAAATTTTTTATGACAATAACTTGCATATTAGCCTTTAAAATTAGCACTTTTTCATGCTCGTGTCCCATAAACTTTAATGGTGTTCAGATGTTCGAACACATTTTTTGCCTGTTCGCATGTGCTGCTGCGAACTGAACCGGGGAGTGTTCGGTTCATCCCTAGCAGGCAAACAAAAGGTGCTGTGTTATAATACTGTATGTGAATGTGGTGATGGTTATGCTGGTGCTGGTTGTGATTGTGGTGAGGGGTGCTCCAAGTGCAATCCTTGACATTCCTTAAAGTCAACATTTACATAAACATTCAGGCTTTTTCTGGATCAACAGAGGCATTTGCACATTTCCTGGTACCATGTACATGTATTGAAATGGCAATGCCAATATATAATTATTGTATAATAAGATTACTAATATTGTTTAAATCCAGCAACCTGTGTAACAGAATTACATTAAAGTAGTAGACAGATACAGGGGATACAACTGACAAACATGGAGTGCATTGTGTGGTACATTGTTTCTTGATTTTATGGGAAGAATTACATATGGGAACCATGATAAAATTAACTGGGAATTACCACGAACTGTAAGAGTGCTGGTAGAGCTCTTGGATGGTGATCCAGCATCACTGGCCACTACTCTCAGGTAATACTCGCTGATCCTTTCTCGATCTAGTACGACTGTAGAGGTAACCAGTCCAGTTGTGTTATTTATGACAAAGTCCATACGTGGCATTCCAACACGCATCTGATATGTTACTTGCCCATTCAGACCTTCATCAAGATCTATAGCTACCACCTACAGGTAAAAAAGGCAAAATTAGTTTTTAAGACACAGTAGCTGTGTAATCAGTATTGTGTTTAAGGCCAATTAGTAAAGGTGAGAAATAGAAAACTAGCAACTCCAGACGACCACACTCCAGAAGCCACCTTTATTATGCACAAAGTCCTTAAAAAAACATCAGTCACAGTGGAAGTAGGGGAAAAGGCTGTTGACGTGTTTCACGCTGAACTAGCACTCATAATACATTCACTCTTCCTGTCAGCTCTGCAAGAGGATCATGATATTACACAGCTGAATAGAATTAGCAGATTAAAGGATGATTGCTGCATTTTTGAGGAATTTCTGCATAATAAAAATTGCTTTCCGGAATGTTTCTTTTTCTATACTGCACAGTTACAAGGCGGCACCCAATGAATGTGAGTGGCATTTAGGAAAGGTGATCATTTAGAATAAGGTGACGTAGTATGAGGTACTCACCTTGTCAGTATGAACTGTGGAAATGGCACATGAGTGAATACCCTGCATCCCTGTACTGTGACTCTACTGTCTACTCAAAAACAACTGTCTGTGACTGAAGCAAGGGTGCCATTTGACACAGTGTTGCTTTCAATCAGCAGGATTGTTGTACCTGTTACAGAAACCTAGGAATGCTCCCAGTATTTTTCTATTTAATGCAAAATTGCTCAATTACATTCCTTTCAAATGTATTATGCTAAAACACAACAGGCATTACCTGGAATACAGAAGCTCCAACAGATGTGCCTTCCAGCACCTCAGCAATGAATGGCTGATTTTGAAATGTTGGATCATTATCATTTAGATCCAGCAAATTTACAAAAACTGTTGCGCTGCTTGTGGCTCGGAGAGGTGGTTTTCCTCCTATAAAATTTTAAGACAAATTACAATCATTTAATAATGTGAAACACTACAAGATGTGGTCAACCATTGTACATTTGTTTACATTTAATGCATTTTACTCTACCTTCCAGTAGTATATGACAGTATACTTAATGTAGACCTTCTTCACACAGGTGCTAGATGCACAAAAAAAAACTAACTTAGGGTTGCATTCTGCTTAACAAAAGAAAATAAGATAGGTCCCTTGCTCACTAAATATCAAATAATGTGTAGTGTTAAAGATCCTAACACAGTACTGGCGGTCCATCCATTAGAGGCACCCAAGTGCTGCCCCCTCTATCCACGGCTGCAACCCCTCTCCTTCTAGCGATGTGGCAATGCGATGCTCTATCCATTGCTGCCGCCGCCTCTTATTCATTCATCCAGTCCTTTTCAGGACGCTGGGTGCCTGAATTACAGTGGCATTTTTTTTTAGCACCTGATTAGAGCCAGAGCTCTAATAAGTTTTAAAATGGAGTGAGCTTGTGGCACAGAGCATTGCGCTACGAGCCCACCCAGGTGTTACCATAGTGAATGAATATTAGCTATTGCAACACTGATCCTTTTCCCGACCCATCAGGAAGCAGGTCTGATACCGTCACCCAATTGGCTGAAAGGACAGGCGATCCTATTTTGGACGCCTGGGGGGAGGGGAGGACCCACACAGCAAAAAAAACGTGGAGGAGGGAGGAGGAGAAGACACAGGAGCCGCTACCTGTTTCCCCGATGCCCACCGCAGCCTAAAGTCCACCACTGCCCATTCCCCGCCACTCCTTGATGTCCCCCACTGCCCGATCTCCGCCACTCCCCGGTGCCCACTGCATAGATGGGGTAAGTGGACCGACTGGCAGACAGCGAGCAGGGGGCCTTGAGGTGCTGGGGGGGGGGGGTTGTTGGCTGCCCTCCAAACAAAAAAACACAAGCCACTACTGCTTAACAGTCAAATAATCTACTGGCAGGAAGCCTAACCAGAGATAAAATACAAGAGAAGGAGCCGACAGATTAAATTATATGTCAAACATTATTAGCAATAATAAAAGCCAGTTTGGACCAACTGGCAGTAATTTGTTGGGGGAATTCTACCATAGTAGCACCATTTTAATATATTGTCACTGCATATCAACAGGGACAGAAAGTAAAGACTATGGCCGGGATTTAGAAAGACTGGCGTATCTTTCGGCGGGCATAGCGCATCTCATATGCGCTACGCCGCCGTAACTTAGAGAGGTGAGTACCGTATTCAGAAACAACATACGCCCTAAGTTATGTCGGCGTAGCGTAAATGGGCTGGCGTAAGCCCACGTATTTCAAAGTAGGCAGGTAGGGGGCGTGTTGTATGATAATGAAGCGTGACCACATGTAGATGCCGTCCGTGGACGTAACCCAGTGCGCATGCTCAGAATCACGTCGGATAGAATACTTAAGATACGCTGAACACTGCCTATGACATGAACGTAACTTACGCACAGTTCTATTCGCGTACGACTTACGCAAACGACGTAAACAACGTGAAATTTGACGGCTGTTACGACGTCCATACTTAACATTGGCTGTACCACATATAGCAAGGGTAACTTTACGCCAGTCGTATGCCTTACGTAAACGGCATATAGAAATACGCCGGGTGCAAGTACGTTTCTGAATCAGCGTATCTAGGTCATTTGCATATGCGACGCAGAAATCTACGGAAGCTCTCCTAGCGGCCAGCGTAAATATGCACCCTAGATACGACGGCGTACTAAGACTTACGTCGGTCGGATCAAGCCCACATTCAGGCGTATCTTGCTTTGAGAATACGGAACACAGATACGACGGCGCATCCTAAAACTTACGCCGGCGTAAGTTGTTTTTGAATCCGGGCCTATATGTCTAGAAGAGCAATAAAGTGGGCCCTTAAGGTACAGAAAGTAATGAATTGTTAGTTAAAAAAAAATCCAGGAAAGAGAGGACCCCCTCTGATTCAGTGCGATTTATTGCCCAGTATGGAGGACAATGGAACAAGGTGAAAAGGGTACTTGCCAGACATTGGCACACATTAAGACTCTGTCCCCAGATGGCTGAGATAGATGGTAGACCACCTGGCAAAACAATCTCAAATTACTTTCTGAGTTTCAAAAAAAGTCTCCTGAGGAATGGAGAAACTAAAATCTACGGTGTATTTCCATGTAGACATTGACAGATTTTCTTCCATGTTGAGAAAACTGATGTGTTCTACTAGTCATTTGATATGCATACTGGAATGCCCCTTTTTTTCTTGAATCTTTTTTAAAATATAGGGGATCACCATGTCATTGTCTAAAACCCTTATCTATTGGATACGCGGCTATGGTCTTCTATATTTTTGTAATAACAATTTCTCTACTTGCGCTAAAGGCTGCTCTGCACTCTATATCTGCTAGCTATAGCAGCTGTTTTCTTACTAAGGGACTTCCTACTGCTTGCTTGCTACTTGCTGATATGCTATCGCTGAAACTAGAGACTGATCTTACATGGAATACAAATTGGTTTTGATTTGAGATATATGTGCATTTTTCAAGACCTTGGGCCAGATTCAGAGAGCTATTACGCCTGTCTAACTGGTGTTAGACTGGAGTAATTTCAAATTACGCGCATTTTCTAGCTAGTCGAAAACCTCAAACCATGAATAGACGGCTGCGGGCTTCAATTCGACTGGATTACGTGTTCGTACGCCTTCGGATCTACGCTGCAATAAAATTGCGGCCACTGGGTGGACTTCCCGTCCTTTTCCGCGTCGGGGTATGCAAATGAGCTTTTGCCGGCGATCCCCGAAATTACGATCTTCAATCGCAATCTCTTACGGCATCTTTAGTCATCTTTTCGCTGCGTAAAACTACGTTTTCCGACGTCTTTTATTATTTTTTTACGTAAGTCGTCCGGGAATAGGAATGTTCGTAAACGACGCTACTCAAACAACGAATGACGTAACGACGTGATTTCGCGCAATACACGGCGGGAAATTTCTGAACGGAGCATGCGCAGTTCGATCGCCGCGGGGACGCGCTGAATTTAAATGCTTCACGCCCCCTAATCGCGTATTTCGATTACGCGGCGAGTAATAGACTACGCCGCCGTAGCGTACGGGCAAAAATCTACCAGGATTCGGTGTAGAGCCTGGTAAAATATGGCAGCGTAGAGTATTTCGATTACGCAGAGCAATATTAAGTGTATGTGAATCTACCCCCTTATGTAGATTTAACATATAACACATACCTGCTTCTGTTTATGATTTATATGCTGGTACTGTTATTTTAGGAGGCTATAGGTTTGAGAAAAGTTATTGCTGTACCCGTTGATCTCCCATGCCTGTCACCTTATAGGATTACTTAAGATTGTTAACCTTCATTTAATGGCTAATAAAAGCCATTATGGAATGTTGATGACTATAGGGAGGCCTGAGGTAGTTGACCCTTCTTAGCTTCTTCTAGTAGCAGACTTTTGATGTGTTAATTACAGGTGTGTTCAGCTATTGTCTGGCCATTGTTTTTGATATGTATGACAACATTGTCATACTGGTGAAGGATGAAGGCATTTAAATATCTTTTTGTGTATTTATTACTTGGAAAAAAAATGTATTCATATTTAATTTACAAGTTAAACTGCTTGGTAACTATTTAATTTAAGTTAAGCCCTGATGATTTTTGTTATATGAAGTTATTGGTTACGAGACCTGCATTAACTATATGGTAAGTCTGTGAACTTACTTATTACTTATCTTCCTTTTTTTAATCTAGTTTGTTGGAATATAGGTCTTGCCTTACCATACCATCTCAGTATAAATACACATGTACACAGGGCTTTTTTTCAGTGGGAATGCGGAGGAACGCAGTCCTGGACTTTGTAATGGCAAGGGGTGCTGGAGGGTCTATTTATGATGGCTGCTGGGGGATATATTGTCACTGTTGGGAATCTATTTCTGCATGGGGGTCCATTGTTGCTGGGGGGGTCTTATGTAGCTGAGGGCTCAGTTGTTGCTGTGAGGGATCTTCAGTTGAGGGAGGCATATGGGTGCTAGAGGGTCTAATACTACTGGTTGCTGGGAGATCTGTTGCTGCTGCTGGGGATCTATGGTTGCTGGGGATCTATGGTTGCTGGGGTGCATAAATTGTTGCTGGGGGGTCTATATTTGTGTGATGGATCTACTGTTGCTGGCTGCAGGGGATCTATTTTACTTATTTTCTTGTTATCATTAACACGTGCCATACTAATTATTTAGCATCACAAACCGATACTTGGTTCTGTATTCTCTTAGGCCTCGTACACACGATCGGACATATCCATCGGATATGTCCGATCGGGAGTTTGATCCGATGGCGTGTACACACCATCGGATCAAATTCCCCGCCGCCGGACGGCGCGGTGACGTGGCGGTGACGCGGCGGTGACGTTGACGCCGCCACGTCACCGCACCAGGAAGTTAAACACTTCCGTGCATGCGCCGAATCCATTCGGCGGCGGCGCGGCGGCGGTGGGGGATGACATGTCTGCTGGTAAGTGTACTAACCAGCAGACATGTCGGGCGGACAGATTCCCACCGGATAGATTTCAAAGCATGCTTTGAAATCTGTCGGGTGGAGAAATCAGTCCGCTAGCCCATACACACGAGCGGAGATGTCTGCTGAAACGGTCCATCGGACTGTTTTCAGCGGACATATCCCCTCGTGTGTACAAGGCCTTAAATGGGTTGGTACTGGGGGGTGGAACCCAGAGATGGTACTGAGAGGTGGGTAGGGGGTGGAACCAAGGTACAGTGCTTGGAGGTGGATAGGGGGCAGAGACAAGGGTTGATTTAAAAGGTGGGGAGTTCCTGCACCTATTCTCTGAGAAAAAAAAAGGCCTGAATGCACAGTATAACAACATGTAATTTGTTATAAGAGCAGTTCTTATCTGGTTGCTGTAAGAGAAGAGGTTATAAGTAATATACATATAATTCCTGATTTCCCTTAACCACTTCAGCCCCGGACCATTTGGCTGGCCAAAGACCAGGCCACTTTTTGTGATTCGGCAACTGACAATTGCGTGTTCGTGCAACGTGGCTCCTAAACAAAATTGACGTCCTTTTTTCCCCAACAATAGAGCTTTCTTTTGGTAATATTTGATCAGTTTTTCCTCAATTTAGGCCAATGCGTATTCTTCTACATAATAGGGCAGGTAGGGGGCGTGTTGTATTTAAATTATCCCTGACCCCACGTAAATGACGCGCCGAACGAACTGCACATGCGCCGGCCGTGAACGGATCCCAGTGCGCATGCTCCAAATCACGTCGCAAATAGTCAATGAAAACGACGTGAATGTAACTTACGCCCAGCCCCATTCTGAATCGGCTTACGCAAACAACGTAAACGACATACAATACAACGTTGTCCCGACGTCCATACTTAACATTGGCTGCGCCTGCTATAGCAGGGGTAACTTTACACCGGACAAACGACGTAAATAAATATGCTACGTTTGTGAATCGGCGTATCTAGCTCATTTGCATATTCAACTCGTAAATCGATGGAACTTAGATATAATACGGCGTAAGAGAACGCCGGTCGGATCTAACACAAATCTATGTGTAACTGATTCTAAGAATCAGGCGCATAGATACGACCCCACTCACTCAGAGTTACGACGGCGTATCAGGAGATACGGCGGCGTAACTCATTGCTGAATCTAGCCCATAGTGTCTACAAAATAGGGGATAGTTTTATGGCATTTTTAGAACATTTATTTTTTTACTTATAATGGCGGTGATCTATGATTTTTATCGGTACTGCGACATTATGGCGGACACATTTTTGAGACCATTGGCATTTTTACAGTGATCAGTGCTATAAAAATGCATTGATTACTATAAAAATGTCCCTGGCAGGGAAGAGGTTAACCACTAGGGGACGATCAAGGGGTTAATTATATTCCCTAAAGTGTGTTCTAACTGAAAGAGGGATGGGACTGACTAGGTGAAATGACAGATCGCTGTTCATACTTTGTATGAACAGACGATCAGTCATTTCTCCCCCTGAAAGAACCGGGAGATGTGTGTTTACACACACAGCTCCCGCTTCTTGTTCTGTCACGAGCGATCATGGGTGCCCATTGGTGATCATGCCCGCTGGGCACTCGCATCGGCCCCCGGGGGCGAGCAGGCCCCTAGTGGCCACAGAGACACATCACGTTATATTACGTGATTTTGCGCAGCCGAGCCAACCTGCTGCAGTAAAACTGCGGCGAGCGGTCTGCAAGCGGTTAATAGATTTACCAGTTAACATTAATTGGGTATAAAACAGCTTTTTCCATAATAAGGAATCTAGAGAAGACCTAGAAACTGGTAAGGGCAGTAATGTATCATGCTCATCTAGGGCTAGGGCAAGGTCAAAGCAGACTCTAAACAGGACATGGGCAATGTAACCTACTTTTATGTCATCCAATATGATCATATTTCTGTATTAAGCAAATTTACACACAGGATTAACCACTTGCATACTGGGCACTTACACCCCCCTCCTGCCCAGGTAAAATTTCAGCTTCCGGCACTGCGTCGCTTTAACTGACAATTGCGCGGTCGTGCGACGTGGCTCCCAAACAAAATTTACGTCCTTTTTTCCCCACAAGTAGAGCTTTCTTTTGGTGGTATTTGATCGCCTGTGCGATTTTTATTTTTTGCGCTATAAACAAAAAAGAGCGACAATTTTGAAGAAACATACAATATTTTTTACTTGTTGCTATAATAAATATCCCAATTAAAAAAAAAAAACATTTTTTTTTCTCAGTTTAGGGCGATACGTATTCTTCGACATATTTTTGGTAAAAAAAAAAAAAATCGCAATAAGTGACAGGTTTGAGCAAAAGTTATAGCGCTTACAAAATAGGGGAGAGAATTATTATTTTTTATTATTATTTTTTAACTAGAAATGGTGGCGATCTGCGTTTTTTTTTTGGTACTGCGACGTTATGGCGGACACATCGGACACTTTTGACACATTTTTGGCGCCATTCATATTTATACTGCGATCAGTGCTATAAATATGCACTAATTACAGTATAAATGTGACTGGCATTGAAGGAGTTAACACTAGGGGGTGAGGAAGGGGTTAAATGTGTATCCTAGGTGTGTTCTAACTGTGGGGGGAGGGGGGTGACTGGGGGGGTGACCGATCTGGGTTTATTTTATGTTTTGTTTATGCTGTTTGGATGCTTGCACTTGTTTCCAGCAATATGGAAGAATAAACCATAACCTTTGTTTTTAACTATCCTCGGCTGCCTCTCTGTACACTTCAGTGTGTAGTGAACCCACCCAGGGGGTCACACACACCTGCTACCGAGCTAACCCCTTACACCAGACATAACAAAGCAAATACTTATGCCCAAAGCGTAGGAAATCTCATCTGAAATAGAGAGCACCTGTTATTTTGTTACCAATCACTTTACCCAAAGGAGTACTGTACTTCAAGCAGTGATTTCTGCTAAGTAGAGGCAAAGCAATAACTGAACATTTTACTGTTCCCTTATTCCATTACAAGGCTAAGACCATACATTTGTCATGGAACAATTATACACAATTTTGAAGACAACAAATGGCATCACAATATACCATTAATATGTTTTTTTAAATAAGTAATTACCAAAGCACAGATTGATCATCGTGGTGAATTAGGGACAATTTACATTGTGTATTTTTCTCAGCAGTAAGTACCTAAGTTCAGAAACATTTAGGGCTTGATTACACCAGCAGCTGGTGTTGCCCAACGCAATCCCTATGCAAGAACATGGCAATTTGCCATATGTCCTATGGCTTCAGTTCACACTAATGTGCTAATTCTGATCATTATTTCGTTTTACATTCACAATACTATTGAGTGAAATGCTACTGATAATGCACACATCATTGTATTTACAATGTTTATACTATAAAGTAAGAAGAAATCCTTTGCGTAGAAGTGATATTGTAAGTATATTACTTACGGTCAGTTACGGAGATAATAATCTTTCTCATCAGTTCAGCTTCTTGTGCGTTTGGGTTCTCCCTGTCTAGTACCACACCTGTTGTTCGGATCTTGCCTGTGGTACTATTTAAGACATAGAACTTATTGGGAGGGTTGATGGTGTATACTACAGTACCATTCTCAGCAAGGTCTGGATCTAAGGCAACCACCTGTTGCACAGAGGATAAGATGAGAAAAAATAAGGAATCAGAAAGGACACATTTTAATTCAATTGTAGGAAAATTCTTAGTCTTACTAATGATCTAACAAATATTGACATGAATTCTGTGGAACACAATAATGGCACAATATGAAAAAAATCTGTGGAAAAAATAGAGCCGCATTAATCTAACCTGAAACAATCAATTACATCCCAGCTCGGGATAGAAAATATATATCCAATCAGTTAAAGGAACCAAGACCTTTTTTTTTTTATGCCAGGGAAACTGGTCCACATGGACCACAACAACAAAGTATCATAATTAAAAAAATCAACAAAAAATCAAAGCAACATAACATACATATGCAAGAATAACATCACAGTGGCACTAGAGATGTATAATATAATCCCGACCCAGCCAAACATTACCACGTATGCTAAGTCAGTGTAGCAGTACCCCTGGATAAATTCCCATGTAGGGACACTCCACATCGGAGTATGACCAGGCCACCTATCAATGTGGTTGTCCCGCATGGCTGATAGGTATTGGGTGAGATATATTAGCCCCGCTGGCCCAGTCCCCTTTTTATTTTCATTAATTATTTAGCTAGAAAGAGAGAATA
Organism: Rana kukunoris; assembly: GCA_029574335.1. NCBI lineage: Eukaryota > Metazoa > Chordata > Amphibia > Anura > Ranidae > Rana > Rana kukunoris. The sequence goes on from CM056056.1 coordinate 118,837,776, forward strand.
GAGATAGTTAGACAGGGTCCAAAAATAGAAAGAGAGGTGGGGAAGAAATATATAAGGGGGGGGGGGATTGGTCAGAGAAAGGGGGGGGGGATCCACGGACATGGACTGTTTTTCATCTACCCCTAGTACTGAAGTGAGATGCTTGGTGCATGCCCGCCTCACGTAGGTGTCGGAATGGTTTGTCCCTCATTCCCGGTTCAAATTTGGGATTGCCAATTATGGGTCTCAATGCAGAGTTGCGGGTAGAGAGAGAGGAGTGGTCCAACAGGTGTGTGCATAGTTTGATGGTGTTCCTGATCAGTGGGTGTCTTTTGAGATTAGGTGGTAGGGCTGATGGGCACCGTGGGGCTCTATGAAGGGGTGTGTCGGTTTGTGTTTGTTCTATTTGTGGCCATAATTTGGTGTCGCTGTGACGGCACCAACCAAGAAGTCTGCTAAAATGTACTGCATGATAGTAGGTCCGGATCTCAGGCATTGTTAGGCCTCCGTATTGTTTTGGGAGGGAGAGTACCTTTTTGTGTAAGAAAGTTTTTTTCCCAGCTCACAGAAATTTAATGAAGGTAGACTGTATTTGCTTAAAGTATAACACAGGCATGTGTATTGGGAGGGCCTGTAGGAGATATGGGGCCTGTAGGAGATTAGGGAAGCTAAGTTGAGGGAAGTTGAGATAGTCGCAGGAATGTGGGTACTCAAGTACTTTAAGGCTGTATCAGACCATTTCAGGTAAAAGCTAACGTGCGAACGTTTGAAATCTAAAGTGCTCATTTTAAAGGCTAATATGCAAGTTATTGTTTGGGGACCCGGGTCCTGCTCCTGGGGACATGTATCAATGCAAAAAAAAGTTTTAAAATTTTCAGTTTTTTCAGGAGCAGTGATTTTAAATGACTTTTTATCCTTCAGAAATGACACTTTGTGCAGAGACAGTTCTAAGCACGGGAAACAAGCGCTGCTTTACAGGCATACTTTACACACCCCATAGGTATGAAATTTAAAGGAATATTTCACTTTTATTGTTTCACTTTAAGCATTATTAAAATCCCTGCTCCCGAAAAAACTGTCCCCTGGGGCAGGACCCAGGTCCCCAAACACTTTGTATGACAATAACTTGCATATAAGCCTTTAAAATTAGCACGTTAGATTTCTCCCATAGACTTTTCAGGGTGTTCTGCGGCTTTTCGAATTTGCCGCGAACACCCTAAATAGTTCACTGTTTGGTGAACAGGAAATGTTCGAGTCGAACATGAGTTCGACTCGAACTCGAAGCTCATCCCTAATACTTTGTATTGGGTTTTGTTGGCTTCTATGCCTGCGATGTCAGGGTTTGATCGCACAGGGATAGTGCGAAAAGATGAGGCGAGAGCAGGCAGCCCTGCCTAGTCCCGTTAGTGATCGGGAAAGGGAGTAGATAAGACACCGTTCGCGTTCGCCCTGACTCTAGCCGTTGGGTTTGAGTACGCCGCAGATATCCAATTCAACATCTTGGTTCCTATTCCTATGTGTTTTAGCGTTGCCAGAAAAAAGATATTAATTTTTATATGCTCTTCTCTCCTGTGGGAAAGAAACAACCTTCCAACAACCAGACAAGTCCATTGTCTCTATAGAGCAGTGTTTCTCAACTCCAGTCCTCAAGGCGCCCCAACAGGTCATGTTTTCAGGATTTCCCTCAGAGGAAACAGCTGTGGTAATTACTAAGGCAGTGAAACTGATTAAATCACCTGTGCAAAATAATGGAAAGCCTGAAAACATGACCTGTTGGGGCGCCTTGAGGACTGGAGTTGAGAAACACTGCTATAGAGCCACGACTCTTGTTCTTTGGTAGAATGATTCAAGAAGATCATTCCATCATATCAGTTTTCACACTGAGTTGTGCCATCACTTTACCTCTACAACAGAAGTGGACCAGCAACTGAACGATAGCCAGGGACAATCCCATCTTTGCTGCAATAACAGCTCCCTGCTAGCCTTTAGGGTAGGGTGACCAGACATCCCTGGTTCCCGGCGACAGTCCTCAGTTTGAGGACACTGTCCCCGGACCAAGTCTGTCCGCGGATTGGATTTATACAGGGGCTGGGGAAATTTCAGAATAAATAATCTGAGATACACACTCTCCGCTCCTACTAGCTTAGGGGGTGTATTTTTTCCCAATATTTGTGCCCCTTTCTGATGATCATGTGTGGGTCGGAGCAGAGGGAATATTTCTTTAGTTTAGGGCGCATGCCCATTTAGCTCTGCTCGCAGGTTCTTCTGCCTTGGCTCAAGTCCCGGCCAGCCTTTAAGGGGTTTACCAGTACCTTACTGTTCCACAGCTGGCCAATATCTATACTTTACCAATGGATTAATGCTGGGCCAGGCGGCGTAGTGGAAGAAAGTGATTTGTGCCAGAAATGTAAGTAGTTATTTCAAGTAGATATTTCAGGCCAACAAAATTTTTTTATTTTTTGGGTTTGAAGAATTTTAATATAACAATGCTGATATTTGTTATGTACTGTACAGATAACAGAAAATAGTAACAGTAATTTTTATATGCTCTTCCCTCCTGCAGGAAAGAAACAACCTTTAAACAAGCTGGTAGGGAGGTGGCTGGTGAGTCCTCTTTTGATATGGCACCTCGTCACCTCATCCCAATTCAAATGGATAACAGAAAAGGAGGAAAGGGGATGGTATTATAACGGTGCCAGTAATACACTAAATAAATAACAAAAATTTATTTTAAAAGAAGACAATATTTAATTTGTACAATATGTGCATTCATTTTCGTTAGAATGCATTTTCGTCCGAAAAATGCTTTATTTTCGTTTTCGTTGCGGTAAAAATTCGATATAGAGAGATTCGACATTATAGGTAAAAGATTCGACATCATAGAGAAAAAATTCGACATTATAGAGAAAAGATTCGACACTATAGAAATAATAGATTCGACATTACAGAGAATAGATTTCGATTTATGAGACGTAAAGATTCGATGTTCCGTCGAATATTCTTTTGATCAGTCACCAGCAACCAAAAAGATTTGACGTTCCGTCGAATATTCTTTTGACCATTCGACAGAAACCAAGTATTATTGGATTTTCGGACGAAAGCTATTCCCCAGCGAAAAACTAACTAAATCAAAACGATTTTTGGGAGTAACTAAATAAATTTATTTTCCAAACGAAAACGAAAAAACAAAACAAAATATTCCAGTCTGCACATGTCTACAAATTATTATTAAACATCAAAATTCAATCAACCGGACAAGTCCATTGTCTCTACAAAGCCAATGCAATGCATGTTAACTAAAAATCCCTGTTTTGATCTAAAGTTTGCTAAAATTTGCTAAAAAGGGGGTATAGCAGTGTGCAAATGTTACAATTTGGTCACACTCCTTTAGCCCATATATATATATGATAATTAATGTGCTGATTATCAGCGCAGATCACCATTAAGAGAGCAGTCGATCAGCTCTCCTCTGTTTGCCTCTGTCAGTGCGAGTGGAGGAAAAGTTGATCAATGGCTTTTCCTGTTTACACCTATGTCAGAGGCTCTTTACTGAGATTGGAGATGCGGTGTTCAGACTGATAATTAGAAGACAGAGCTCATCTCGTAGTGATATATCTGTATATGAAAGCACTACTCACCGTAGAGACCCACCTCCCTGTACATTGGAACAGTGCGCTCTGCCCTGACTCCCTGCAATTATGCAGGGAGGTGGGGCTGTACGATGAGCGGTGTTCTCACATACAGACCTGTCAGCCGGAGATGTGCTCTGCACTGGTAACCTGCACTGTGACACCACACTGATAAGCTGCACTGGTGGGCACTGGTGAGAGCTGCTAAGTTGCACTGATGAGGCTGCACTAATGGGCACTAATAAGCTGCACTGGTGACAGTGCATTGATGGGCAATACTAAGCTGCACTGGTGATATTGCATTGATGAACACTGATAAATTGCACTGGTGACACTGCAATGATGAGCAGTGATAAGCTGCACTGGTGACACCACACTGATGGACACTGAAAAGCTGCACTGGTGGGCAATGGTGAGACCACACTGATGGGCACTGATAAGCTTCATTGGTGGGCACTGGTGAGACCACACTTATGGGCACTGATAAGCTGCACTGATGGGCACAATAAGGCAAAGAATATGGGTGCGGTGGAGAGCCCGGGGGGAGCAGCAGAGAGAAGCAGGATAGGAGGAGCAGTGGGGGCGACTGCGTATAGAAGAATATATCTCTCCATCTTCCTCCTGCAGTCTTGGAAAGCCTGCTTCTCTTCTACCTCTCGCAGGCATTCTGATACTGCAGGAGGAAGATGGAGAAAATGATTGTTCCACTGTAAATGCAGCCGCCCCCACCGCTCCTCCTATCCAGGTTACGTGGGCTGAACGCACGTTTTCTGTTATCCGGACTTCTCGACAGAAGATCGGCTCCAAGGTGTCTGCAGCAGGTACTCTGGCTCCTCCCCCGGCACCGACAGCTGACCTAAACGGGTGCCTGTATGGCTGCGGAGAGTCCGATGGCATCTCATCTAGCTCCACCCCTGGCAGTAATATTTTGTTCTGATTGTATGGTCCTATGGCTGCACCATCTTTGATGCATTTTTTAGGGTGTGCACCCCCCAAGTATTTGTTAGTCTATTGTACAGATCCCAACCAGATCCCTCAGGATGGAGCACCCCACCCCCCGCATTACCTCTATGCCGGGGGTGGGGTCCTTTATTTCTACTATATAGAATAGTGTATTTCTCCCATGGTTCAGAGAAGCAGGATCTTTCATTCTATGTAAATCCACTGACAATGGGGTACTTTGATGCAGAAAGTGGGCTTAAGCATATAGCCATATGGTGTGACTAAATCCCCATCTTTTTTTAAATGTTCAGGTATTTCAAATAGCTTTGCAGGAATATTTTGTCCTATTTGTATTGTCTTATGGCTGCATCATCATTAATGCATTTTGTAGGTTGTGCTCCCCAAGTATTTGTTCTAGCAGCCAGTGACCTGAGTTTATTACAGGTCACTGCACCATATGTGAATAGAGTAAGTTGTCCTCTGCACTTTCTCCAGTTCCCCAATATTATTTTTGTGAACTGCTCCTCAAAACTGAACTACATATTTTGGATGACGTGCATTTGCGAATTTCCGGCATTGCCAGACCTCCGTTTTCTTTAGGTAGAGAAAGAAGTTTCCTGTTTAGTCGCTTTTTGGTCCAGATGAATTCAATAAACAGGGAGTGCAACTGTCTGAAGTAATTTGTCGAGATGGAGATGGCCAAGGCCCGAAAATGGTATAAAAACTTAGGGAGAATACTCATTTTAAGTATATTACAGTGGCCGAACCATGAATGAAGCCCCGTGCGCCATGTATTAAGGAGGGACTTTACTGTTTTCAATAGCGGGGGGAAGTTTAGTTAAAAAAAAATTGAGAGCTTAGGGGGGGATGAACGTACCCAGGTATTTCAGAGCAGTATTCGTTCATTTCAATTTAAAACTTGTTTTGAGGTGTGAGAGGAGGTGCTGTTGTATGCCCACCCCCATTGCTTCGGATTTGGTAAAATACATTTTCAGATTAGAGAGTGCTCCATAGGTTTCAAATTCAAGCAGCAAGTTAGTGAGGGAAATCAGGAGATTTATAAGTGTGAACATCATATTGTCAGCGTACGCAGACACTTTTCGTTGGGAGTCCCCCACTTTGATGCCAGTGACATCGGGATTCAGACACACATAAGGAAGGGTTCCAGGGCCAGGGCAAAAAAGAGAGGTGACAGAGGGCAGCCCTGCCTTGTTCGGTTATTGATCGCAAAGGGATCTGATAGAACTCCATTAGCGTAGTAGATGGAAGATATCCAGTGGAGCATGGTGCGTCCCAGTCATAGGACCGAGAACATAAAAGGCCAGTGTACCCGATCTAATGCCTTCTCCGCATCCGTCCCCAGGAAAACACACGGGACATTAGTAGTGTTGGCAACATGTAGGAGGTTGAGGACTTTGTTGGTGTTGTCCCTGGATTCCCAGGATGAAACAAAGCCCACCTGGTCCAGGTGAATCAAGTGGAGCAGGTGTTGCTGAAGTCTGGTTGCTATAATTTTGGTAAATAACTTGAGATCTTTGTATAGTAGGGATATGGGCTGGTAGCTCCCACAGTACGCTGGATCCTTGCCCTCTTTTGGGATCACCGAAATGTGTGCCTGGAGGGTAGTCTCATGGAAGGAATGGGGTCATCCAGAAGTGTACCGACTTCTGCAGGCAGTGAAGGCATCTAGGAAAATTAAAATTCTCGTGAGATATGGGCCGGTAAGGTGGATTTTTGACCTGTAGAGGCCATGACATGGGGTATGTAGGGTGCAAGTTTCTACGACCATAGGGATTGTGCCAACTTTCTACCACATTTATTGCCCGATTCGTATGACCGTTTGCGACAGACCTAAATCACCGCTTTGGCTTTGAAGCGCAGTAGATTGGTGATTTGTTTAGGAACAGTGTTTAATTTGCGTTCCAGAGGTGGTGACGGAGCGTGTTTATGGCGGGCTTCAATGACTTGCAGATCTCGCAAAGGGGGAGGTCAACTGTAACATTCGTTGCCGATTAATCTTTAAGCACCTCCCCAGATTACTGCCTTGTGGGCTTCCCAGACAGTACCTTTGGCACAGTCAGGAGTGGCATTTATGTAGAAGTAGTTCCCTAGTTCTTTGACTACATCGGCCAGTACATCTTGGTCCTGGAGAAGGCTCTCATTCAGCCTCCATGATCTATTTGGAGCCGTGGAGGTGTCAGTGAGGGTGTAGGTCAGACCCATCAGGACGTGATCTGACCATATTATGAAACCTATTAAGGCATGTCTGACAACATGTAGCTGGGCATGTGGGATGAGGAAGAGGATTTACATTTATACCACCTCCATACAACTGATGTCATAGGACTAGATGCAAACCACTCCTGCAACTAGCCACTGCATTTCTTCATGATTAAAATGTCAAATATTAAAATTACCTATGTAGATTAGCCCTTAGGATGTGTCAAAGGGTTAAGCTTTTGTAGTTTTATGATGTTAGCTATTAGGAGTCATAAAATACTTTGAAACTAAAATGGTTTGTTTATTTTACAGCAGCCAAAAGAAAAACTTTAATTAATTTTTGTCTACAGCATTATAAATCCAGAGCAAATGGTTTAGGCTGGTGCGAGTTTTCAAGCTTTTAAAATGGCTCATTTATTTTACAAGGATGGAAAGCCATGTGTTTTAAATGGGTAGTTTCACATAGGAACTGATTGATATTACCCAGAACATGATTATATAACAGATGTTCCAGTGTACTGCTGACAAATCAATATTGTAAAAAAAGATTCATTTTCAGCTGAATAAAAAGTTTTCACCAACCAAAATAATCTTTTTATATATAGTATAGTAACTAGGCTTAAGCTACTGTAAAGCCTGATGCTCTGTTAATTTGTCATACATGTTGCTGAGTCAAGTATGCAAGATCAATGTTTGGTTACACGGATATCAAAGTGCCTTGGTATCTATGGAGTGTGTAGCTATGAAATATAGGGAACTTTTGTCCGGGATGAAAGGGATGAACACATTTTCACAGTTTCAAACCTGAGCCTAATGGCCCGTACACATGATCCGAATATCGTACGAAAAATGTCGTCTGAGGAAGAACCGTATCATAATTGGATCGTTAGTACAGAGCTTTCAAGAGCCAATCATGACAGTTATCCGATATTATTTTATCGGACATGCACGAAAAAATGCTCTCGTACAATACCAGATCGGACGATTTTCGTTTAGTCAGTACAGTTGTCGTCCGAAAATACAATACAAATACATTACAACACATGACATCACTTACGACTTTTTTTTTCTGTCGTACGAGAATTTTTTGTGATTTAATTTCTATTATAGCGGAAAAATTCCTATGATCTGATGGTTCGTATGTACGGGGCATAAGTAGTTATCATGCAGTCAGGCTTAGAAAACAACTTCACCCAAAATGGATTTTACAATTAGTTTATTTTTTTTTGCAATAGAACAATGCTATGTTCATGCAGGATCTATACTCAGAAGCCAAACTCAGCATAGCTCTCACAAGTAGAATTAAGGTTAACCACTTAAGACCCGGACCAATACGCTGGTAAATGACCCAAGGTGTTTTTGCGATTCGGCACTGCGTCGCTTTAACTGACAATTGCGCGGTCGTGCAACGTGGCTCCCAAACAAAATTTGAGTCCTTTTCTTCCCACAAATAGAGCTTTCTTTTGGTGGTATTTGATCACCTCTGCGACTTTTTTTTGCGCTATATACAAAAATAGAGCGTCATTTTTGAAAAAAAAAAAAAACTTTTTTACTTTTTGTTAAAAAAAAATCAAATAAACTAAATTTTAGTCAAACATTTAGGCCAAAATGTATTTAGCCACATGTCTTTAGTAAAAAAAAAAAATTGCAATAAAAAAAAAAATAGCTACCTAGCGGGAACAGCGACACTAATACAGCGATCAGAAAAATGATCGCTTAGTGACGCTGGCAATAGGGAGTGAAAGGGTTAACTAGGGCGGTGATCAGGGGGTTAAAACTTTATTAGGGGGGGTGGGGGGGCTATCCTGAACCTAACACTAACTGACTTTTACACTGCCTGTCACACTGACACTAAATGCAGTGATTAGATCACTGCATTCAGTGACACTGTGACAGGGGGGGTGGGGGGACAGATCGCAAGGGGTTAAGTGTGCCTATGTGTGTGTATGTCAGTGTAGTGTTCGTGCACACTTACTGTGAGGTGTTTCTCTCGTCGCAGCGGTTGGAAATACTGCTGCGATGAGAGATTACATCACTTCCCCCTTCCTGTGTAAACACAGGAGGAGGAAGTGACAGGGTGGGGGAGCGCAGCGATTGGCTGAGAGCGATCGCAGGGGGACGGGCAAAGACGGACATCCGCCCGCTCATCCCGGATCGCTCCCGGAGACACGGGGACCGCCGCACGCCGCGGAGGGGGGCCCGATTGGACCCCCGACCCGCTACTGGGCGAGGACGTATATTTACGCCCTTGTGCCCAGCCGTGCCCTTCTGTGGACAAAATGTGCGTGCGGCGGTCCTTAAGTGGTTAAAGGGGTTGTAAAGGTAAAAAAAAAATAATTCCCTAAATAGCTTCCTTTACCTTAGTGCAGTCCTCCTTCACTTACCTCATCCTTCGATTTTGCTTTTAAATGTCCTTATTTCTTCTGAGAAATCCTCACTCACACACACCTGTTCTTCTGTCTGTAACTACACACAGTAATGGGAGGCTTTCTCCCTGGTGTGGAGAAAGCCTCTTGAGGGGGGAGGGGGCGAGCAGGAGGGTCAGGACACTATCTACTTTGCAGATAGAGAAAGGAGCTGTGTGTTAGTGGGTGTCCTGACCCTCCTGCTCGCCCCCTCCCATTACTGGATGTAGTTACAGATAGAAGAACAGGAAGTGAGGATTTCTCAGAAAAAAAAGGACATTTGAAAGCAAAATCGAAGGATGAGGTAAGTGAAGGAGGACTGCACTAAGGTAAAGGAAGCTATTTAGGGATTTTTTTTTTTACCTTTACAACTCCTTTAACCACTTAAGACCCAGACCTTTAGGCAGCTAAAGGACCTGGCCAGGTTTTGCAATTCGGCACTGCGTCGCTTTAACAGATAATTGCGCGGTTGTGCAACGTGGCTCCCAAACAAAATTGGCGTTTTTTTCCCCACAAATAGAGCTTTCTTTTGGTGGTATTTGATCACCTCTGCGGTTTTAATTTTTTGCGCTATAAACAAAAATAGAGCGACAATTTTGAAAAAAATTCAGTATTTTTTACTTTTTGCTATAATAAATATCCCCCAAAAATATATATAAAAATAATTTTTTTCCTCAGTTTAGGCCGATACATATTCTTCTACCTATTTTTGGTAAAAAAAATCGCAATAAACGTTTATCGATTGGTTTGCGCAAAATTTATAGCGTTTACAAATTTTTCTTGACTGCGACATTATGGCGGACACTTCGGACAATTTTGACACATTTTTGGGACCATTGTAATTTTCACAGCAAAAAATGCATTTAAAATGCATTGTTTATTGTGAAAATGACAATTGCAGTTTGGGAGTTAACCACAAGGGGGTGCTGAAGGGGTTATGCATGACTTAATATGTGTTTACAACTGTAGGGAGGTGTGGCTGTAGGTGTGACGTCATCGATTGTGTATCCCTATAAAAGAGATCACGCGATCATTGACGCCGCCACAGTGAAGAACGGGGAAGCCGTGTTTACACACGGCTCTCCCCGTTCTTCAGCTCCGGGGATCGATCGCGGGACTCCAGCGGCAATCGGGTCCGCGACCCACGGCTGGGTACTAGCACAGGACGTACCTGTACGTGTATGTGCCCAGCCGTGCCATTCTGCCGACGTAAATGTGCAGGAGGCGGTCCTTAAGTGCTCTACTCTAGGCCATCCCTTATACCTCTTTCTTAATTGAGGGTGCAGTCTCTTCTCTCAGCTTGTCTATGGCTGTTCCACAGGTCTTATGCTGAAAAAAAAATGGAGGCCACACACCAATCTGCCCTCTGCAATACATTTTTAAAAATCCTGGGTTCACTCTTTGCTTGACTGGGTTTCTCCTTCTGACATGTAGCACTCGGGACTAAGAGGAATAATAATAGCTTTGAGGTAAGCGACAAATTATATGATTTCCTTTCTTGCAACCATGGGAAAATAGCTTGATTGTGACTGACTGTGTTGATGGGGGAATTCCTCCTGCAGTACTATTGTGTTCTGCTTGTCGGAAGCCTTCCCGACAGGCAAAACACAGGCAAAACACAAAATGCAAAAATCCCACAGGCTGTCCATGCATGCCCTGCTGAACCGACTAAGATTCGCTCCATCTATAGCTGGCTTAAAGTGGATGTAAACCCCAAAAAATATATATATTTTTTATGTCACAATGTAGAGTATAAGATTTCCTATCCTCTGTGCCCAGTCTTGCCACACAGAGTTAATCCAGATCTGAGAAATCCTCTTTTAATGTTCAGTGAAAATTAACAGAATTCCAGATAAAAACCTGCCTAAATAAAAAGTCAGTTTCTCTCTTCTTGCTTTGAGTGACAGGTTATTTACATATCTAGCTTGGACATATTTTTCATATGTTATGTTATGTTATGTTTATTATAACATGAGGCGATTCACAGTATAAAAAGTGAGAAATCCACCCCTCCCACACATAACACATCCTGGTAATATACAATAAACTTTGGATCACCTCATGTTATGATAAACATAACATAACATATGATAAACATGTCCAAGCTAGATTTGTAAATAACCTGTCACTCAAAGCAAGAAGAGAGAAAACAAACTTTATAATTTGGCAAGTTTTTATCTGGAATTCTGTTAATTCCCACTGAACATTAAAAGAGGATTACTCAGTGCTGGATTAACTCTGTGTGGCAAAACTTGGCACAGATGATAGGCAATCTTATACTCTACATTGTGACATAAAAAACAAAAAAAGGTAAAGCAAATTCCTGAGTGAAATGTGACAAAAAGGAGGAACTTAAGCAGGAGGAGAGTGATCACGGAATCAATAAAGTTTTGTTGTGGTTGAAAATATTAGCATGTGGCCCCATTTACCTGCAAGAAAATAAAACATTTTTGCTTGCACATTTTTGGATAATGGAACTCGGCAGAGCTTTGCCACATTCACCAAGCTAGGGAAAGTTTGCCTTGAAAAGTAAACAGCCTATTTGCTTTTAGTAAATCAACCCTGGAATGTTCAGTAAAGACATATCAGCTTGATCGTTTTTAGTTTAAACAGATAGTGTTTCTCTAATATTGCAACAGAGCTGAAGTTACACAAGTTCGGAGCCAATTATGAAAAAAAGACAGGCTATTCCATAAACTGTATATATTATGTATAGAAATATATATATATATATATATGTATAGAAATATATATATATATATATATATATATATATATATATATATATATATATATATATATATATGTAGCAGCCTGCTCCTGTTGAACAGGCACTGCTTTAAAATTCTGAGCTGTTATTTGGCTCAGGCTAGTGTGATTAATGGCAAATTAAGCCTCTGTTCCAGCCATTGCTGTGCTGGGAGTTCCACCGTTGTTCGCCTGGGGGTGTCATTACCACCCTAGGCCAAGGGTAACAGCAGAAAGGTCAAGGTGTATTGGGTGTTCTCCTCAGCGGCGAATCAGTGGGAGTGGTCGCTCCGCTGTGCATGCTGGGGAGGGCTACTTAAGGGACAGACACCATTGATGCGAGGGTCATTGTTTGTGCCTCGTGACCCGCCTGGCCTGAGGTGCGTGTCGTGTCCAATCACGGCCGACCACGATGTAAACAGGAAGAGCCGCCGACGGCTCTTCCTCACTCGCGTCTGACAGTTTATCAGCGCAGCCCCCCCTCGTATGCCCACACTGGAAACCAGGGATGCCCACACTAGACCACCAGGGATGCCCACACTGGCAGGGCAAAACAAATAAAAAAAAAAAAAAAACAGGATTAAAAAAAAAAAAAAAAACGGGAAAAAAAAGAAAGAAAAATGCCAGTCAGTGCCCACACATGGCCACTGACTGGCAACATATACATCAGTGCCACCCCTCAAAGTCCATCAGTGCCACCCCACAGTGTCCTTCAGTGCCACCCCTCCGTGCCAATCCATGCCCAGTGCCCATCAGTGCCCATCTGTGCCACCCATAAGTACCCATCAGTGCCACCCATAAGTGCCACCCATGAGTGCCATTCTGTGCCGCCTATGAGTTCCCAGTGCTGCCCATGAGTGCCCATCAGTGCCACCTATGAGTGCCCATCAGTGCCACCTATGAGTGCCCATCAGTGCCACCTATGAGTGCCCATCAGTGCCACCTATGAGTGCCCATCAGTGCCGCATACCAGCGCCGCCTATCAGTGCCCATCAGTGCCACCTCATCGGTGCCCATCAGTACCACCTCATCAGTGCCCATCAGTGCCGCCATATAAGTGCCCATAATTGAAATAGAAAACATACTTTTTACAAAAAAGTTAACAGAAAAAAATAAAAAATTTTTTTTTTCTAAATTTTCAGTCTTTTATTAGTTGTTGCGCAAAAAATAAAAACCGCAGAGGCGATCAAATGCCACCAAAAGAAAGCTCTATTTGTGGGAAAAAAAGGACGGCAATTTTGTTTGGGTACAGTGTAGCATGACCGCGCAATTGTCATTCAAAGTGCGACAGTGCTAAAAGCTAAAAATTGGCTTGGGCGGGAAGGTGCGTAAGTGGTTAAAAGCCCAGGTGCTCTATTCTGCAATCAGAGATCACAGCTTTTGCAGTTGATCCCTGGCCAGACTCCTTTAGCACCCTGCACTTTCCTATTTGCTATCAAATGCCACAGGCTACCTCTTAGGACAACAAAAAAAAAGAAATGTGGGGGTGAAAATGTGCCAGGGATAGACCACATGACGGATGGTTAATATTTGTTTTCAGAACACCTAGATTAGGGATCTTCAATCTAGGGCCCTCCAGCTGTTACGGAACTACAAGTCCCATAAGGCATTGTAAAACGACATTCACAGACATGACTAGGCATGATGGAAATTGTAGTTCCTGAACAACTGTAGAGCCATAGTTTGAGGACCCCTGACCTAGATACTATAGAGGCAAATCAAGGATGTAAACAGGTCCTTGGAGCTACCTACTTTACCCAAAAGGTGATCTTTCAGGCTGTATACCTAAAGAAGTAGTTTATTTGCTGATTAGTTTACCCTTGCCCTTATTTAAAATACACTTCGGGCTTTCTTAAAAATGCAAAAGTGAAGAAAATTAGGCTGGTAGCAGCCTCTTAAATTTCAGCTGTTAAGGTTTCTGTACAAATTAGAAAATGAAAATCCTTTAGCTGTCTTGGCTATTAGCCCAATTTCCTTTTGCTCTTGATTTTATGATTTTATATATTAGTGTCACTGTGTACTCTAAATGTCACATTAAACCTAATTAGATTAGAAAAATTACGGATCGTGCTCAATATAAGAATCTACATGTAGTCTTTGACAGAGAGGTTTTCATTAGAGGAGACTTGAAAACTGTCTACCAGCTGAAACATACTATGTTTTGGAAGAGAGGAGACAGGTTAAAGCAGGGGTGCCCAACCTTTTGAGGAGCGAGGGCCACTTAATCGACTTGGTATCTGGTCGCAGGCCACAATAAGCAGAGTGGGCGGAAGAGCGGATGACAGGTCCATGTTCACTCTGCATAGACTCTATGGGCCCTCTGATCCGATCTGCCAGGATGAAAGGGGACGGATCCCCCCTTCTGCTTTTTTTTTTATTGAATTGGAGGTAGGTGGGTATATGGCCACAAGTCCATTTTCATCTGTGGCTCAAAAGAGGTGACCAGGGGATTCGATTGGGTCAGACTGATCATGTCAAAGAGGCCTAAGGCTGCTTTCACACTGATGCACTGTGGTTTACCAAACCAAGGGTGCAGCGCAGTGCACCTGCAGCTTTTCTGTGGGTTAGCTGCACTTTGCCATAGACTTCTATTATATCCTACAGGTGTAGTGCATTTTCTGAAGTGCACTAAACCCGCGGGAAATAATAGAAGTCTATGGCAAAGTGCAGTTAACCCACAGGTATTATGCAGTGCACCTACAGATCAGTTTGAAAGCAGCCAAGTAACCACTGCAGAACAGATATGCCCATATATACACTGTGGGGTAGATTCACATAGATCAGCGGATCTTTTGATCCGCGTGATCTATCTTTTTACGATCCGCCTGCACCATTTTTTTAGGCAAGTGCTGTATTCAGAAAGCACTTGCCTCGTAAGTTGCCCTGGCAGATCGTAAATCCCCCGGCGGAATGCAAATTCCGCGGCTAGGGGGAGTTTACTATTTAAATCACACGCGTCCCCGCGCCGATCGTACTGCGAATGCGCCGCCGGCTAAATTTCCCAGCGTGCATTGCTTCAAATGACGTCGCAAGGACGTCATTGTTTTCGACGTTTCTCACTTGCAGTCTGATAGGAAAACTTTCTAATTGAACCACAGGCAAAACACATTTTCAGAAGTGTAGGCAAGGGTTAGGACTTTAAATAATTTAAATTTCTGTTGTCTGTGCCTTCCAGTATCATGACAACCAAAGCTCTCATTTCTTGTACAGGCATCAAAAGACATGAAATGAGGAGAAATCTTCCCAATGACACAAATGAAAATAAAACCCCAACAGAAACGTTCATTGTTCCTTATTTAATCTGAAGTAACAAAAATAAAAACTTATAATAATAAAGGCGGAAATAAGGCTTTTTTTATATGCTTAAACTCAATGGCATATCTGGAGCAGTGTTGGGCAAACTGCAGGAAACGAAAGACATCATATGATGAGCGGTGGACTATCTGCAATGTGAGTAAGTAAGAGGTGAAATGCTGCCACTCACATGAATACCCAGGGGATTCCCTTGTGGCAAACCAGATAGGATATAGTAATACTGGAATACTGCAATCACTGAGCAGCAAATTATCTGTCCTGTGATGTATTTCAGTTATCCACATCAGTCAGTGAGGCCTTGGACTAGCAGCAGGAGCTCCACACGGCGCACGTTCCTAGAGTAGGAGCGTGTGTGCTATAGCTCCAGGCAGGTTTAGGAGGTAGTCAGGTAGATAGGCTAGACGGGGTCTAATTCAGCCCTGCTCAGCCCAGCTACAGCTCCACCATCAGCCTCTGCACGGACCGACCTGAACCCTGCTAGCTTTTTCTCCTGTCTCCCCCAGCACTCCTCCTCCCCTCCTGAAGGTGAGTCCCCCCGGGACTGAGGGCGGCCGTCCTTTTCAGGACAAGCCGCGGCATCGGATCCCGGGAGACAGGCGTTAAGACCTGTAATCATCTCCCCCTTTACAGGCTCGAGGCACCCCTTCCACATCCCCTCGCCCCCCACCCACCGCCGTCGATTCCAGGCCGTTTTTTCGATGCTCCGCGCCAACCTTGCTAGGTCCACGGCAGCCGCGGCTTAGGAAAGGCCGCGGCTTCATCCGCGGCCTAGCGGCGCATCACATCCAGGCCCAGCATCTGCCCAGTACACCCCCCCTCACCCCTGGAGGACCCCATCCACCCCTAAATAGCCACCTCTGCTGCCAATCCTCCCCACAGATAGCCCCCCGGCCTGGGTTTTTGTGCCAGGCCGGCGGCTGTCTTAGTACACCCCCCCCTAGCAATCAGAGACATCTCCTACCCCAAGTCCCCCAAACCATAATAGTATTTGATCCAGGGTCGGACCGATCGCCTTTCAGGGATCAGGAAGGAATTTTTTTCCCTGCCCCAGCATATTGGCGTAGCTTGGCCAGGGTTTTTTTGCCTTCCTCTGGACCAAAGCCAGGAGAGAGGATTCAGTTGAATCCCCCCTCCATCACCATCCAACCACCGCCGCCCCCCCCCCCTGATGACGGGCATCATGGCGAGGCTGCGGTATTCAGCAGAAACCATTTGGGGTCTGAGGCGATTTTCCGCAGTGCTACCAGCCGTCACCAAAAAGGCCCTAAGATCTGAGAAAATTTTGAGAATTGATCGACGATCGACTATCAAAAAATCTAGTCATCCATCCCAACCGAAGCACATATCCTGTGCTTTGATCAATACAAGATCGGCAGTAAAACACCGATTAGAAATCCATGATTTTATACTACAATACGATTTAGACTGCCTCTTCATTACAGAGAGCTGGCTTACAGCCGACTGTAACACCATTCTAGGAGAACTGGTGCCAGAAAACTACCGTATTATAACGGAAAACAGAATAGGGCAAAGAGGAGGGGGCCTGGCGGTGATTTACAAGACTCAGCTTGCAATCACCAAACCAATCCTTCAAAATCCTCTTCCATTCATGGAAACCCTTACGCTACAACTGCAAACAATTTCAAAGGAGACCATCCACATTCTGCTCTGCTATAGGCCACCTGGCCCAAAATCGCAGCTGCTACCATCATGGACGGATTTCTTCTCCACTTATACCCTTAACAGCAAACATTTTTTGCTGCTCGGGGATTTCAACCTTTGGGCCAATTCCGCACAAGACCCCATTGCCGATGCCTGTATTAACCACCTGGTAGATTTAGGGTCACAGCAACTAGTATGTGGACCCACACATGCTTCAGGTCACACACTTGATCTTATTTTCAGACAAGCTCTGGAAATAAAAATTTGGGAAAATGAAAAGTTGCCATGGACAGACCACCATGCAATTAAATTCATTATATCCACAATTCCCCCAGCAACAAAAACATCAAATCCAGTGACAACTCACTGGACTAGATGTCAGAAGAAGCTCCATTCGGAACTCTTCAAAACTACGTTAAGGGAAAAAATAGAAACAATTCAGCCGCATCAAACAGCTGTTGAAACGCTGGATGCCATAAATTCGGCCATGCTACAGTCAGCCGACTTGGTAGCGCCGAAACGAAAGACCCACATCCGGAAAAATAACCGCAGCTGGTTTAACAACCAGCTGTCGTTACTGAAGCAAGAACGCAGAAGGGCAGAATCTGCCTGGAAAAGATGTTCTTCAGAGCTAAACCTATCCATCTACAAGGCGGCGACAAGAAAATACCACAAAGAAATTTTCCAAGCCAAGAAAAATTATTTTTCGGAAGCTATCAACAGTGCCATAAACCGCCCCCGCGAACTCTTCAAGATGGTCACTCAGACCATGAAACCAGGATGTATTGAAGCCCCCAATACAGACACACAAGAATTTTGCAATGAACTATCGGATTGCTTCATTAATAAAATTGAGGCAATCCGTGAAAGCATTCAGCAGAACAATACCCCCCGCAGCCCCCCCTGCAGCCTCTCACACTACACCCATAGTAATTCCCCTATATCAGGTAAGTTCACCCTGGAACCCATCTCCATCGAGGCCACTAAGAATATCATTGGGGCTTTGCGAAATGGCACAGCACCTAATGACATTATCCCCACAAAACTGCTGAAGGAGTGCGCCTACATCCTGGCTCCTCCCATCACGCAGCTTATCAACCAGTCTTTCTTGGAGGGCATAGTGCCCTCACAGTTGAAAGAGGGTATAATCCAGCCCATCCTGAAGAAACCCTCCCTGGACCCCAAGGACCCACTCCACCGCCGTCCCATAACAAGCCTTAATGTACTCTCTAAGATAATGGAAAAAGTAGTGGTACAACAGCTGCAACAGCATCTAGATACCTACAAGCTACTCGACCCATTGCAATCAGGCTTCCGTCCCGGACATGGGACGGAAACAGCATTGCTGAAAGTATGGGACGATGTTCTCAAGGCCGCAGACGAAGGAGAATCTTGTCTCCTGGTTCTGTTGGACCTAAGTGCAGCTTTCGACACTGTAGACCATAATCTGTTACTGACTCGGCTTGCTGAAGTAGCCAGAGTCGCAGAAAGCGATTTATCTTGGTTCTCCTCTTTTTTGGAAAACCGATCGCAAACAGTGAAGTTAGGCCCTTTTATGTCTGAAAAACGCACAATAACATGCGGAGTCCCTCAAGGATCGCCTCTGTCACCAGTGCTGTTTAACATTTATCTCCGTCCTCTTTTTGAGATTATCAGCAGCCAAAAACTGCTCTATCACTCATACGCAGACGACACGCAACTTTATTTCCGCATTTGCAACAGACAGGATCACCACCTCAATCTAGAGACATGCCTCTCTTTGATAGAAGACTGGATGACAAAGAGTTATCTTAAACTCAACGGAGCGAAAACAGAACTTCTTCTGTTTCACGCCAAGCACAGGAATCAACTTTCAACAGTGTGGACCCCCCCGCCTATTTTGGGCAAAACCATCACCCCTAGCGCCAAAGTCAAAAGCCTAGGGGTCATTTTTGACTCCTTTATGACAATGGACGCACAAATAGGATCAGTAGTCAGCGGATCTCACCATCTACTGCGCCTACTACGTAGACTCACTCCGTTCATCCCCAAAGAAGATTTAGCGGTCGTAGTGGGAGCTATTGTAAACTCCAGGCTGGATTATGCAAATGCCCTTTACCTCGGCCTCCCCAAGTACCAAATCGCTCGTCTGCAAGTCGTTCAGAATACGGCCGCCAGACTTGTGACTGGGAAAAAACCCTGGGAATCTATCTCACCTTCACTGAGAGCCCTTCATTGGCTGCCAGTTAAAGACAGAATTGCTTTTAAAGCTCTATGTCTTACGCATAGATGTGTCCATGGGAATGCCCCCCAATATCTATGCGAAATAATAAAAGCTCATAACCCCAATCGCGTTTTGCGATCCACGAATCAGAACCTGCTCCAGGTTCCGAAAGCCAACTTCAAGTCCAAAGGAGAAAGAAGATTCGCGATCCAAGGTCCCAGACTATGGAACGCTTTACCAACCAGCATTCGGTTGGAGGAGAACCACCTAGCATTTAGGAAAAAGGTCAAGACTTTTCTCTTTTGATATCAAAGGAGACAGGAACAACAAGCGCCCAGAGGCGATTCAGTTCGCATGTGCCGCGCTATACAAGTTTTCATTCATTCATTCATTCATTCATCTTGCAAACCTGGCCTGTTAGTGGGCCCTGAGGACAGGGCTGATGATCACTGCTATATAGTAAGGCCAGTCAATCTGTTATTGCTAGTACTGTATTTAACATATTCAAAATACCTGAATAATCATGTTGGGAGGCCAACAATGCTCCGCCTGGCTCCTTTAATTTTTAAATTGAGGATGTTGATGGGAAATGACTGGCAGGGCCATCCACTGTGCAACTTTCTGAAATTCAAGCAGTGTATGACCAGCTTTATGCTTGCTAGACACGATCAAAATTTTGAATTAGTGTTATCAGCCTCAGCCAGCTTTCGAATATCAGACTCACTATCACCTAGAAAGATATTTAAACAATTGTATTATAGTTATGTGGCTTTAAAGCTGAAATCCAGGCTAAACAACGCTGTCTAAATACAAAAGCAAAGTTTATTCTAATTTAAATCTTGTCCCTGTGTATTTCTTCCAGATTTGTGCAGGAATCCAACATAAATCAATTCTTGTATTTTACGTCTGAGTTTCCTGTAAAAAGTCTTATTAATACTGCTCTCTCTCCATGTGTAGGATAACTGGTTGGTTCTGTATGGGACCTGTTGGGACACACCTACAGCTCTGCTTTCTATATAGCCTTTATGCACCACAATGATAATGTCACTGCTACTTTTACAAGGTAATATCAGGAATTACAAAGGCATCTGGTGCACACAAGAGGGATTTATAACCATTGAAGCTATTAATAACATAACATATTATATATATATATATATATATATTGTGAGGGATTAGCTCGGTAGCGGGTGTGTGTGACCCCCTCTAGGGGTTCACTACACGCTGAACTGTACAAAAAGGCAGTTGATGAGGGATTGAAAACAAATATGGTTTATTTTTCCACCTTGCTGGATACACGTGCAAGCATAAAAACAGCATAAACAAAACAAAACTTAAAGTAAACCCTTGCCACTTGGGGCGTCTACCTTCCCAACACAGGAACCTACCTATGGAGTCTGGCACAGCCTACTGCTGGTCCTACAGCAGAAAACAACAAAAAAGTCTCTTTGATATTTCTCACACAGAAATATCCATCAGCACCTCACCTCTTCAGTACTGGTTGTGACTGCTCCTTCACTCCCAAAGCTCCAGGATGCAGCAATCAGTCGTTATCCTTAGGCTATATTTATAGGGGCTTTAATTGCTTCATTTTAAACAGCTGAAGGCTTCTAACTCCCCAAACCTCTCTGGCCATTTCTACAGCCGACGCCCAATAGTAATTGGTGTATTGTCTACACAAGGCAGAAAAGTATCTTCCATCTGGGACAACACACACAGATTTACCTGACTTCCTGTCACAATATATATATATACACATATATATATATATATATATATATATATATATATATATATATGTTATGTCATGAGTTCAGCTTTATTTTATGTCATCTAATCTGGTTTATAGATAAAAGTCACAGCAAGCTACCCAAAGCCATGTGGTTTAAACATAGAAATGTAGGTTTTTTAGTGAGGTCTTTATCTCGGTGAGTGATCTACTTGTGTTTGGCAGCCCAACACAAACTCTATACCAAGTTCCAGTGCTTGGTAAATTCTAATTGTTAACTTAAAATATGTATGGGTTACTTAATGCTTGTGTTAGCTATTATAATAATATTAAACTTTATTTTTTATAGCACCTTTAAAGGTAGATTTTTAAAGTGCTTTACAAGGAAAACACAAGAAATACACAGGATAACAAAGGTAAAAAGGGATCATTAAGTCTAAACTTGTCTAAAGAAAACGTTTTAGATTTGATTTGAATGAGTTTAGAGAGGATGACTCTCTGATGTTGTTTGGAAGTGAATTCCAGAGTTTTGGAACATAGCAGGAGAAGGCTCTGTCCCCCATTGAGTGTAGGTATAAGGGGGGGACACAGAAAACTAGAATTTGAGGAATGGAGGTTATGAGAAAGGGGAGAAAGTTGACAAACATTCAGAGAGATAATAAAGAGCCTTATAGGTGAGCAAGAGGATCTTAAAATCTATGTGAAACCTTTTCAGCTACAGTGTATGATAGCATAGGATGCAGAATGTTTCTCAAGTAATAAAAAAGATGTTCTGACAACATCAAATATCTCCCCTAGGTTTTTCAACTGAAGCTCAAGTTCATCCCAGGCCATCTGCCGCCATGGGTGAGTGTGTCTTTGCCTCCAAGATAGTACCATGCTTGCTGTTTTTCTAATGCTTTATTTACAATTGTTTAAATCATGCTTGTTGTTTTCTACAAATTATGCATAATTATATAGATCCTCCTGAAGAAGCGGTACAATACCGCAAAACCGGTCGAGGTCGCAGATCGGCTCCACGCATTTGACCCATACGGTTTTGTTTTAACAAATACCTGATATTGTGTCCGAATTGTGGGGCCTGTCCCATTGTTTTTATATTTGTATTGTTTTATATGTAATAAATATATTTTTTTACCTGATACATGCCTCCTTATCAGTACCTTGAAAAGCCCAACCAACCAAATTTTGACCAATATATTTCAGACGCATAGTGTCAAGCAGCTTGTGTCCCTAATTATATTGGTCCCCTCCTTTTCAGTATAGATAAGCTATTAACACTGGCCTTGCATAATTGATGGGGGGGGGGGTGCCAATAAACATGACTTTAAATTTGTCACAGTTTAATTAACCAGTTAACTCTCGCATAAATACTGTGGCAGAATGGCTCTCCTGGGCAAAATACCATATACCTGTATATATATATACGGCTTCGCCCAGGAGAGCCACCCAAGGGAGCACACGCCCCCTGCACAGGGAACCTGCGACCGCGTGCACGAGTGCGAGCACGGGGGTTTGTATGTGTAAACACACAAATCCCTGTAAACACAAATCCCTGTGCTATCTGACCAGAGAAGGACAGATTTTGTCTATTTACAAAGTAGAAAACATGATCTGTCATCTCCTATAGTCAGTCCCCATCTCCCCACAGTTAGAACACAAAAGAGGGAACACGGTTAACCCCTTGATTGCCCCCTGGTGTTAACCATTTCCCTGCCAGTGACATTTACATAGTAATCAGTGCATATTTATAGCACTGATCGCTCTGTAAATGTCAATGGTCCCAAAAATGAATCAAAAGTGTCCTGATCAAATACCACCAAAAGAAAGTTCTAGTAGTCGGAAAAAAAAGGACGTCAATTTTGTTTGGGTAAACATTGAACGACCACGCAATCTTCCAGGGCTGAAGCGGTTAAAGAAAATTGTGCGCCATCCAAGTTTTTATATCACAAATACAGTTAGATAGGTGAGAAGCAGTCAAAGTAGAATCCGGTTTAGTGTGGATGAATATCTCAGTGTCATCAGCATAGAAGTGATAATTGAGCCCATGTGATCTAAGCACTTTAGCCAAGTGGAAATGTGTCAATGCTAAAAAGTAATGGGAACCAAGATTGAGCCCTGAGTGTTTTCATCCTAAAGATTTATTAAGATAAAGGCCAAAGGCATTATCAACTCACAAAACTCAACTAAACTAAATTACCAATTATGCAGTAAACTTACTGGTACCTAAGTGTTTCTGCTTTATTTAACTCAGCCAGCAGTAGATAAACAATGAATATTGAATGCTACCTGCTACAACGAAACCTCTACTTTAACAGTCTCTAACTAATTTGACTTACAATGTTTGCAAACTTATTCTTATTGAGAACTGTTTATGCATCCAAAAATACAATTACAAAAAATTCCCAAGTGTTATAAATAACACATGCTAGTGCTGATAACAATTGGACAAAATAACAAAAACACAAACAATGAAATCACGAAGATGGTTGGTAAAAATATGAATTCTGCAGAACAATTGTTGTGGGCTAATGCTGTTTTTATAACAAACTATTATGCCTTGGATACTGTCAATAGAAGTCTGTTGAATTCATTAATATAAACCTCATACACAAATAAATGCACAAAATGATAGTGTCAATATATTACATATAATTGCTGTTTACTGGTCACAAATGAAAAGAAAACGGTGAACAGATAAGAATGTTTAAAAGTCTATGCATGCGGTGAAAAGAGTGCTGCATTCTACAATAAACAATGCTATTGTGCAAATATAACCACAATAAAACAGTTATAATACATTGTGTTCCAAACAATTTCATTGCCTTAAAATAGAAAACCAAATAAAAAAATAAGACTTGCTCAGTTAATGTCGACTGCTGTGAAAACATAATTAGAATGAAAACAAATGATGTTTGATCTGGACAAAAATAAAAAAATTATTTAATGCATTATTAGGCTTCTATTAAGTCTATTTTGCAAGAACAAGGTAAAACATATTCAATTAGTTTGATAAGTGTGGGGAACTGGAGGGAGGAAATAAATTGAAATCTTTATTATGTGAATTAACATTATACTTGCCTGGAAATATTTACTTTAGTGCAGGTTCAGACTAGTAAAAAATAAGTTCTTGGGAAAACACAAGAACTTACAGCCACTAGTGTATTATTCAGGGAAGTTGTGTGTACTGGGTATCCTCAGTACAATTTTCGAAAAACACTGTTTTGGGATTTTCAAGTTGAAGGAAACTCTGACTTAAAGCAGAACTAAACTAAGCGATCTAATGGTTTTCCAAAACAGTTACATTCTAGGCATGCCATGAAAGAGAACTGCCACAAGTGCTTGTACTCTGAACTGAACGGTCAAACTTTCAAATTGTTGGTGTCTTCAAATTAGCTGGTCACATGCAACACCGTGGCAACTGCAGATCAAACAGAAGCGAAGAGGGCAGCTTCCTTGGCTGTAAAGAAGAGGAGGGTTTAGTTCTGCTTTAAGGTCAACAGCATGACTGATGTAAAATTAGAGGCACTGCAAGTTCTGAAGCTCAAAGAGCACCTAGAGCCCCAAGTGAAAGGGGCATAGATCAGTGATTTAAAGAGGTATGGTTTGTGATGCTGTTAGACTTTAAAATGTTCCATGTGCCCAGACTTTACATCTTAACATGTGGCTACATTTGGCAATCTCCTTGTTGCAGCTGGCCAATTACTCCTCCTTACCTGCAACCCTTTCAGCCCCTGTCACCAGTGATCACTTTATTAGTGTCACAGGTGATGCTAGTTAGTTTTTTTTATAGCGTCAGGGTACCCGCCGTACATTACCTAATAAAGGTTTAACCAACTGTTTGCCAGTAGACAGCAGCAGCTGCCTAACAGATGGCTCTGATGACATGGTCCATGGTCAGGTCAGGAGTACCCAACCCCGTTCTTCTTCTGTTGTTGAGGTGCAAAAACCGCAGGGCTCACATATGGAGCAGAGAGCCAGTAATAGTGCCGATCACCCTTCTGGTGAAATAGCAAGCGCCAGCAGGCTAGTACACCCTGGTTGTACATCCAGCACTGCAGTATCACATGGTGATGTGGGGAGTCCCATAAGTGCAGTTCAAGCTGGTGCGGTGGCTAGCACAAGTAGTGTCCCGCAACCACCAAGAAAACAAACATAGGCCCTTCAAGCCCATAGTGCCCTTCCTGTTGAATATGCCAATCCTAATTGGGAGCCCACCACTTCTGCAGCACCTATACTTTCCCTATTCACTGGCCAACCCAGAATTCAGGTGTAAACAGTCGATTTTATGTTACTTTTTTTATTGCTGGTTTCACAGAAGATCTCTATAGATCTATTTTGGACCAAAGCGATTTGTATGCTGGTCAATTCATCATCACTAATCTCAGTTGACCCTTGCCAGAGAGTTGAAACCTATTACAGTTTCTGAATTTAAGACCTTTCTGGGCCTATCCCTCCTCATGGGCATAACTAAAAAAACATGAGTTACGGTCCACTGACCCAATTTGCCATATGCCCCTGTTCTCTGCATCCATGACCAGGGCTAGATACGAGCAGATCTTGCGGTTCATGCATTTTAATAACAATGAATTCTGTCATCCTTGGGGTGACCCTGAATACGATCAGCTCCATAAAATTCGGCCCCCCGTAAACCACTTCAACCAACAATTTGCAACCTTGTTTACTCCCAATCAAGTCGTCTGCATTGATGAGTCCCTGATTAAGTTTTCTGGATGCTTGTCTTTCAAACAGTATCTTCCCAGCAAGTGTGCCAGATATGAGGTCACTATGTATAAGCTCTGTTACAGGGCAACAGGCTATACATATAGTTTTATGGTTTACGAGGGAAAAGATAGTCACGTAGAGCCTGAAAACTGACCAGACTACACATAGAGCGCTGGCAAGACTGTTTGAGACTTGGTGTCACCCTTATTCCGAAATGGGTACCACTTGTAGGTGGACAATTATTACTTACGCTTGCCACTTTTTAGTCACTTGTTTGATCATGGAATTGGCGACTTAGACTGGGGTCAAGGGCCTGTTTGTGAAATAAGAATTTGCTCGCAGTGAAGTGGAGGGATAATTGGAATGTTTTCGTTCTGTCCTCCCTTCACACAGATATGACGGTCCAAATTCCAACGCCAACTGGTGTTGTGGAGAAATCCCTCTGTGTCCATGAATACAACCTTAATATGGGAGGGATGGACCTCAATGACCAGTGTTTGGCACCGTACTTAATTGCCCATAAGGCCAGATGCTGGTACAAAAAAATGTCTGTATACTTATTCCAATGGGCTCTGCTGAACGCTTATGTGCTATACAAAGTGTCAGGACGAACTGGATCCTTTCTTAAATTCCAGGAAGGGATCATCACAGCCATTCTGTTTCCAGACGGTGCTGTGCCCCAGCTTCCCAATCCAAATACAGTGAGCCAGCTGCATGAGAACAAAAAAATCAGTGCTACAAGAGACACCAAAAGGTCGGACTTTAGAGGCATAGACAACAATGTGGGGGTTTAGAAAAATTATTTTACAATTTATTAGAAAAAGTACTTGGTATAGTCACATAAATGTTCATAATGATTAACAATCATATAGAATTATTCAGTATACACAGTGAGCCCATGACATATTTCTTCAGAATGCGAGCAAGGTTCCAAGAAGAAAACAAGTCTTAGAATGGACTTGCCCTCATATATGAGTGTCCAGTGGACAAAGTGTTATAAATATTCAATAGGAATCCACACTGGTAAGAGAATGCCCAAACGGGTTGCAGCATAGTAAACCACAGATGATGCATTCTCTTCATGTAGGAGTTAAAAACTCAAAAACAGGGGCATATGGACGTCACATGTGACAACATATATAGAGTACTGCAGAAATCCAAAAATAGATGAATCACCAATAAGGAATTCCTTATCTGGCAGTGAACTATTCAAAAGCCCAAGTAGACACAGTGTTCAAAATGGGAATATTACCACTGGGATGTGTGGACATGCCCCTGGGAGACAGTCCGATACTGTGCACTACATGAGAGTAATTTTCCAGTATTTTCTCCCTAGTACCCCTACCCAACGATCACCCCAAAGAAAATGTCATGTCTGTAGCATATAGGCATGACACCCACTATTATTGTTCCTCCTGTCCTTGCAAACCTGGTCTTTGTATCAGTTAATGTTTCAAAATGCTACCACACACTAGGAGTACTAGCGTAGGGTACCACAAGGCACAGTCTAGGTTACATTTTACAGGGTCTCCAAAGATGCCATCGCATTTTGAGAGACACGAACCTGGAACAGTTACAAATAAAAATGTAAAAAAAAAAAAAAGTAAAATATATATATATACACACATATAAAATAAAAAAGACAAAAATAGTAATCGTTTTATTGTTCGCACTCTATTGTTCTGCTCTTTTTACTGTATTTTTTAACTGCAATGTTTTATCATGTTTGCTTTTTGGGTATGGAATTATTTTATACTTTATTGTTTACTGTTTTACTGTTTACTGTTTTACTGTTATTGGTAACCATTATTTTATTTTCAGTTATGCCATTCAGCTGCAGCACTGAGTTATTCATCGCGACAGCAACAGCGGTTGCTCTCACGATACGCAAATCAGCGACTCCATCGTTGTAGGAGGTGATTTCACCACCACAGTTAAAAAAAAGAAAGCGCATTTAAAAAAAAAGAAACTGCATTTACAAGCAGTGGGAGGGAACATTCCTCTTCAATGGTTTTCTCTGGCTCTCCTGTCCCACCTGGGAACCTGAAAATGCAGCCAGTGGTTCTGCCAGCTGAATGGCTCTCTATGGCCTAAGAAATGGGATGTTACGAGCATTTCATGACTTTGGTTTTGCCAGATATAAACAGCACCATTGGCAGAGAATCTTATCACACTGATCTTGATGTGGTCAGATGCTTTGAGGGTAGAGCAGAGATTTTGAGTCTAATAGACCCCATTAAAAAAAAGAAAACAAAAAGAAGAGTACCTGTCACTTCCTATTCCTATCATAGGGGATATTTACATTCCCTGTGATAACAACAAAAATGATAAAAAAAAGACAAAAAACAAAAGGAACAGTGTCAAAATAGAATAAAAAAGCAGATCGAGGGCAGTAATTTTAGCAGTAGACCTCCTCTGCAAATCTAAAGTGGTAACCTGTAAAGCCTTTTAAAAATGTATATAATTTGTCGCCGCTGCACGGATGTGTGCAATTTTAAAGCTTGTCGTGTTTGGTATCTATGTACTCGGCATAAGATCATTTTTTACACCTTACCAAACATTTGGGCAATATAGTGTGTTTTAGGCGGCGTACACACGATCGGATATATCCGATGAAAACGGTCCGCGGACCATTTCCATTGGATATGTCTGATCGGGAGTTTGATCCGATGGCGTGTACACACCATCGGATCAAATTCCCCGCCGCCGGACGGCGCGGTGACGTAGTGGTGACGCGGCGGTGACGTTGACGCCGCCGCGTCACCGCCACGTCACCGCACCAGGAAGTAAAACACTTCCGCGCATGCGCCGAATCCATTCGGCAGCGGCGGGAGCCGACATGTCTGCTGGTAAGTGTACTAACCAGCAGACATGTCGGGCGGACAGATTCCCACCGGATAGATTTCAAAGCATGCTTTGAAATCTGTCGGGTGGAGAAATCTGTCCGCTAGCCCATACACACGAGCGGAGATGTCTGCTGAAACGGTCCATCGGACCGTTTTCAGCGGACATATCCCCTCGTGTGTACGCGGCCTTAGGGGATTACAATTCAAAAAAGTGTTTTTTTTTTTCCCCAAAAAAAATCACAGCGCAAATACTGTATAAAAGAAAATAGCAAGACCCACCATTTTAATCTGTAGGGCCTTTCCTTTAAAAAAAAATCTAAAATGTTTGGGGGTTCAATGTAATTTTTTAGCAAAAAATAAATACATTTTAATGTAAATAAAAAGTGTCAGAAAGGGCTTTGTCTTTAAGTGGTTAGAAGAGTAGGTGATGTGTGGCATAAGCTTCTAATGTTGTGCATAAAATACCAGGACAGTTTAAACCCCCCCCCCCCAATGTCCCCATTTTGGAAAGTAGACACCCCAAAAAAAATGTTTTCCCAAAGTTGTCACTAAAAAATATTTTGCTCACACATGGGTATATGTGGAAATTACACCCCAAAACACATTCTGCTGCTTCTCCCGTGTACAGGGATACCACATGTGTGGGACTGTTTGGGAGCCTAGCCATATACAGGACCCCAAGATCCAATCACCTCCTTCAGGATTTCTAAGGGCGTAAAATTTTGATTTTACTCCTCACTAAATATCACAGTTTTGGAGGCGGCCCTGAAATGTCAAGATAGCATACACCCCCCCCCCCCAAATGACCCCATTTTGGAAAATAGACACCCCAAAGTATTTGCTAAGAGGCATGGTGAGTATTTTGCAGCTCTTATTTGTATTTGAAAATTAAGAAAGAAAATGATTTTTTTTTTACTTTTCTCAAATTTCAAAACTTTGTGACAATAAGCGAGATCTGTGAAATACTCAACATGCCTCTCAGCATTTTTTGTAATTTTCCCGAAACCTGATGACAGTGATTGGTTTTCGGGGTCCTGTACACGGCTAGACTGCCAAAAAATGTACCACACATGTGATATTCCTGTATTTAGGAGAAGCAGCAGGGTGTAATTTCACATATGCCCATGGCATTTTTGAGCAATATATAATTTAGTGACAACTTTGTGAAAAATAAAACGTTTTTTTTTTTCCCTGAAACTTGTGGCAAAATATTAAATATTCCATGGATTTAACATGACTCTCAGTAAATAACTTGGGGTGTCTGCTTTCCAAGATGGCATCATTTGGGGGGGGGGGGGGGGTTGTGCTATCTTGTCATGTCATGGCTTCCGAATCTGTGATAGGTAGTGAGGAGTAAAATCATCATTTTATGCTCTTAGAAAGCCTGAAGTGGATTGGTTTTCAGGATCCTGTATGTGGCTAGGCTCCCAAAAGGTCTCACACATGTAGTATCCCTGTACTCAGGAGAAGCAGCAGATTGTATTTTGGGGTGTAATTTTACATTTTCCTCTGGCACGTGTGAGTAATATATAATTTCAGTGACAAATTTATGTAATTTTATTTATTTTTTTGTCATTTTTCAATCACTTGTGACATAAAAATAAAATATTCCTCTGCTTCCCTGCTTTTGGAGTCCACTAGAATTCTGATTGATCAAAAGCGGTTAGAGTTGAATGAATTGCTTTCTGCTAAAACTGAAAAAGCTCTACGCTGGGCTAAGGCCAAGTTTTTACTCCACAGTAACACTGCATCCACTATTTTATATTTTCTTAATCCTTGTTTATTGATTTATCTGGACACCGTTTAAAGTCCCGGGGCTTGTTGCCCCATCTTCCCCCATTTTCCCACTTGTTGCACTTTATGGGATGTGGTGTCCTTGATTGATGTCTTCCTGCCTACATTCTACTCTGCATCCACTATGTTCGCAAGGAAATTAAACCAGTCTTTTAGGCAGGGCCGGCGCTACCACTAGGCGGATTAGGCAGCCGCCTAGAGCGCACAGCTGTGTGGAGCGCTCAGCCGCTGGTTATTCTATCCCCGCACGCACTGTACAGAGCTTGCAACTTTCTCTAGCAGGCAGCTCTGACATGTGTTAAATAGAGCCGCGCCCGCCGCCCCCCCCCGCGCGAGTGGTGCTCTCTGCACTCTGACATGTGTCCTGTCCAGCAGCTATGCAGTTCCTCCAGGAGAGCGTCCAGAAATTCCTCCTCTCCGCTCTGAGATCACAATGTCACATGATCTCCACATTTCTCCCGCCCCTCATGTTCCTCTGTCCAATCCATTATGTCCATTATATCTGCCCGGAGCTGCTACAGACTTCTCCCGTGTCCCTTCTCTGCTGTGCACTCGTCTGTGTGAAGGGGAGGAGGGGAGGAGGTGGCGGGAAGATCCAAACCAAGCAGCCATAGGAAACACTGCTGCTGAATGATGAACCAGTGAGACTATTCTGGTAAGTGAATGAGATCTTTCACTTACTAGACTCTGCTTCCTTCTCTGTCTCTGATAGCCCCCCCTCCCGATAGCCCCGCCCCCTCCGATAGCCCCCCCCTCTCCGATAGCCCCCCCTCTCTGTCTCTGATAGCCCCCCCTCTCTGTCTCTGATAGCCCCCCCCTCTCTGTCTCTGATAGCCCCCCCTCTCTGTCTCTGATAGCCCCCCCTCTCTGTCTCTGATAGCCCCCCCTCTCTGTCTCTGATAGCCCCCCCTCTCTGTCTCTGATAGCCCCCCCTCTCTGTCTCTGATAGCCCCCCCCTCTCTGTCTCTGACAGCCCCCCCCTCTCTCTCTCTCTTTGACAGCGCTCTCTCTCTCTGACAGCCCCCCCCCCTCTCTCTCTGACAGCCCCCCCTCTCTCTCTGACAGCCCCCCCTCTCTCTTTGACAGCGCTCTCTCTCTCTGACAGCCCCCCCTCTCTCTCTCTGACAGCCCCCTCTCTCTCTTTGACAGCGCTCTCTCTCTCTGACAGCCCCCCCTCTCTCTGTCCCCTCTCTCTGACAGCGCCCTCTCTCTCTTTCTACCCTCTCTATCTCTGACAGCCCCCCTTTCTCTCTCTGTCCCCTCTCTCTGACAGCCCCCCCTCTCTCTGTCCCCTCTCTCTGACAGCCCCCCTTTCTCTCTCTCTCCCCCTCTCTCTGACAGCCCCCTCTCTCTGTCCCCTCTCTCTGACAGCACCCTCTCTCTGTCCCCTCTCTCTGACAGCACCCTCTCTCTCTCTGCCCTCTATCTCTGACAGCCCCCCTTTCTCTCTCTCCCCCTCTCTCTGACAGCCCCCTCTCTCTGTCCCCTCTCTCTGACAGCACCCTCTCTCTCTCTGCCCTCTATCTCTGACAGCCCCCCTTTCTCTCTCTCTCTCTCTGACAGCCCCCCTCTCTCTCTCTCTCTCTCTGACAGCCCCCCCCCTCTCTCTCTCTCTGACAGCCCCCTTCTCTCTCTCTCTCTCTCTCTCTCTGACAGTCTCTCTCTCTCTCTCACAGCCCCCTTCTCTCTCTCTCTCCCTCCCTGACAGTTTCTCTCTCTCCCTCCCTGACAGTCTCTCTCTCTCTCTCACAGCCCCCTTCTCTCTCTCTTTCTCTCACAGCCCCCTTCACTCTCTCTTTCTCTCCCTGACAGTCTCTCTCTCTCTCACAGCCCCCTTCTCTCTCCCTTTCTCTCACAACCCCCTTCACTCTCTCTCTCCCTCCCTGACAGTTTCTCTCTCTCCCTCCCTGACAGTCTCTCTCTCTCTCACAACCCCCCTCTCTCTCTCTCCTCTCTATCTCTGACAGCCCCCCCTCTCTCTCTCTCTCTCTCTCTGACAGCCCCCTTCTCTCTCTCTCTCTCTCTGACAGTCCCCCCTCTCTCTCTCTCTCTGACAGCCCCCTTCTCTCTCTCTCTCTCCCTCCCTGACAGTTTCTCTCCCTCCCTGACAGCCTCTCTCTCTCTCTCTCTCACAGCCCCCTTCACTCTCTCTTTCTCTCACAGCCCCCTTCACTCTCTCTTTCTCTCACAGCCCCCTTCACTCTCTCACTCCCTCCCTGACAGTTTCTCTCCGTCCCTGCCTGACAGTCTCTCTCTCTCTCTCTCACAGCCCCCTTTTCTCTCTCATAGCCCCCTTCTCTCTCTCTCTCTCTCTCTCTCTCTCTCTCTCTCTCTCTCTCTCTCTCTCTCTCTCTCTCTCTCTCTCTCTCTCTCTCTCTCTCTCACAGCCCCTTTCACTCTCTTTCCTTGTCAGCACTGGAAGTAGCTTTACTCCAGTCTGTTTATCTCTTGCTTTAACTCCTTCCTTACCATCATATGCCTATATATTGATGTATAACAGAATTAATTGATTAGCGTTATCCTCTTAAAGTGGTATTAAAGCAAAATATTTAATTTACTGCAGATTACCAATTTAAAGATGGGTGGCTGCATTAGTTTTGTTTTTTGTTTTATGTTCACCTGGTGATCCTGCTAGTAAGTCTTATGTATTTCAAAAGAACGAGCTGTCTTGCAGATGTAGCAGTTAGAGGGTTAAATCAAACCATTTAACACTGGCGAAGGGGGTGGAGTCAGGGGCGGACCCAGTGGGGGCGGTAAAATGAGGTTTCGCCTAGGGTGTCAAAAATCCTTGCACCGGCCCTGCTTTTAGGCCTCCACATATTTATAAGTTATCTTCCCCTTCAGGAGGCTTAGTCTCTCATCCCCAGGAAATCATGAAGATTTTTCATGACTACTACTCTAACTTGTTAGGCCCACAGCACTTCATCCCCACTGAAGCTTCTGTATCTTGGTTTGAAAATCTTTCTCTACCTGCTCTCACCCCGTCCCAGTTGGAGAAGCTTAACAGCCCCTTCTCAGTGACGGAGGTCCTTAATGTAATAAGTTCCCTTAAGAATACCTCTTCCCCCAGCCCTGATGGATTTTCTGCCCCCTATTACAAGAAATTTTCTGCTCTTCTCACCCCTAGATTGGTCCGGTTGTTTAACCACTTGAGGCCCGAATGACGGCAACGGCGTGGACCTCAATTTCCAACATGCCGTAATTTGACGGCAGCTCCTTCCTTGTTCCCTGCGCGCGCTCTGGAGCGCGCGTCGGGGAAATTCTGTTGCTGGCCATGTCCCTTGGACACAACCAATCACAGATCGCCTTGAACGGCCAATCGGAGTGGCTGTTCAGATGCGATCTGTGGATGAATGAGAGATGATCTCAAATGTAAACAAATCGCTGCTTCTCCCTCCTCACACAGAGACAGCGTGTGAGGAGGGAGAACGTTCTGTGAGTCAGTGATATCACCCATACAGTGCCACCACTACCCATACAGTGCCACCACAGTGCCCATACAGTGCCACCTGTGCCAATACAGTGCCACCTGTGCCAATACAGTGTCACTTGTGCCCATACAGTTCACATCTGTGCCAACACAGTGCCACCTGTGCTCATACAGTGCCACATGTGCCCATACAGTGCCACCACAGTGCCACCTGTGCCCATACAGTGCCCACTGTACCCATACAGTGCCCATACAGTTCCCATCTGTTCCAACACAGTGCCACCTGTGCCCATACAGTGCCCACCTGTGCCCATACAGTGCCCACCTGTGCCCATACAGTGCCCACATGTGCCACCTCATCAGTGCTCACCCGTGCTAATCAGTGACACCAATCAGTGCCCACCTGTGTTGTGCCGCCAATCAGTGCTCACCTGTGCCGCCAATCAGTGCTCACCTGTGCCGCCAATCAGTGCTCACCTGTGCCGCCAATCAGTGCCCACCTGTGCCGCCAATCAGTGCCGACCTGTGCCAATCCGTGCCCATCTGCTCCGCCAATCCGTGCCCATCTGCTCCGCCAAAACATGTCAAAAAGATCCTATTCACTAGAGGAGGCATACCAAATTATTTCTGCGCCCGATGAGAGCAACATGGACCTCTCTCGTTCAAACTCCACTTCCAATTTTACTTCTGAGTCGGATGTCAACTATGAGCCTGCCCTCAGTAGCGGAACACTGAGTGACTCCGAGGAGGAAGATAGCCGGCCCACTAAACAAAGGCATTCTGGTCAGGAGGCAGTGCCTTCCACCAGCACTGCAGTTCCTTCCACCAGCACCGCAGTGCCTCGGCAAGAAAGGCCAAAGACCCATGCCGGCCTTCCCTATGCCCTTCAGAACCCTTTGTGGCTTCCTCCAAATTCCGGAGAAGCCAACATTCCCCCTTTCACGGCCCAGCCAGGAGTCCAAGTGGACACGGAGAATTTTTCCCCAATCGATTTTTTCAACCTGATGTTCACAGAGGACATGCTATCTGAAATTGTGGCCCAGTGCAACCTATTTGCACAGCAATTTATTGAAAGAAATCCCACATCCTATCATGCCCCGTCCCTTCCAGTGGAGAGACCTTACGGTGGAGGAGTTGAATTTTTTTTTAGGCCTCACATTATGTATGGGACTCAACCCAAAAAATTCTTCACGTGCCTTTTGGTCCAAAAACCCAATTTATCACATGCCAATCTTCTCCAGCATAATGCCCAGATGCCGATACTATGCCATCATGAGATTCCTACATTTCAACGACAATACCCAGTGCCATCCCCGAAATCATCCAAATCATGACAGGCTTTTCAAAATTCGGCCCTAATTGAATTATTTTTCTGAAAAATTCCCCCAATTGTATACCCCGGACCAACACATCTGTGTGGATGAGTCCCTTGTGAAATTCACTGGCAGGCTTAAAAAAAAACAATTCATCCCCAGCAAAAGAGCCCGCTATGGTGTGAAGATATACAAATTGTGTGACCGAGTCACAGGATACTTGTATGCCTTCAGAGTGTACGAAGGCAAGGACACCCAGCTGAATCCCCCTAATTGCCCAGACTACTTGGGATCAAGTGGCAAAATTGTTTGGGACCTCATCACCCCTCTATTGGAAAAGGGATACCATCTATACGTGGATAACTTCTATACCTCCCTTCCCCTGTTCCACAAGCTGCACCGGAAGAAGACGCCAGCATGTGGCACCATCAGGAATAATCGGAAAGGCTTTCCTCAAAGTCTCGTGAATAAGAAGCTGAGAAGTGGAGAATCGGCAAGTCTGCGAAATAAGGAGGTCCTGGCAGTGAAGTGGAAGGACAGAAGGGATGTTTACATGCTATCCACCATCCACAATGACACCGTCGTTGAAACCCGCAGAAGGCGTGGCACCGTCATTCGAAAGCCAACATGCATCCAGGACTATAATTTGTTTATGGGGGGGGGGGTCGACTTCAATGACCAGATGCTTGAACCCTATCTTGCCACAAGGCGGACGTGCCATTGGTACAAAAAAGTTGCCATTTATTTTTTTCAATTGGCCATATACAACTCTTATGTAATATACCGCAACTCCACCCAAAACCCCAAACGCTTCCTTGGCTACCAAGAGGACCTTATCACTGCCCTTATTTTCCCGAACGGCCCACCCCAAACTATCCGATCTGACGTTTTAAGTCGTCTCGTCGAGCGTCATTTTCCCGGTACAGTCCCTCCCACAGAAACAGGCCGACGACGTCAAAAAAGATGCAAGGTGTGTACCAGTCAAGGAATCAGACGAGACACATCTTTCCAGTGTGCCGATTGCCCTTCACAGCCTGGCCTCTGTCTAATTGACTGTTTTCGGCTTTACCATACCAAACTAAATTATTAATCCTCCGTTCCTGCCTTCACACACCTTCACACCCCTTATGCCACTGCCTGCTCTGTAACTGACCCCGGGTTGTTTTTTGACCACGATTCTGCCTAATGATTTTGTAATAACTCTGCCTGATCTGGAACTGACCCCTGCTTGTTTTTTGACCATTCTTCTGCCTAACGATTCCGTAATGCCTCTGCCTGATCTGGAACTGACCTCGGACTGTTTGACCATGCCTTTTGCCTGCCTCTTGGACTGATCTTGTACCCTGCTACTGGACTAGTGGGATTTAACACAGGGGTCTCACATATGTGAGGGGCTCCAGAAAAGTTTTTCTAGATGAAGAAAAACATTTTTTTTGTTTTCTCATCCTAGATTAGGGTCTGGTTGCCCGGAGGCTTCAAAGAGATTTGGGTGGGAGAAGCCTCTACCCCTGTCCCCATTCTGTCCTACCCCTGTCCCCATTCTGTCCTAAACGAGGCCCTACTTCTGCCTGTTACCTGTAGGACCTATGCCATCATGCCTTTGCCGGTTGCATGAACTGACTACTTGTGTATGCCGTTGCTGACCAAGTCCCTGCCTGCTGCCTGGACCAGTGCTATCCTGCTGTGTAGAACTGCGCTACTATTACCACAGGTAATCTTTTGTTTACACTTTGCTCAGCATAATTTATTTTGGGGTGTAATTCTTGGTATGTGCATGCTATGTGTCTCTGGAACACCTGACGTTGTTCCTTGCATGTTGGATCTCTGTATGTGGTCAGGCTGTGTAGAAGTCTCACACATGTGGTATCGTTGTACTCAGAAGGAGTAGCAGAATGTATTTTGGGGTGTCATTTTTGCTATCTAAATGCTATGTGTTGGAAATATCTTAGAAACCGACAACTTTGTGTAAATAAAATATGCGTTTTCATTTTTTTTCCACGTTCCAAAAACTTCTGGAAACAAATGACCTGTTCAAAAGACTCATTATGCCTCATAGATTATACGTTGGGGTGTTAGCCTTCCAAAATGGGGTCATTTTGTGGGTAATTCCATTGTCCTGGTGTTCCAGGGCCTTCAAAAGTGTAATAGGTAGTCAACTAGTTAGATGTGCAATTTATGCTCCTAAAACCCCTGATGGCGCTTCCTGCATGTTGGGCCTCTGTATGTGGCCAGGCAGTGAAAAAGTCTCACACGTGGGGTATCGTTCTACTCAGGAGGAGTAGCAGAATGTATTTTGGTGTGTAATTTTTGCTATCTAAATGCTATGTGTTGGAAATATCTTAGAAACGGACAACTTTGTGTAAAAAAAATGCGTTTTCATTTTTTTTCCACATTTTCCAAAAACTGCTGGAAACAAATAAACCGTTCAAAATACTAATTATGCCTCATTGATTATACGTTGGGGTGTTAGCTTTCCAAAATGGGGTCATTTTGTGGGTAATTCCATTGTCCTGGTGTTCCAGGGCCTTCAAAAGTGTAATAGGTATTCAACTAGTTAGATGTGCAATTTATGCTCCTAAAACCCCTGATGGTGCTTCCTGCATGTTGGGCCTCTGTATGTGGCCAGGCAGTGAAAAAGTCTCACACATGGGGTATCGTTTTACTCAGGAGGAGTAGCAGAATGTATTTTGGGGTGTCATTTGTGGTATGCACATGCCATGTGAGAGAAATAAGCTATTACAATGAAAATTTTGAGAACATTTTTAAATAAAAAATAAAAATCTTAATTTTGCAAAGTATTGTGGGAAAAAATTACAACTTCAAATAACTCACCATGCTGATTAAAAAAATACCTTGGAATGTCTACTTGCTAAAAAGTGGTTATTTGGGGGGCATTTGTACTTTCCTGGCTTGTTAGGGTCTCAAGAAATGAGATAGGCCTTCAATACATCAGGTGTGATCAGATGTGATATATTTTTATGATTTGCACTATAGTTTGTAGACTCTAAAACTTTCACACAGACCAAATAATTTCCAAAAATGTTGAGTTATTTTTATCAAAGACATGTAGCAGTATAAATTGTGGGCAAAATTTATGAAGAAAAATTAATCATTTGCAAAATTTTATCACAGAAACTAAGAAAAAATCATTTTTTTTCCAAATTTTCGGTGTTTTTTCATTAATAGCGCAAAAAATAAAAAACCCAGAGGTGATAAAATACCACCAAAAGAAAGCTCTGTTTGTATGAAAAAAAGGACAAAAAAATAATTTGGGTACAGTGTTGCATGACTGAGTAATTGTCATTCAAAGTGGGAGAGCGCTGAAAGCTGAAAATTGCTCTGGGCAGGAGGGGTGTTTAAGTGCCCAGTATGGAAGTGGTTAATAGTGTGTTGAAGGGTGGCTCCTCCCCAGAAGAAATGCTCTTAGCGAACATGTCATTGATCCCTAAACCCAATAGGGACCATACTGTACCCCAAAACTTTAGGCCCATTTCGGTCATGAATAATGATATAACATTTTTTAGTAGAATCTTGGCAAATAGACTTGGTAATATAATTTCTTCCCTAATTTCCCCTTACCAGTCAGGTTTTATTCCCCACCGTTTTATCACTGATAATATCCGCCTAGTGACTAACGTCATTCAGGACGCCACTATCTCCTCTAGAAAACTATTTATGTTAAGCTTAGATATTAATAAGGCTTTCTCTTGGTCTCAATCTTCCCTTCCCTATTTGGGAATAAAACTTTCTCCCCAAGATACTATATTTGTTCTGTGCCCTCCCTCTCCTTATCCCTAAGGCATACATAAGTTTCAGTCCTGCATTAAGCAGTTTGTCTGGCGTGATAAGCCTGCTAGATTCTCTAGGGCCATTTTGTATAGACCTTATAAGCTGGGAGGTCTGGGTGTCCCACAGATCTGGCTTTATTATTTGGCTGGTAGGTATTCTCAACGGGCACAATGGTCCATCAAGAATCCTAGGGTTCCCTGGGTCAAGTTTGAATACGATTCTATTTCCCCTTTTTATTTGCCGAGCCTGTTGTGGTTCTCGGGTCCTCATCCTCCTGAGTTGTCGGACTGTAACCTTCTTGTGGCTCAGGGTTTGAAGTTATGGAGGCGTTATTGTTCTCCGCTATCTCTGGCCTCTGTGGCTCCCCCGGGGACTTCGTTTCTGGGGGACCCCAGACTCCCACCGGCCTTTTCTCGCCCTGACTAATTCCGATGGTGGATTTCTTCTGGTCTGACGACTTTGGAGGACTTGCAACATGATGGTAGATTCATCTCCTTTGCCCAGCTGCAGTCTCTTAGGGGGGTTCCAGTTAGAGAATTGTATAGATTTCTCCAAATCCGTCATTTCTTCATGACTCATTATGCACTCTCCATATCTCCTTCTTATTCTTCCTTTGAATCTTTATGTAGGTCTGGATCTAGACAGAGGGGTATGATATCTGTTCTATACAGTGCAATGGCCTGTGATCGGGTTCAGGTCAAGCTAAAATATATGGTCAAATGGGAGTCGGAGTTGGGCCTGGAGTATGCCTTGGATGACTGGGAAACGGACTGGCAGAATCTCCGTAAGTTTACAGTCTCATTGTCTTTTAGAGAGACTGCAATCAAATTTTTTACCCGTTGGTACTATACCCCCCAGCGCATACACCGGATCTTTCCCCAGTTCTCCAAATTGTTTTCATTGGGCACTTTTTATCATATTTTTTGGGACTGCAAGAGGATCTCTTCGGTCTGGAGGGATGCCTTGGACCTTGTAGACAGGTTGGTGAGTGGTCATGTTGATCTGTCATACAAGCATTGTCTGTTGTTTGAAAAAATCCCTGACACCCTTAGACCCCTAAGATGCTTGATACACACACTCTGCACTGCAGTTCTCTGGGCCGTAGCTTTCAATTGGAAGTCTCCCACCATTCCCTTTTCCCAGGTCCTCTCGAGGATGGACCAGATTAGGCTGTCAGAACAAATTTTTCATAAACTACATGATACAGTACCAATTTATGACGCTAAATGGAATCCATGGTGGCTGATGCGTCTTCAATCATAGCCTTGCTCTCTATCCCTTATTTTATGGTGACGGGGCTGGTTTTATTTTTCCATGTTTTTCTTTTTTTATATAGTTTTTTTCCTGAGATATTATACCTTCTCAATTTTTTTTATCTCCTTGTTTCTTCTCTTTTCTTTCAGTTTCTCTTACTTTCGATTCTCTACTACATTATTACTTCTGTCATGAATACACAACTGCGTGAATATTTTGCATATATTTTATTTCCATAGCTATGATATGTGCTTTGTTTACTGAATCCACATTCTGACTGTCTCGGATCTTGAGCTGTTTTTATGATATTTTTGGTATTGTAAGTTCAAAATGATCTTTGCACTTGATTTACTGATTGACATGGTCACAATAGAATGTACTCCTTCGTTTTTCTATTATTGCTTTAATAAAAATCTTTAAAGTAAAAAAAAAAAAAATATTCAATGTGCTTAACATGCTTCTCAGAAAATTCTTTGGGGTGGCTACTTTCCAAAATGGGGTTATGTGGGGGGGATTTATACTGCCCTGTTATTTTCGCAACTTTTTACCCAAGACATGTAGCTGAATGCATTTTGGCCTAAATGTATAACTAAAATGTAGTTTATTGTGTTTTTTTATAACAAAAAGTAGAAAATATCTTATTTTTTCAGAATTTTAATTTTTTTTATATATATCGCAAAAAAATAAACCACAAAGTGATCAAATACCACCCAAATAAAGCTATATTTGTGGTAAAAAGTACTTTTTTTCAAGTAGTCGCCGATACCAAATACCGATGTGTCCCCAAATGCAGCCATGTCCCCCACATATGCAGCCATGTCCCCCCAGCCATATCCCTCTAGCCATGTCCCTCACATATGCAGCCATGTCCCTTCAGCCAAGGCCCCACACATATGCAGCCATGCCCCTCTAGCCATGTCCCTCACATATGCAGCTATGTCCCTTTAGCCATGTCCCCCACATATGCAGCCATGTCCCTTCAGCCATGTCCCTCACATATGCAGCCATGTCCCTCTAGCCATGTCCCTCACATATGCAGCCATGTCCCTCTAGCCATGTCCCTCACATATGCAGCCATGTCCCTTCAGCCATGTCCCTCACATTAGCAGCCATGTCCCTCTAGCCATGTCCCTCACATATGCAGCCATGTCCCTTCAGCCATGTCCCTCACATATGCAGCCATGTCCCTTCAGCCATGTCCCTCACATATGCAGCCATGTCCCTTCAGCCATGTCCCTCTAGCCATGTCCCTCACATATGCAGCCATGTCCCTTTAGCCAGGTCCCTCACATATGCAGCCATGTCCCTCACATATGCAGCCATGTCCCTCACATATGCAGCCATGTCCCTTCAGCCATGTCCCTCACATATGCAGCCATGTCCCTTCAGCCATGTCCCTCACATATGCAGCCATGTCCCTTCAGCCATGTCCCTCTAGCCATGTCCCTCACATATGCAGCCATGTCCCTTCAGCCATGTCCCTCTAGCCATGTCCCTCACATATGCAGCAATGTCCCATGTCCCTCACATATGCAGCAATGTTCCATGTCCCACTAGCCATGTCCCTCACATATGCAGCAATGTCCGTTCAGCCATGTCCCTCTAGCCATGTCCCTCACATATGCAGCAATGTCCCATGTCCCTCTAGTCATGTCCCTCACATATGCAGCAATGTCCCATGTCCCTCTAGCCATGTCCCTCACATATGCAGCAATGTCCGTTCAGCCATGTCCCTCTAGCCATGTCCCTCACATATGCAGCCATGTCCCATGTCCCTCTAGCCATGTCCCTCACATATGCAGCAATGTCCGTTCAGCCATGTCCCTCTAGCCATGTTCCTCACATATGCAGCCATGTCCCAAGTCCCTTCAGCCATTTCCCCCATACCTTTGCTGCTGAAAGCCGCATGGAGAAAATCACAGGATTCATTTGAATAGCCCGCCCATATAGACACTCCCCCTTGCTGGGGATTGGACAGATCACGATCACCCATCCAATCCCGAGCAAGGGGGAGTGTCTATACGGGTGGGAACACTACAGCTATTCAAATGAATGCTGTGATGTTCCCGCACGGCGTTTAACCCCTTGCAGCGGGTTTCGATTCGGCGGCAGCGGCGAGGGGGGTATTCTATTTAGGCATCGGGAGTATTTGTGCGAGTACAAGTACTAGCGCAAATACTCGGCATCGGCCCCCATACCGATACTAGTATCGGTATCGGGGCAACCCTATAAAAAAGGATGCAAATTTTGATTGGGTACAGCATTGCATGATCGCGCAATTACCAGTTAAAACGGCACAGCGCCAAATTGTAAAAAAGTCAGGAAGGGGGTAAAATCTTCTGGGGCTGAAGTGGTTAAAATAATTTTTTTACAGACAATTTAAAATTAAGTATTGGACACAAAGCATTGCATAAAACAGGTTATATTTTGAAAACTTTAAGTCAAAAAGGTAATATCCAAAGATATGAGCACCTGAAGATAGGTACAGATCTAGGCGTTTCATGCAATAGCCTGCAAGGTTTTTTAACCATTTGCCGACCGCCGCACGCCGATGTATGTCGGCAGAATGGCACGGCTGCGCACATTGGCATACAGGTACATCCCCATTTAATGTGTGAGCCGTGGGTCACACGCGTGCCGCAGGTGGCATGCTCGCGACCCTGGTCAGGAACTCCGTGACCGTGCCCGTGGGACCCGCGGACCCGATCGCCGCCTGTGTCGCACGATCGTGTCACAGAAAAAACGGGGAGGAGTAATTAGGGAACAATGATCAGTGACATGTCACATGTAGCCACGCCCTCTAACAGTAAGAATCACACCCTAGGAAACACTTAACCCCTGTAGCGCCACCTAGGGGTTAACCCCTTCACTGCTTCACTTTATTCAAATGTTTACAGCACCGATTGCTGTAGAAATGACAAAGGTGTCAAAAGTGTCCGATGTGTATGCCATAATGTCGCAATCACGATAAAAATCAGTGATCGCCGCCATTACAAGTAAAAAAAAAATATTAATAAAAATGCCATAAAACTATCCCCTATTTTGTAGACGCTATAACTTTTGCGCAAACCAATCAATAAACGCAAAATATGTAGAAGAATACGTATCGGCCTAAACTGAGGAAAATCTTTATTTTTATATAATGAATTTTGTTCAAAATTGACGCTGTATTTTTGTTTATAGTGAAAACAATACCACCAAAAGAAAGATCTATTTGTGGGGGAAAAAAGGACGTCAACTTTGTCTGGGAGC
Source organism: Rana kukunoris (assembly GCA_029574335.1). Taxonomy (NCBI): domain Eukaryota; kingdom Metazoa; phylum Chordata; class Amphibia; order Anura; family Ranidae; genus Rana; species Rana kukunoris. Next base: position 118,881,011 of record CM056056.1, read on the forward strand.
CACGTTGCACAACCGCGCAATTGTCAGTTAAAGCGACACAGTGCCGAATCGCAAAAAGGGGCCTGGTCCTTTATCAACCAAATGGTCCGGGGCTTAAGCGGTTAAACAAACCCAAGTTAAAATTGATAATGAAGATTAGGGATGGGCCAAACCACCCCCTGTTTGATTCGCACCAGAATTTTTGAACATCGCAAAAGTTTGGAACGAATAATAATTGAAGTCTAATGGACCAGAATGTGGAAAATCAAAAGTGCCCATTTGAAGCCTTTTATGCAAGTTATTGGGCATACAATGGTTATGGGAGTCCGGGTACTGCCATAGGGTACATGTATCAATGAAAAAAAAGTTTGCAAATGTAGCTGTCATGGACAGTCTGGCCCGCTGGCGGGCACATCGGCGCGCACGGGACCATAGCGCGCACGGGAGCGCGCACTAGCGGCGGCGGCGCGCGTGCACGTGGGGACGCCGTTTTGGCGCCAAATCTGGCTTTAAAAGGATCCTGATTCCTGTGCTTCTTGCTGTCCTGTCTACAGCGTCTCTGTGAGCTACCCGCATTTGTGAACCTGATTGAACCTGATCCTGACCACCCGGCTTGTACCTGTTAACCTGTTTGCTGCCTGCCCTGACCTCGGCTTGTCTGACTACCCCTTCGGCTTAATCCTCTGTACTTCTGCTGCCCGCCTGCTGATCGACCCGGACTGGACCTGACCCCGCCTGTACCAACTCTACCTTCTACTGAACCCCTAGCCTGCCAGAGGGCTTACCTGCAGAGACTTGTTCCAGTCGGTACTACGGGACACCTCCCCCGCTTCTGCTGCACTCCTGCCTCCAGCTGCTCGACAGTGAGCTTGGATCTTCAGCCTACACCAGTCTGTAACGTGACTCCGGGAACTACTGACTCAGCTCACGGGCCCAGCACTCGCCAGTACCAGGCGCTTGTGCGACTCTGTAGTCCCGATCCTCCTGTCTGCACTATCAGGGGTCCCGGGACCAGAGAAGCAACGGCTGCCGCTCCCTGCACGCCGGGCTCGTACCACCAGGTACGTGACAGTAGCACTACCCCCGGAGGATTGATGGATTGTTTTGGGTGGCATGTTACCTATATTTCTTCGCTGTCTAGGGTATCAGATGAGAGTTGAGAAAAAGTTCAATGTCCACACTTTAGACTTCTTTTTCTTTGATTTATTTGCTGAACTTGGTAAAAGAATAAAATAAGTAGTTGAAGTGGTGGAAGGGTAACAGGTAATAGGTTCAGGTGTACAACTTCTAGCCCGGATAGGCCTCTCTCACTAGCCTAGCAGCCGATCTGGCGCACGGAAATGGGTAAAGTCTCTGCCACAGACCTTCCCAAAGATGGAGGTATGGTCAGTCCAAAATCCTCTCAAAACAGGATTAAGCACCCGGATCTCTACTTCTTGGAACTGACAGGTGACCATCATTCAGCCTTTAAGTAATGGTGCGTCCTTCAATGATGTTGAAGGCCTCTCCTAAGATACCAGCCTTGTGCTCGGTGCTCTCCAAGATAGGTTCTTCATCAAGTGGCTTCCTCCCTCCAGGACGGACAGCACAAGACCACTCTGCGAACGTAGACCCAGTCTGGCCTACTTAGTAAATCGCAATCCCGGACCAACGTGGTCCCGGAGCCAGGAACACTTGAACACGCACCCCCGGCCAGGAGGGCCACTCACGGGGGGTGGTGGGACGACAGACCAGGATCGGCGACCCCGGGCCAATGGCATCTGTCTCTTAAGTACTCCTCCCCAGCATGCACAGCGGGACGATCAACTCCCACTGATTGGCTGCCGAAATGGAACACCCAAATCACCTTGACCTGACTGCTGCCACCCTCAGCCTGGAGTAGTAACGGCACCCCAGACAACGATAGTGGTCACTCACAGTACAGCCATGGCTGGAACAGAGGCCCAAATTTAGAAAAATCATACGGTCTGAGTTAGCGCCGGCTAAAAAGTAGCAGGCTGCTACATATTAAACATTGTTTTTAAATGAGCAGTGATTTATTGATGCTTAACCACTTAAAGCGGAGTTCCACCCAAAATTGGAACTTCCGCTTACCCCACTCCTCACCCCCTTACATGCCACATTTGGCATGTCATTTTTTGGGGGGGGAGTGGGGGCTTCAGGAGGAGTGGGACCCCCGGCTGGCGCGTCGCTGGAATGCTGGAGCAGGTAAGTGTCTGTTTATTAAAAGTCAGCAGCTACACTTTTTGTAGCTGCTGACTTGTAATAAACATACATTTTGGCTGGAACACGCCTTTAAGCCTCGAGCCTGTTTTTCAGACACGTTTTTTTGCTAGAAAATTACTTAGAACCCCCAAACATTATATATATTTTTTTCTAAAACCCGAGAGAATCAAATGGCGTTCATTGCAATACTTTTTGTGTCACCGTATTTGCGCAGCGGTCTTACAAGCGCACTATTTTTGGAAAAAAATAAGACAGCAGTAAAGTTAGCCCAATTTTTTTTTTATTGTGTGAAAGATAATGTTACGCTGAGTAAATTGATACCCAACATGTCACGCTTCAAAATTGCGCCCGCTTGTGGAATGGCGTCAAACTTTTAGCCTTAAAAATCTCCATAGGCGACATTTAAAGAATTCTACAGGTTGCATATTTTGAGTTACAGAGGAGGTCTTGGGCTAGAATTATTGCTCTTGCTCTAACGATTGCGGCGATACCTCACATGGGTGATTTGAACACCGTTTCCATATGCGGGCGTTACTCATGTATGCGTTTGCTTCTGCGCGCAAGCTTGTCAGGATTGGCGCTTTTTTTTTTGTTTTCTTATTTATTGTGCTTTATTTTATTTATTTTTACATCGTTTTTTAAAAATAAATAAAAATGGGTCACTTTTATTTCTATTACAAGGAATGTAAACATCATTTTAATAGAAAAAAGCATGACAGGTTCTCTTAAATGACAACAAAAAAATGTGCCTTTAAGACGTGTGGGCGGAAGGGACGTTTTGACATCGCTTCCGCCCTGCTATGTTATGGAGACAGGTGGGGGCCATCTTTCCCTCAATCGTATCCATACCACAGAGGAAGAAGGACCTGATCGCCTCCGCCGCTACCGACGGCTCCGGTAAGTGGCGGAGGGCGCAGGAGAGCGGCGGGGGGGGGGGGGGTGTGAATCCGTGGGTTTCCGAATGTAGCCGAATGGTTTCTGGGTATTTAAGAGTCTCTCCAGCGTCCCCCACCTCTGGCCACATGCGGTATTGCATGTCATAGAAGTCAATATGGAACAAATTATTTTTGTTTCATTGACTTCTATGGGGAAACTCGCTTTGATATGCGAGTGCTTTGGATTACAAGCATTCTTCTGAAACGGATTCTGCTCATAATCCAAGGTTCCACTGTATTACTTTCAAGCATTTCCTGTTATATTGTATGTTTGTATACTTAACCTGATGTTTCAGAGGGGCTAAGATTCTTGAGAAGGTTGGGGTAAAGAACAGAGGATTCATCCTATCCAGCGGCTCCAACGGGGGTAACTCTACGTGTACAGTGTCTCACAAAAGCGAGTACACCCCTCACATTTTTGTAAATATTTTATTATATCTTTTCATGTGACAGCACTGAAGAAATGGCACTTTGCTACAATGTTGAGTAGTGAGTGTACAGCTTGTATACCACTGTAAATTTGGTGTCCCCTCAAAATAACTCAACACACATTAGACATTAATGGCTGTGTGTTGAGTTATTTTGAGGGGACAACAAATGTACACTGCTATACAAGCTGTACACTCACTACTTTACATTGTAGCAAAGTGTCATTTCTTCAGTGTTGTCACATTAAAAGATATGATAAAACATTTACAAAAATGTGAAGGTGTACTTTTGTGAGATACTGTATATGGAATTGCTTCAAAGCAAATTAGCTATAGCAAAAACCTTGTAATTTAGTCTTACAGTATATATTTTCCTCCCTAGGTGTCAGATTGAATAGCAACTAGGATAAAGGGTATATGAACTTACAAGATAAGTTTTACTACCCAATTAAATAAAATCCTCTAGACAGGTATATATATCCATTATTATTATTCCATAAAGGCCTAGAATGTAATTTATTGGTAGCATTTTCTGGTCTGCCATACACAGATTTTTACTAGACATTAGACATGATCATATGCACTGTCTTCCATTTTATGTAATTTGTCATCTTTTGAAGGGAATGAGAATTATTCTGTGTTACTTTCCATTACTCATTGAAGGGTGGTAAATCAATTCTTTCTCTGAGAGGTCCTTGAAAGACAGTATTAGAATTCAGCAAAAAGCAAAGTAAAATGTAAAATAAAACACATTTCTTTAGTGAAGTTTGTGACATGTTTCATCTTACCCTTTTAGATACATTACAACTCAACAAGTGAAATTATATATATATATATATTAGTAATTTTGCATATGTGTATAGAGTTTTAAGGTAAAAAGCCTTGATATTAAGGGACATGTGATGTAAAATAGGCAGCAGACAAAGGTAAGAACCAGTTTGCAAGTACCAAGGTAAAAATAACGTCAGCCAGTTGTAGGAGAAAGGAGAAAGGCTTCCAGAGCCCATGTGCTTGTTAAAAATGTAATCCTTTGGTTATGCATAGTATGTACAGGTGTTTATCTACTGTTGGGGTGCTTTGATGACAGAGATGTTCAGTGAAATTCTTTACATGCCTGAGAACCCAAAAAAGTTGAGTACCGAGATAAACATTGGCACTATATTAAACCACCATTGAAACCAACATGATGCAGGATTCAAATAAAGTACCGTATATACTTGAGTTTAAGCCGACCTGAATATAAGCCAGGGGACCTAATTTTACCACAAAAATGGAAAAACTTATAGACTCTAGTATAAGCCTAGGGTGTCCCCATCTGCTTGCCTCACTGTACTTCACTTTGTCTCACTGTGTCCATGTGCATGCCTCACTGTGCCTTACTGTGCCCATGCCTCACTGTGCCCAATCTCCCTACCTGATCTCCGGTGCTGTGTGACTAGACCGATGTTTAACATGGGAGTCTATGGAAGGGGTGCCCGGCTTTGAAAAAAATCGGTGCTCCCTGGCCATAGGCCCCTAGACAACAAACTTTGCACACTTGTAGAGGGCGAGTGGGGCTACATGTTTGCCAAGTTTGGGGTCCAGGGGACCTATGGCTGGCCAGGATCAGACACATAAATTTGAAGATGGACACATACTTGAGTATAAGCCGAGGGGGGCATTTTCAGCACAAAAAATGTGCTGAAAAACTCGGCTTATACTCGAGTATATACAGTAATCTCTTTACTCCAGACCTGATACAATAGTAGACCACAGCATTTTGAGAAGAAACAGACCGCATTTCTCAATGTGACAAGAACCAAATACCAAGTGCAGTACACTGGACCTAGAGTGAATACCCAATCATGATGTCACACTCTTATGCAATTCAAAGAAAACAAATATCTCTTTTACATACAGTAAATAAACTTAGATAACATAAACCAAATATAAACCAAAGTAAAAAAAAATTATACAAAATTAGAGCAACAGCCAATAAAAGTGATTTTATATGTAGCGCTACCCCCTCAGGAGCCGCTGGTTGTCGTTTGGGATCGGCGTATTAAGTTACCTTGTGATGTGTCTAGGGGTAGTAGCAGTGAGTAGTAGCAGTGAGCGAATGTCCAGTCACCAAATGGATTTTCAAATGCTTTATTCCATGGCCCAACAATGGCCAACATCAACAGGAGATAGGAAAAGTTGATGAAGCAATAGAGAACAGTGCGGTATCAGGCCTGGATATGAAAAAGAGCAGTTTAGCTCTCAGCAGTAGGAGATACAGTTCATCGCCACTCCCGTCAGAGTGGGTGAAGTGCTCCCGGACAGACCCTTGTTATAAGTCTGGCAGCCGAATGTCACTTTTAAGTTGCTGGGAGGAACAGGTCTCTATGACAGACCTGGCTCGGGCCTCTGCCACAGGCATAGTTCTTTAGTACTCAAAAGAATAATTCGGATTTAAACGCATCCTCCCAAAATAATTGATGATTCGTTCGAGCTGTTGGATAACCTGCCTCCGGGGTTCTCCTTAAGCCGATCCTCCACCGAGCGGCACCCAGCCTGGGATCTTCTCAATACGGTTGGGGACCCAGTAAGTCACTGGGGCCCCCATCGACATCTGGATGGGTCTCCATGGAACAGGTGGTTCTGGCCAGGTGGGCCATGCGAGCGAGGTCCGTGGATGCGTGCACCCTGAAGGTGGATGCCGCACCTGGAACGTGGACCCCGCGCAGAGAATAAGAACCGACCACCGACCGCCAAACACACGGCAGCTGCCACAGATATACTCCTCCCCAGCGAGGGAAGAACTCCTCTAATTGGCTGCTGGGAAAAGGTGGCTCCGTCAGAACTCCTCTAGCGCCAACTGTCGCCCAGGGGTGAAATCACACGCCTGGGTCGCAGACCAGCCTACAGGACAGTTCTGAAACAGCAGCAGCCTGCAATTTAACAAATAAGGAATGGGAGCAAAATAACTCTCCCATTCACCCACTAACTTTAGTGTAGTGCACAAGAGAAAAAGATTGCGCTAAAAATTAATATAAATGCATGACACAGAGGTATTTAAAATGAGTGTTGATCACAAATAAACAGTCCACCGAAGGCAAGTTCATAAATAATCTCCACCATGTGCAAGACGGTTTCACACTAGAACAGTGCCAGAAACATAAGAACCTCCACCACAATGATGTATATACTCTTACCAGATAAAAATGATCCCTGGTTAGAGGAGATCATATAGAGCATGGTAAGAGACTGGGATCGAGGGCAGCCAGGATATTCATTGTCCTTAGTAGAGAAGTTCACTCCCAATAGCGATCCGGAAGTATGCAAAAAGTAAAGGGCTCACATAGTGTAAAATCCTTATTTATTCAATAAAAGCAAGTAGAAATGCACTTACAATCTTGGAGATTTGTAGAGCGTATATAAAATAGCCGGCCGGCTTGGAACACACAGCCCGTATCCGGGTAGAGAAAAAGCGTGGTGACGTCAGAACGCCGCCTCCCGACGTTTCGTCACGACAGGACTTGATCACGGGATAACAGGTGGCGTCCTGAATCACCGCGTATATACACACAAGCATCAAATGCAGCCTCGATGTGGTGAAAACATTTCGGACATCTTTGTTACTGGAAAAACCCCATTGGCTATAGCAGATGACCTTAATCTAATAAGGGAACATTCGGCCCCATTTCGGACATCTTTATTGTTGGAAAACCTCATTGGCTCTAGTAGATGACCTCGGCCGAATGAGGGAACCAATCGAAAATAATGCCTTAACCTAATAAACAATAAAACACGAAAGAAAAAAAGGAAAAAGAATTTCTCTTCCCTTCTAAAAAGTGGGCAACAGATAAAATGTGCTGACTTTTAAATCAGCAACACAATAACATCAATAGCAATATCACCCCTGCAGAAAGCACAAACTGCACTGCAGCAGTACCTGATGTCACTTGGCTATAAATGTGAAATAAAAAAATATTATAAGTAACACAACACATCAATGATAGCCCAATTCAATATAATCAGCTAAGTCAAAATATAAATATATATACACAGTCCAAAAAAACGGGTATCATTTGCGTGTACCCGTATAGACGGCACCATAATATTCGGGCATCAAAAAATTAAAAAATACAAAAAACCTAAATTAAAATATATCTATCTGTTTAAAAATTGCTGGCTGGACACCACATCGAGCTCGCATCTTTTCGAAAATAAGACAATTTTAGTCAGGGAAAAAATAATACATGGAATTTATATAATTCAAACAAGAGGCTCAGAAGTTTTAAAGAGAAAAGGTTTCACTGACCATAGTAATTATGAGTTAGCTATAAAACAGTTAACGTCCACTTCTATATTAAGGCCATGGGGCGTATAACACTTTAATTTATGGACCCAAGACATCTCCAACTTGGAAATGGTTCGCACCAAATGGCTGCCTCTCCAGTGGGGACTGAATTTTTCTATACCTACACAAATTGTGTTATCAGGATTTCTGTGGTGTGTAGTTAGGTAGTGTTTGGATACAGAGTTTTTAGTATATCCTAGACGGATATTGTTAATATGCTCATTTAAGCGAACCTGTAAAGGACGTTTAGTCCGGCCCACATATTGGAGCCCACAGGGGCACTGGAGCATGTAGACCACCCCCGTTGTAGAACATGTGATGAAGGGTCTAATATCATAGCTTTTTAAAGTACGCGAGGAACTGAATGTTGTAGTTCTTCTACATTTAAGGCCATTAAGGGAACAAACCTGACATTTACCACATTTGTAATACCCTGTGAGGCCAGGAAGAAATTTAGAGTCCATACTGGGCGGGTTCAAGATGTTAGGAGCTAATTTGTCCTTTAGGGAAGGTGCCCCCCTAAAAACAACCTGTGGCCTCTCTGGTAATATGCCCCCCAGGATCTTATCACTTTTCAAAGATGTGCCAATTCTTGCCCACTATATGCTTAATGTTCGCATGTTGGCAAGAATAATTGGTAATGAAAGGATTACGAAACTTGTTATCTTTAGCCTTATTTATCCCCACAGTCAGCAAATCACTTCTATTGACCTCATGGACAGCAGCTAGAGTGGTAGCCAAAAACTCATCTGAGTAACCTTTTTCTAGAAAGCGTTTGGTGAGAACGCCAGCTTGTTCCACAAAAGTAGTATCCTCAGTACAATTGCGCTTCAACCGAAGATATTGGCTCTTAGGCACCGATCTAAGCCACGATGCATGATGGCAACTATTATTTGGGATAAATGCATTCCTGTCAGTGGCCTTGAAAAATGTTAACGTGACAAAACCACCGTTGGTGACAGAAAGGGTCAGATCTAAGAAAATAATCTTATCTCGACTCATCTCACGACTTAAGTGGATACCTCTGTCATTAACATTCAGAGCATCCAAAAATTGTATCAAGTCATCCTCGGTGCCATCCCATAGGAGGAGGATGTCGTCTATGTACCTGGCCCACAGAAAAATCTGGGGTCTGGACTCAACTCAGACGACATCCTCCTCCCATTTGGCCATAAAGAGGTTTGCCAAACTGGGGGCATACTTGGCCGCCATTGCAACACCTCTATCTTGCCTATAGAATTGGCCATTGAACCAAAAATAGTTGTGAGAGGCAGCGTACTCTAACAACTCCATAATGTACAAGACCTGTTGGTTGGGAAGGTCTGAATCTCTTTTCAAAACATGTAAAACTGCCTCCAGGCCTAATTGGTGAGGGATCACGGTGTATAATGAGGTTACATCCACTGTAACCATCAGCAAATTAGCAGGAGGTGTAAGGTCCTTCAGTAAGTTAATAATATGTCAAGGATACATATTTTATACACATATTTGTTTGGTGTGGTATAACACTTTTTTGATCGCTGCTTTTTTTCTGTATATCTAACAAGCGCAATATTTTTTCTTTAACTTTAGTGTAGTGCCCGTACTGAAAGTAGGGGGGCGCTACATATAAGACAAAGACTAACTATAGAAAGATCGACTCAGCAGGGATCAGACACATCCACGACCATTCCTGTTTGAGAGGAATCAATGTAATGATCAATTTCTCTTGAGTGGAAATGTTGATATATTTTCTTTTGATCAGTGGCTACAGTGCTGATCAGTGTATTTTTTACAGCAGAGGAGTCCTGCTGTCAGAGTACAATAGAGCAGTGGGAGGATTCCTTCATCTACCGCAAATGTATGGACGAAGAAATCTGCTCTGTTTCCTTTGATCAGCCATCTATCTATGGCTAACTAAAATGTTTCCAAGTTTAGATGGCTTAAACTGCATTGAAGCCCCTTCATCGTTGCATTGATGTAGCTGAATTGCTAAAAGCCATTCCTGTAACCCAAGTTCTGTATGCTAAAGAAATAAATATAAATCACGAATGCCAACCTTGTCAATCAGGAGAGAATTCTATGTCTGGACCACCTCTCCCCCATGAAACCCACTCACCAGACCAAGCAGTTTAGGGTGAAGGGAAGTCCTTACTCAGTGGGGGTCATGTGACTGAGGAGATAAGGACAGCTTTCCTTGCTCTGATATGACAAGCAGCAGGAGCTTTGGGTGCCCTGATACTGTCAGACATAGCTTCTGCACCATGGACATGGTGGGGAGTTTGGACCTCTTTATCTATGCCTCTGCAGAATTAAGAAAATAGCAGTATATTGTGAAGGTCCTCTATTAAGCACGCCATTGATTTTTTTTTTTTTTTTGTTAAACATCCCTAGTAGAATCAAAAGATAGAAGTTTGAGTAAAAAGTAACTTGTACTATGGACTACTGGCAAAATGTACTTTGTTATGAGTACAGAACACCCTCCTTAGTGAGTCCAGTTGTCTTTAGAAATTTAAAGATTGTTGCCACTAAAACACATTTGCACTTTAAATGATTCCCGTATGCCACTTGAAATAATATAAAGGTTGCTACACAAAACAATGATGCAAAGAAGAGATAAAATCTGCAATGTCAAAAAATAGCGAAATACAGGAAACATATAAGATGGGCAAAACAAAATAGTTCACAATACCGTAGTGACATCTGAATCAGGTGGTGTCATTTCTACCAGGTTAATAAGGTAAGGTTCATCCTTCCACTGAGGAGCATTGTCATTTATATCCAACAACGTGATATTTGCCTAAAAATAAAACAGTGCGGTTAGCCTTTTCCATGTATTTTATAATAAAGCAATGATATTATCTATACGTAGATACTAAAAATATTTTTCATTAGACACAAAGTGTCGCTTAACCTAAACATTATTTGTTGCAATCAAGGAGTACAAGTTTAAAAAATATATATTCACAACTCAGCGTATAACAATAAGCAACAGAATTTATTTAAAGAAAGGAATGATCTTGGTTCGCCTTCCATGACAGCACCACCTTGATCGAAATGCCTCATAAAAATCTCAATGGGATACAGATTCTTCTATAAAACTGTGGAAGCTGGTAGCGACAATCACCCAGCCTAGGGCAAGTTAGAAGAAAACCCTAAACAGAGCAGAGGCTATAGCTAAATGCAGCAACGTCAATAACTTTTTGGTGTTTAACCACTTCAATACAGGGCGTTTTCACCCCCTTCCTGCCCAGACCAATTTTTAGTTTTCAGCACTGTTGCACTTTGAATGACAATTACACGGTAAAACTGTACCCAAAAGAATTTTTGTGTTTTTTTCCCCCACAATATATATATATAATAGAGCTTTCTTTTGGTGGTATTTGATCATCTCTGCGCTTTTTATATTTTGCACTATAGACAAAAGAAGAGCTACGATTTTGAAAAAAAAAAAAAAAACACAATATTTTTAACTTTTTGCTATAATAAATATCACAATAGTTTAGGCCAATATATATTTTCTTCTACATATTTTTGCAAAAAGTCTATATTGATTTGTTAGCACAAAAGTTATAACATCTACAAAATAGGGGATAGATTTATGGCATTTTTATTATTTTTTTTATTAGTAATAGCGGCGATCTGCGATTTTTATTGTGACTGCGACATTGCGACGGACAAATCAGACACTTTTAAAACATTTTTGGGACCATTCAAATTCACATATAAATATGCACTGATTACTGTGTAAATGTGACTGACAGGGAAGGGGTTAACACTAGGGGGCGATCAAGGGGTTAAATGTGTGTTCTAGGGTGTGATTCTAAGTGTAGGGGGAGGGGACTGACTCAGGGAGGTGACCTATCGGTGTTAATATGTACAAGGAACACACCATCGGTCTCCTCTCCCTGACAGGACGTGGATCTGTGTGTTAATTACTGATCATTTTGATATCATATTTTTGATTTATCCTTCGCTGCCTAAAAATCCCAGGGGAAAATTAAATTCTGGGTGTGGACAATAAGGACGAGCAGCATCTTTCTCTATGTAATTTCTTTCTTTATAGATTTTATTGGCTGCTATTTGACAACTTTATGCATTTTCTGCCTGTTATTGCTTACTTCAAATTAATATTTGAATAATTTTGAAAGTATACATGTCATTACTGGTTACCATTTAAGGAGGAATAAAATTCTCAAAATCTTGTGAGTTGTACTGTCTTGCACTTTGATCAATTTAATATTTTACCTTGAAAATATGTTTTGTTAAGATTGCAATTATACATCCAATAGGATTTTTAAATATTTAGTTTATTTAGGCAGCTGTTATCTGGACATCATTTAAATTGGAGTGCAGCATGCAATTATAGTGTAAGCAATTGAAGTCCCTGTACAGCAGAGTGTGAGAATTCATTTCACCCAATAGGTCTGAGTCTAGACTAAGCCCTGTTGGGCGCAACGCGTTAGGGGTGGGTGGTTTCTAGGTCAGACTACTGCTGTGGTTGACTGTGGAATAATACGGTGAATATCACAGTGAATATCATGACATCATCAGTGTCTGGCTGTCTTTCATTTATTCAATAATTTCTTTAAAAAAAAATTGTTTTTGGACTTTGCCTTTAGTAAATAAACTCCTAAGCCCCTCCATTTACACTTGAGCATTTTGTTGTAGTAATTTCCCTTCACCTGACTAGGCTTAAAGTAAGAAAGAAACTTTTTTCCTTAAAAAAATGGCAAACATGTCATTATACCTGCTCTGTGAAATGGTTTTGCACAGAGCAGCCCAGATTTTCCTTTTCTTGGGTCCTCGTCAGTGCTCCTGGCCCCTCCCTCCTGTCGAGTTCTCCCACAGCAAGCTTGCTATGGAGGCATCTGAGCTGAGTTGCTGGTTTGCGTGTCCATTCAGAAACTGAGCTGTGGTTTGGCCCCATCCCCTCTCTCTCCTGATTGGCTGACTTTGATTGACAGCAGGGGGGCCAATGGAACGGGTGCTGGGTTTCAGCCAATAAGAAGCGAGAGTCCCCAGCGGCCGAGGCATTCATGCACATCGCTAGATAGAGATGGTGCTCAGGTAAGTATTAGGGGGGCTGGTGCACACAGAATGCCTTTTATCTTAACGCATAGAATGCATTAAGATAAAAAACCTTCTGTCTTTACAACCATTTTAAAATGCAGAATTCCAAATTTTTCTATTTTTTTTGGATCGTATCCAGGTGTTTTGTGTTTTTTTAACCCATGTTTGTAAACCCGGAGAACACCTCTAATACCATGCAACTGCTCTCCTTAAAAACGATTTAAAATCATTAGGAATATGCCCTGCTTATGTGTTAATGCAGGCTAACATTTTCTATGAACAAGCTCTGCTAAATGGGGCAACAAAAAGAATAGCATAGGACAGTTTAATAAGGTATCATGTAAGTTATTGCTTCAGAATCTTTCCCTTCTTCCAATGTACCTAATCCATCTCCTAATAAAACAGAGCCCTATGAGGCACTCTGCACATGCTCAGTTTGCTTTATATTGCCAGAGAGTTTTTTTTTGGGAGGGTGCACGTGATCAGTACAGGGCCAATCAGCACTGTCCAGACAGAAAGTCAGCAGTCATGCAGCCTCATAGAACAGTCAGAGGAGAATGAAAACTTATCCTATAAGTTTTAACTAGTCCTCGGACGGACATTTAAGAAGTCACCAGACTGATATATACTGCTAATGAGAAAAGATATTTAGCAGTTTATATTTACTAAAATAATTGCATTCCCATGTTCTGTGTACTGTAGGGGATCAGATCTAGTGAATGAAGGGTCCTGGGTTTAGTAACACTGGGCCAGATTCACAGAGCCCTTACGCCTGTCTAACTGGTGTTAGACTGGAGTAATTTCAAATTATGTGCGTTTTCTAGCTAGTCGGAAACCTCAAGCCATGAATAGACGGCTGCAGGCTTCAATTCGACTGGATTACGTGTTCGTACGCCTTCGGATCTACACTGCAATAAAATTGCGGCCACTGGGTGGACTTCCCGTCGTTTTCCGCGTCGGGGTATGCTAATGAGCTTTTGCCGGCGATCCCAGAAATTACGATCTTCATTCGCAATCTCTTACGGCACCTTTAGTCATCTTTTCGCTGAGTAAAACTATACCAGCTTTTTGCTGGTCTAATATTAGACAGCCCATGTTAAGTATGGCCGTCGTTCCCGCGTCGAATTTCTACGCTTTCCGACGTCTTTTATTATTTTTTACGTAAGTCGTCTGGGAATAGGAATGTTCGTAAACGACGCTACTCAAACAACGAATGACGTAACAATGTCATATTTTCTCCGCATTGCATGTAGGCAAGGGATTTAGATTAGGATCATAGCATTGGAATCACTCACTTAAGCAGGGCAAAATCGACAATTTTGGGACCATTGTCATCTATACAGCGATCAGTGCTATAAAAATGCACTGGTTACTGTGTAAATTACACTGGCAGGCAAGAGGTTAACCACTAGGGGACAAGGAAGGGGTTAAGTGTGTACCTGGAGGAAACAGACACAGGAAGAACATGCGTTTTCCGCGTCGGGGTATGCTAATGAGCTTTTGCCGGCGATCCCAGAAATTACGATCTTCATTCGCAATCTCTTACGGCACCTTTAGTCATCTTTTCGCTGCGTAAAACTATACCAGCTTTTTGCTGGTCTAATATTAGACAGCCCATGTTAAGTATGGCCGTCGTTCCCGCGTCGAATTTCTACGTTTTCCGACGTCTTTTATTATTTTTTACGTAAGTCATCTGGGAATAGGAATGTTCGTAAACGACGCTACTCAAACAACGAATGACGTAACGACGTGATTTTGCGCAATGCACAGGGGGAAATTTCTGAACGGAGCATGCGCAGTTCGATCGCCGCAGGGACGCGATTAATTTAAATGCTTCATGCCCCCCAATCGCGTATTTCGATTACGCGGCGAGAAATAGACTACGCCGCCGTAGTGTACGGGCAAAAATCTACCAGGATTCGGTGTAGAGCCTGGTAAAATACGGCAGCGTAGAGTATTGCGATTACGCAGCACAATATTAAGTGTATCTGAATCTGGCCCAATGTCTTTATTTCAACTTTACTGACAAGATATGAGATAAGGAAGTGCAACATGCTCTCTAAGGAGAAATAAAGAGTTGTGACCCCCTTCCTAGTTCTACTGCCAAGCTATTTTTTTTTTTCAGTTGCTGTGGTTAAGGCCGATTTTCTGCAAATCCAAATTCAATTTCACTCAGCACTACCTACTATTTATGTGGGTTTCCTCTAGTGCTCTAGATTCCTCCTAAAAATGTAAAAACATGCTATGTTTACTTGAATATACTTAAACATGTCACATTTAAGCAAGGACCGATGCTAAACCTTTGTTAAAAATGAGTTCCAGCATGTATTAAAAATACATTAAAAGTCAGCAGTTAGAAATACTGTAGCTGCTGACTTTTAGAATAGGACACACACC
Organism: Rana kukunoris; assembly: GCA_029574335.1. Lineage (NCBI taxonomy): Eukaryota > Metazoa > Chordata > Amphibia > Anura > Ranidae > Rana > Rana kukunoris. The sequence goes on from CM056056.1 coordinate 118,896,352, forward strand.
TGTCTAGGTTTCCTGTAATGTTGGCACTCCTAGCCGATTTGTCCATCTGCTTTGGGTACAAGTGCAGGAGGGAAACAGGAAGTCAAGCCTTATGGCTTCACAGCCTGTTTCCTACTGCGCATGCACGAGTCACACTTTCTGAAGGGATCCCGTCTTCTGAGACCTGTGTATCTCCCAGAAGGCAGCAGAGGGGTGGGGCAACAGGGGGAAGGAGGAGATGCCGGAAATTTTGAAAATCGCTGCATCATTGCGCAGCTTTCTAACTCAGGAGTGGGTGGTATCTGGTTTTGACAGGTATCCGCTACCTCCCAAAAAATTCCACTTGGAAGAGGGTGCGAACAAGCAAAGCTTCCACTTTTGGGTGGAGCTTCGCTTTAAAAAAAACTTTAACTGTGTACAAGAGGTGGGCAATGAATCTTCCTGCCAGGTTGCTTTGGTGTGTAATAGTCTCAGAGTACAGCTATTGCTCCAACCTAAACTAACTATTGTTTTCATTTGAGTCTCTAAACAATGCTGACCCAGGACCATTCACCTCCCCAACAATTGTTTGAGCCATCACAAGGCAGAGGGAGGTCAGATCAGGCATGTTTAGCCTACTAATCACAAGACCTCCACCTGGATGAGCAGATTAAAAGCCATAATGAAAATATTCAGCGTAACATATAGTGAGGACTGGTAAGGAGACAGGAATTAAATTGCCTTTTTCATCATCTCCTTCTGTCAAGAAAAGGCCCATTGAGGTTTGGGCAGAGCATTTCATGAAAATTTTGACATCTAATAAAGAAACCTGTCTTTAGAGCAGCAGTCCAAGTAGTCTTGAGATTTTAAGATTGTGTGTTGCTGACACATCAGTCAGCTACTGATGAGTCCTTGGCAAGTATTGCTGCTGGTGTGCAACATTTTGTGCATAGCATCATTTTATGAAGACCTCTTAATCAAGTAGATGAAATGCTATGTTTTCAATCCCATTTTCAGAATAGCAGTGATGTACACTCCCTTGTAGACAACATTTTCCACTAAGATTGAGCTGTTTTGGTGAGACATGACCCAAATGGTGGTGATGGTGAGTGTTAAAATTAAACAGATTAACAGGACCATTAACATTTTCCAAAGTCTACAAATAGATACTTTAGAGGTAAGTCATATTTTCTCCGCATTGCATGTAGGCAAGGGATTTAGATTAGGATCATAGCATTGGAATTACTCACTTAAGCAGGGCAAAATCGACAATTTTGGGACCATTGTCATCTATACAGCGATCAGTGCTATAAAAATGCACTGGTTACTGTGTAAATTACACTGGCAGGCAAGAGGTTAACCACTAGTGGACAAGGAAGGGGTTAAGTGTGTACCTGGAGGAAACAGACACAGGAAGAACATGCAAACTCCAGGCAGATAGTGCCATGGTTGGGATTTGAACCCACAACCTTCGTGCTGCTAGGCGGACATGCTAATCACTTAGCTACTGTGCTGACGATTAGAAATATTTTTTTAACAATGACACGTTTTGAGACAACCTGTCACTTTTTCAGTTAAAAAGTCTGTAAAACAGATTAGCTTGTAGATTGGATGCACATTACTCAGTAGTGAGGGCAGAGCCATGCTCGCCACTGAGTGCTCTGCGTCCAGCCTACAAGCTAATCTGTGTTAACACCTTTTGTCTGAGGAAGTAACATGTTGTCATGAAACAAATATTTTTTCATCACGACTACAGTGGTCAGGACATTTCTTCCCTTGCATGTCTGCAAAATCATATTAAACAATCCTTTCACAGAATACACAATCCTTTTTTGACACTTCACTACCCAGATGTCCCTCAAGAAGACCTAGGACTGGGCTACCCTGAGCATTTCTGCACCTGCATGGAGATGAATTTTCCCCAAGTGCATACTACAGATTTAATTTGCTATTAGATCATGTTCATTTGCAAATTTAACAGATGTAAGTTATATTATACCTATAATTATACACTTTTACCCAATGATCTTATGTTCCATACTTGAATTAATACTACACTATAAAGGTCTCTCTTGCCTACCCTTTTTCTTTTTCTTGTGGTTATCCCAGAAAACCTGTGTGTTCCCACTCTGAAACCACATGGCCAGGATTTTGATGAATTTCTCTCTACTGTTTGTACTCCTCTAAACTCTTTTTTCCCACTTTATAGCATTGCAATGTTCCACATAATTGAAGTTTACAATTTACTAAGTTTGATTTCAAAATGTAGCCTATGACAACACCTTCATCTTAAATTCAAGGTAACCAATTCAAGGGCTATACTTCAGAGATAATTTCTATCTGTATGCCCTGCTGGGGTGTTTTGTCATTTATATGTTGACTAAAAACTATGTACTCAACATTTCTGTAAATCCATAACCTTTTTTTTATTTTGGAAAGAAGGAAGTATTATAACCCCTGTCAGGTTTTTGTGGTGATGTGACTCCTGTATGTATGCACAAGATTTATGTCACTGCGGCCCAGCCATGCAAGCCATCAAAGATACGAAACCCAGAAAGAAGACCAGTGAATATGGAAGTGATGGGAGAGCTGAGACAGCACTGCGCTGGAGGGCTACATTTGCAGGTAATGCTTTACATACCATTGTATGTTGTACAATGTATGCTTTTGCATACCATTGTATACCATTGTATTGCATACCATTGTATTGTCAGAAAACTGTGCTTAATGATTATTCAGGGCCTATCTTTACCCTTTATATAAATAACTACAACTTGTATAGTCTTTACAGGAACAGAAAGTGAGGCAACATCTTTTTGGTGACGCCGAAAAGAAAATTTCCTAAGCGTTGCACAAATTTTTCGCTGACATAACTCTAATCCCCCACTTAAATTATCTCATTCTCTGAGAAACTTCAGCCTAGTCCATGTAAAAAAATCTGGCAACAGTGTTGTAAAATGTTTTTTTAAACTTCATGAATAATTATTCAGTAATCAAAAATGTACTTACTGTAGCTATGCCTGTTTTCTGATTGGGGCCTACACCACCATCCATTGCACGGATAATTATGATATACTCTGATTTTACTTCACGATCCAACAGGGTTGTTGTAGTGATTTCTCCTGTTAGAAGATGGTATAAAAGAAAATTGTGCTTAATGATGAATTTTTCAGGTGCATATCCTTATCCTTTAGAGCAGGCATCCTTAAACTACGGCCCTCCAGCTGTTGCGGAACTACAAATCCCATGAGGCATTGTGAAACTCTGACATTCACAGACATGACTGAGCATGATGGGAAATGTAGTTCCTGAACAACTGGAGGGCCATAGTTTGAGGACCCCTGCTTTAGAGGGACTGCTAAAACCAAGGCATTCTAAAGAAAGAACCTACAATCAACTCAATAGCTTGGAAAACTAACATATATTATTTGACAAATGTGCTGATGCAATGAGGTAGAAAATCGACAAACTGCAATAATTATCATATTCTAAATGTAACAGTTGAATTAAAAAGACAAATAATGTAACACGGGGGTGCCCAATCAAGATGCCTATGAATGCGGCCCAACACAAATTCGTAAACATACAAAAATTTTGATTTAACACATGCTGTTGAAGAATTTGACAAGGTCTCTACAAGTTTTATCTTCCCAAAGTAAATGAGACAAAGTAGATGAGCATCTTGAGAATTCATTTAAAATTGTTACTCCATCCATCCAACCAGTATTAGTTTATCAAAAAATGTGTCAAATATCACATTCCTTTTAGGTTGCCATCTTTTACTTTTTTAATAATAAATATTACAAACAAATTAAGTTTTTATTATCAGGTACATTGGCCCAGATTCAGATAGAATTAGATTATCGTAGAGTATCTGAAATACACTACGCCGCCGTTTTTTACCTGGCTCTACGTGGAATCCAGGTAGATTTTGTCCAGTAAACGACGGCGGCGTAGTGTATTTCTCCCGTCGCAATCCATCTACGCGAGTAGGGGGCGTGAAGCATTTAAAATAGGCGTGTTCCCGCGGCGATCGAACTGCGCATGCTCCGTTCGCAAATTTCCCGCCGTGCATTGCGCAAAATCACGTCATTACGTAATTTTTTCTTGAGTAGCGTTTACGGAGATTCCTATTCCCGAACGAGTTACGTAAAAAAAAATTTTTTTTTTTAAATTCGACGCGGGAACGACGGCCATACTTAACATGGGCTATGCACCGTTAGACCAGCAAAAAGCTGGTCTAACAGTACGTATAAAAAAATAGACGAAAGCGATTGCAAAGATCGCTCGTATCTTCGTGGATCGCCGTAAAAACTCATTTGCATATCCCGACGCATGAAAACGACGCGAACTCCTCCCAGCGGCCGCAAAAATATCGCAGCGTAGATCCGAAGGCTTACGAAGACGTAAGCCTCTCGGATCGAAGCCCGAAGCCGCCATATCATGGTTTGAGGATTCAAACTAGTCATACGGCGCGCAAAATTTGAAATTACTCCTGTCCAACACCAGTTAGACAGGCGTAATTGCTCTGTGAATCTGGGCCACTATCTATATCAGTGATCATTAATTTGTAATCTGACAGACATTTTTTGCTCGTCAGCTATCCTTGTTGATAGTGTAATTTATGTGTGGCCCAAGATGATTTCTCTTCTTCCAGTGTGGCACAGGAAAGTCAAAAGTGAAGACTCCTAATAAAAAATGGAAATATATATGAAAACTAACAAAATTGGAGCTATTGTCCAGATCTTCTGCTCCAAGAAGCATCATCACTAGAAAACTGATATAACAAAAATAATAATTACAGCACCGTTTTTTTTTTTGTGTTATATCACTTAGGTGTTTATATTTATTTATAGTAGCTGGTTATTGGTAGAAGAATAAATTATCTGGTTCACACTTTTGCCCCGGCATTTTTCTGTTTTGTGGAAAAGCAGTGCCAAGAGCATAATCATAGACACATAGGGGTGGGACCTGTGTCCCCTAATGCCAAAAAATGAAGTTTAGAATAAGTACAAAGTTCCCATTTTCTTTCTCATTCATTAAGGCGCAGAGGAATTTAAAGACTGTCGGGTTGTCCAAAAGCAGTCCAGCTGAGGGGTGGGCAATAGTAAAAAAAACAGTAACAGGTCCATAAACAAAGACTGCCTGCAGCTCAAAAAGCTACCTGAAAATTTTTAAGGCCAAAGCTAATATTAAATGAGGCCAGAATATCCATCTGGAAAAATTTAGAGAATGTGTGAACCAGGTGGTAGCCTTGGAAGTCTGAGAAACTGTAGCATGGTGCTGAAAAGTTCAAAAAGAAAAAGTAGAAGGGAGTAAACTGAGATGTAGGTCCCCCTTTACAAAAACCATCAACAGTGACAGAGAGTTAGTCCTTCTAGTGGAAGCAGTGACTGTGAGGTTGAGGTGAAAGGCTGAAACTACCTTGAGACAACACCTTGCCTTTATGTAAGACCAAAGAGGGTTCTTTACAGGATGAGGCCACTATCTCAGACACTTACCTCACAGAAATTATTGCAACAAGGAACATAACCATGTGGATGAGAGAGGCAAGGGAAATATTCCTGGTTGGTTTAAATGGGGGTCTCTGGAGTGCTAAAAAACTAAATTGAGATCTCTGGGGGTCAGGGAAGAAGCCCACAGGGAGTCACATAGACAACATCCTGTACAAAGGTCTTAATCAAAGAGTGGGAGGCCAAAGAGTTCCAAGATCTTACCCTTGATGGTGCTGAGGAGGAAATTGTTGGGCCAAGCCTCATTTGCAGAAAGGCTAGGATACATCCCACAGGGAATTGTCTAGGGTAAAGGCAAAGTGTGCCTTCAAAAAAAATTTGCATAGTGGGAATCATCAATTCATTAATGCCTCTGGTTTTCAGAAGCTGGGCTTCAACATTCATGCCGCTAAAGCCAGCGGCCTTGAAATAGGGTGGTAAACCAATCCTATAGATAGAAGATCCATACTGAAGAGTCCATGGATCATCTGCCAGGAGTCTGATTAGGTCAGAGTACCACATCTACCTGAGCCAATCCAGAGCTATGAGGACCAATGGAATGCCCTCCATCTCAATTCTGTGAAGCAAACAAAGAAAGTTTCAAGGCCGGAAAGGCATTAATCCGGTTGAACTGATCCCATGGAGCCACCAGAGCACTCCGTGTTTCTAACAGTGTATTCCTGTACCTGGAGACAAATCTGACAGTTGGAGGCCAGGAGGGCCACATCTGGCATCCCTTACTTGTGAAACAGGTCCTGGAACACCATCTGGGTATACCATTACCCCAGATGCAGATGCTGCAGACTGAGGTAATCTGCCTGCCAATTCTCCATGCCTGGATTTAAAATTGCAGACAAAGTTGGAAAATGAAGTTCTGCTTAGGACAGGAGTCGAGTAGAGGGGAATTCCCAATTAAGCTATAAGAGAGTTGACAGCAACATTGGAACTGTTAGTGAATGGTGAGCTGAAGGCACCCAGGGCAGCAGAACTGTGTCAAGGTGATTTCAATCCAACAAATTAGTCCAATCCACCCAGAACCATACCTTTCTTACACTTTGTGGGGGGTGCATGGGCAGGGGTGATACCTTATTATAGCTTATTCACATCTAAAGCTAGCATACTGAATGGGTGAACCTAAAAAAAAAAATGTTGTGTAATTTGCAACCAGGAGCTTAAGTGGGAAGGTGTTTCCCCAATGCTGAATGGCAGAAAAGAGAGCAGGGACAGTGTAAGTGTGATATGTCAGCGTTCTGTCCCTCAGTGTTAACCCCTACTGTGATAAACTGACAAAGTCAGCATTTTTTATTGCTGCCTAGTGGTTCTAGTAATGTAGTAACTCCTGATGCTCTTTACAAGATAAATCTTCAAAGACAGGGGTCTAGACCTGGAGAGTGCTCTGCAGATAACAATGTACAAGTCTGAAATGCACCACAGCGCAGAGCCCAGTGCCTGAAGGTCCCATTCCAGGCCAGCCCTGCCATATTCAGTCCAGTGGGGGTTGGAGTATGTTCTGCAAAGCTAGTGCTGAGGAATCAACAATCCAGATAGCTACAGTACATAAAGAGACCAGCTCAAGCAGAAATGTAGTAATCCTGATTAAAGGAAAAAAAACAAACAAAAAAAATAGTTAGCAAGAATAGACTTTTCTCCACAGCACAACAAATGTAATAAAAAAAAATCCCCTAGGACACCAGCAAAAAACGAAAGCATGCTGGAAACAAAAAAAGTTATACTAAGTGAACTTACGAAATTTTTGTATTCAACAATTAACAAGAAAGAATTGTACATAAATACAAGGAAGAAACCAGGAATGCCACATGCAAAGAAGACCATTACACATACCGTGTTCTCCAAAGTGGGCAGAGTGAGACTCCTTTGTGATGGATACAGTGGGGTGCCACATTTGTATTTCCAAAAGAGGTAGCTTAACAATGCAGTTTATATAAAAAAAAACTAAATACCTGGTTTTAGGTGGGGTTATCCATTAATAGGGGAATTACGAATTCAAAAATGTTATAAATATAGTAGCATGCTTTGGAAGAAGAGAAACCTGACATTGTTTTGATAATGTTGAAAGTGTATGTTGTTAGTAATAATTCCCTCTACCACAAGTTATCTTTTATATTTTAAATGTTTTTTCAAAACATCTTCCTATGGGCTTCCAAGTTGTACAACCAAAAGACTGCAAACACTTAGCCTTAAATCTTGCTGCCATTGTTTTTCACTAAAGCCTCATCTCTTTAATAGTGTTTCGCTTTCCCATACTCCCAGAGCTTCTTCATTGATGGACAGAATCAATAGACAAATAAAAATTGGAGCATTTCAGTTGTAGGAAGCTATGGCAGTCTAAGTACAGCATGGGCTACTATAATTTACAAGCACTATTTTTATTTCAGCTATATAACTTTTACAGAGGCTTTTCAAACAAAATAACGGATGACATGGATAATGAAACAGGCACGCCAAGTTTCCATTACTCAGGATATGACTTATCCTTTTCTTAGACAGGTTCCATTGGGTTTTGCCCATCCGTGCTTGCTTTACTGAATATAATGACCTTTACCTGCCACTGGTACAACCATCAAGAAGAAAACTGCATCAGAATAAAAAAAACACAGTTTCTTGCAAACTACCCAAACCATGGTTAACTTGGGATGTTTTTATTTTTCTTCAGAGGCAGTTTATTAGTGATATGGATACACGTGACCCTGGCAAAGAGATTTTGGTTCACTAGTAAATTAACTGTATTAAAAGGATAATCTTTAAAAGAAAATAAATATTTTAAATGAGTCAGGATGGATGGTTATTTTCCAATTGTTCAAATTGTTTTCACATAAGAGTTCCTGGGTAGTAAAGATTTGGCCAGTTTGCAGCTCCTGCAAGTACTTGCATCTTTAAATAGCAGCAATTTGGGGCGTGGTCTGGACATGCTGCTGTGAGGACGTGTTTGCCTCGAGCTCCGGCACCGACATAGCTATTCGCTTGAAATCCAGTGGAAATTCCCCTCGATGTCTATGAGTAAGAAAACGGGAAAGTCCCTTCCCAAAGCGGGAGCGCACTCGGACTCCATTAAGCGCTACCTGGCCGTGGAACCGGAGGAAAACGAAAATCTGGATGGCCTAGGCCGCTCTCCCCGTGGCGTTGGAGTTGGCGCTGGCTCCGCCTCCCGCCGCAGGACGGAGAGATGGCAATCACCGGCCTCGTCGGTCTGTTCGGCCGGAGTGAGCAGCCCATCTCGCCGGTCGGAGATACGTGTGGATGACTTACCCACTAAAGCGGAGCTGACTTCCCTGTTCCAGGGTCTGGAGAGATCCATTAAAAAGGAGTTATCTGCGGTGCGGGCAGACCTCTCCCAGGTGTTGGGCCGTGTGGAGGAGACTGAGCTTCGATTGGACCGCCACGCGGTCGCCATCAGGAACCTACAGGCCGCTACCCATAAACTTACCTTTGCCCACAGGATGGCCCTATATAAGATCGAGGACCAGGAGAATCGTAACCGAAGGAACAACATTCGCATAAGGGGTCTCCCAGAAGCGACTGAAGATGACGACCTCCTACCCTCCGTTCGTGGGGTGTTTAATGGCCTCTTGGGACTGGCGGCGGATAACCCGCTTAAGATCGATCGGGTCCACAGGGCCTTACGCCCCCGAGCTCTGCCTTCCGATACACCGAGAGATGTTATATGCCGTGTGCACTATTATGAAGAAAAAGAGAGTATCATGCACAAGGCCCGAGATCAGCGTACTATAGACTTTGATGGTGCGTCTCTTTCCCTTTTCCCTGACCTTGCTAAGGAGACTCTGGATCATCACAGGGCCCTGCGACCGCTGACGGCTAAACTACGGGAGATGTCCATACCATACAGATGGGGCTTCCCTGCTGCCCTGATCGCCAACAAGGATGGCAAGTCGGCTGTTCTGCGCTTTCCCGAGGACTTGGACAAGTTCTGTGCTGCCTTTAACATCCCTCCCCCGGATCTCCCTGAGTGGCATGACGCTGTTCCCGACCTTCTAGGCCCATCGGATCAACATTGGCAGAAAGTAGGCCGCAAGCAGCAGCAGCTTTTGTGTTAGCGGAGGTACCGTGGGGTCTGCTCTATTCCCGTACTCCGTGTTCCCATTACAATATGAGGCCACTTCTTTCGCCCTGCGTGTCTTGTGTGAGACTCTGGGTCTAAAATGGCGTGTTATGGAGATAGAGACTGCCACGTATGATCTCCCATAGTTGCTATCTGAATGTTTTGCTCTACTGTGCTTCTTTAGTGTTTTAGTCACAGAGTTTCTCTGCCTTGTCCTTTTTTTACGAAGCACGTGTTAGTTTGCCTGTTATGTTCTAAGTTTGTTTTATGTCTTATATTTTTTATTTTTTTATTCTTATGCTGTTTTATAATATGCGCACTGTGACGGCGCCGCGGCAGAGGGGCAGTGGCCTCGGTCTTCTCACGACACCCGCTGCCTGATGCCAGCGAGATGGCGTCCCCCCCTTTTGGGGTACCGTGGGGACTTGCATCTCTGCGCTGCCGCTTCTCCAGAGGTGGTTTGCGTGGGGACGTGAGCTCGCACGTGTGCCCATTCCCAGCACTGCAGGTATATGCGTGCGAGTACTTGTTTTGCCCCTGTTGGGGGTAATGTGATGGTTTTTGCTGTTTTTTTCCTTTGTATTAATCCTGTTTTTTTCTCTATTTTCTTCCCTGCTTCCTTCTGTCTCTATTTCCTTTCTCTACCTGACCTTTCTGCCCCATTCCGCCTCTGGACTGCCACCTGGACTCCCTTCTCTGGACCCCCATGGTTACGGTGAATCTGGTCTCCTTTAACGTGCGAGGCTTACACGCCCCAGGTTAGAGGCATCAGTTGTATAGAGAATTGGCTCGACTGAAGGGGGACATTGTTCTCCTTCAGGAGACCCATCTTACACACACTACATCAGTAAAACTTTTTTCGCCACAATACCCTATATGGTACTATGGTCTGTCTGATGTGCAGAAGGCAAAGGGAGTGGCTATAGGATTTCGCAGAGATACCGCATTTGTGGAGATGCTTAGTGATCCCTTGGGCCGTTTCTTTTTCCTTAGAGGCACCCTGGGCACTATGCCCTGTACGATAGCAACCCTATATGCACCTAACCGGGAACAGGCTACTTTTTTGTCAAGTACCCTTAGGAGGTTGATGGACTTTGCGTGTGGGTGTGTTCTCCTCGCAGGAGACTTTAATGTCCCGCTGGACCCACCCATCGATACGTCGGGGGGAGGTTCCAGCATTCCGTGGAGGCGGCTAGCGTACATTCGCTTACACGAGTCCCAGCTGATGGACATTTGGAGGATTGCACACCCACGGGTAAAGGATTACACTTATTTTTCGCTCCACTCCTCATATTCTAGGATTGATTATTTCCTGATAAGCCATCATCATCTATCCATGGTTAAGAGTGCAGCGATTGCGACCTCTCCCTTATCAGACCATGCCCCAATTACACTCTCCCTGCATGTCCCCTCAGTGCCTGTCCGTCAAGCCAACTGGAAACTTAATGATAATTTACTATTGGAGGATATAGACAAAAAGCTGATTACAGACGACTCAGTTTTTTGACGAGAATACTGCCCCTGAGATTTCACCTGGTACGCTCTGGGAAGCCCATAAGGCATTTGTCAGGGGCCAGTTTATTGAGTTGGGCTCCCGGAAAAAAAAAGAACGCACCCGATTGCAACTAAAATTGCTGAAAGATATTGAGGCCTTAGAACGCCAGCATAAGGTTGGCCTTCAGTCCTCGATTCTCCAAACCTTGACCCAGAAGAGAGAGGAACTGAAGGAACTCTTTCACCTGGATCAGAAACACCGGTCTCGAACGGTAGCTCAGAGTTGGCATGAATGGGGCAACAAGCCTGGTCGGCTGTTGGCTCGCTCACTGCAACAGAGAAAATCGGCCACCTTCGTCGCTAAAATCAAATCCTCTTCGGATGCTTTGGTCTATGAGACATCTGCCATAGCTAAGGAGTTCAGATTGTTTTACCAAGCTTTATACCATGTTCAACATTCAGTAGTAGATAAAGACGCTAGGGCACAACTTATTCAGACTTATTTGCAACAAGCCAATCTACCATCACTTCCTGCAGACACCTTAGCAGTCCTGGAGGGGGAGGTCACCACGTCTGAACTACAGGTTGCATTAAAAGCTATGGCCAATGGAAAGGCACCTGGCCCCGATGGCTTCACGGTTGCCTACTATAGAGCATTTTCTGATCTTCTGCTCCCTAGGCTAACTAGGTACGCCAACTCGATCCCTGAGGGTAGCTCCCTTCGCCCAGAAACGCTCCACGCGCACATCGTGGTCCTCCCCAAGCCGGGGAAGGATCCGTGTTGTTGTGGGAGCTACCGCCCCATTTCTCTATTGAATTTGGACGCCAAGTTGTATTCTAAGGTTATAGCGAACAGGCTCCTTCCTCTTGTCCCGAAGTGGGTGTCCAGAGACCAGACCGGTTTTATCCCTGGCAGGGAGGCTCGGGATAATTCCCTCTGCACGCTGTCCCTAATTGCACACGTTAGGAGATCCTCCCAGCCCACCCTTTTGCTGTCGACTGATGCTGAAAAGCGTTCGATAGGGTGGACTGGGAGTTTCTTATGGCTACACTCGCCCATTTGGGCATTGGCCCCTCCCTTAGGTCCCGTATCTTGGCTCTTTATGACTCCCCCACGGCCCAATTACGGGTCAATGGTGTGTTGAGCGAATCTTTTACACTCCACAATGGTACGAGGCAGGGCTGCCCCCTTTCACCCATTTTATTCGCCCTTTCTCTTGAACCCTTTCTGTCCTCGATTAGGCACAACCCGGACATTCACAGGATTACGATTGGTAAACACGAACATAAATATGCTGCATATGCTGACGCTTCCGGTTCTTATGGCCGCGTTTGAAGCGTATGGAGCGGTTTCCAATTTTAAAATAAATATGAGTAAATCCAAAATTTTGAATATAACGGTCTCCCCCCGGGTTGTGCCTAGTCTGAAAACATCTTTCCCCTTTAGTTGGCAGTCCAAAACAATGAAATATTTAGGTATTTTCCTCACGCCTAATCCTGCATCCCTATTCCGCACTAACTTTATCCCTCTATTAAATGTGATTAGGTCTGATTAACAGAGATGGACGCAGCTTGCTCACTCATGGCTGGGTAGGGTAAGCATTCTTAAAATGAATGTTTTACCCAGACTTCTGTTTTTGTTTCAAATGATTCCTTACAAAATACCTGTGGGTTATTTCACACTATTAAGATCACTGTTCGGTAGATTTGTCTGGAACAAGAGACGACCCAGGGTTGCAAGGTCTTTACTGACTAGGCCTAAGAAGGAGGGGGGACTGGCATTGCCCGATGTTAAAACGATACTTCCTAGCCACGGTCCTCACTAGGATTTCTGATTGGAGATACCATGCTAAATCCAAGCTGTGGGTGTCCCTTGAGGCGGATTTATGTGGGATGGACCCATATACACAAATCTGGATTCCACGCAAATTTAGATCTCTGTCTAGCACGACATCACCCTTGACGCAATCCACTCTGATGATTTGGGATAGGTTAGGCAAAACCTATGGATGGCTACATAATTCCCCCCGATGCCGTTAGCGGGGCACGATTTTTTCCCTCCTGGAAATACGCGGCCTCCACAACGCCCCTGGTCTCTGGGCTCGGCCACGTTGCTTCATCATGTACTATCTCCCTCGGGTATCGTCACCTTAACAGATCTAGTGAACCCATCCCCCATCAACCCACTGATGCTTTGGAAGTATCGTCAACTAGCGGCTTTTGTTAGTTCTCTACCGAGACCCCTGAGGGGCCTAGATGCCCTGAATGTAATAGAATGTGCCTTTGTCGGAGATCAACGGGAGGAGAGGCCTCTCTCATTTTTTTATAAAGCGCTGTATGACATATCTACAAAGAGTACGCCAAAATTCTTACTTCACTGGGAAACAGAATTACAGAAATAACTGTCGCCCTTCCAGAGAGATTTCATCTTATTTTTAGCTCACACATCCTCCATCTCATCTAAAATTGCTGAGGTTAATTAAAAACTACTCACAAGGTGGCACTACACTCCAGTGGCCCTGCACGCGTTTTTCCCCGAGGCCTCTCCGCTCTGTTGGCGCGGTTGCGGGGACAATGTGACTCACGCCCATATCTGGTGGCAATGTACATACATCTGCCCGTTTTGGTCAGCGGTTTTGCACTGGATGAAGGAGATCCAAGGTTACAAAACTACTGGGGATCCCTGGGTAATTTTATTGCACTGTACGTCGGGACATCCCGGTGCATATAAAAAGTCTATAACGCCTCATTTATTGAATGCGGCAAAGTCTCTAATCCCACGCTTTTGGAAACAGACTGCAGTGCCTACACTACGCCTATGGCTGGTGGAAGTGGACCGAATCTATCATATGGAGGATCTCACCTACTCATTGAGGAACAAGTCAGACTTCTTTCTGAAAATATGGTCCGGCTGGTTTGCGTTTAAATACACCTCGGCGTATGCTGATCTAATGTCTCGCAAGGGGTAAAAGAGTGTTTGTCACCTGGGATTTCACGTTTCACGTTTTACATTAGATGACTTATATTGCAGCTTACCCGATATGCCATGTATATAAGTAACTTGTGGGTCTATTTGCTGTTTTTCTTTTGTTTCTCCGATACAGGTTGGCAGACGGAGGCGGAAGGTCTCCCCCCCCCCCCCCATCCTCCCTCTCCTACTCCTTGTTTTTCTCTTTTTCACCCCTTTTCTCTGGTACTTTTCGTTATTTATTTTGATTATGAGTGCTAACGCCCCTCATGAGCGTGTTTGTTTCCATATGCTTGACAGCCATGCTCTAAGGATCAGCCACCTTCTCCGCTCAGTCCTGCGCCGAGTTGCGAGTCATGGGCGCCTGGGGTTCCCGGACCTGTTACTGCTAACAGCCTGTTTATACATCTTCTGAGCGGTATAATAATAATCATAATTATAATTATTATAATCGTTTTTGTCTGTGTATTCTCTGACATTTAACATGTGGTCATGCTGACCTCCTTGATTTTCGTTTGTCACCTGTTTATTCTTCTTTAATAAAAATATATTGAACAAAAAATAAATAGCAGCAATTGGACATGTCTGGTTCATAGAATACATAACAATTTAGCTTCTTAAACAGGTGAATTAAATTAAACAAGTGTAGTCAGAATCAGCTGCTGCTTGTTCTGATACATTCACATTTTTGCCAACAATATTTTTTGGTTCAAAGAATTCCTTAAAAAAAAAAAAAAACTTTCATGCTTGCAGCAATACACCAGTACACATAAAAATAATGTTCACATACATGTACTCTATGGTGCACAGCAAGACACAGCATGCAATGATGTTGCATGTGATTTCATTTAACCCCCCAGAAAAAAAATCTAAATTCAGTGGGGCTTTTAGTTACATTCACAATGTAGATAGGCAACATCATTATTCAACACTTATTAATTGTGTTTTGGATATAACGGGTATAAGGTTAGGCACCATTAATCGGTTCCTGGCCGGCTCAAGCAGATATACTGCGGCAGAATGGCTCCCCTGGGCGAAATCCCATATGGGTATGTCCTTCCTATTTCGTGTGGATGAGCGCCAGCATGGGGATTTGTGTGTGTGAACAAATCTCTGTGCTGTCAGGGAAGAGGAAACATATTGTTTGTTCCTAGGAAAAATGATATGTCTCTGTGACAGTAGTAGAACATATCCCCGTCAAGCCTTCCCTTCTTCTCCCATCAAAGAAATCACCCAATATTCCATGAGTAGGAATACCCTGGAATCGCCGAATAATCCATACATGAGCCAAGGCTTAATGCTAAATGTAAACAGGACACACTTTATTGAAAGTACACAGCACACTTTTATACAGGATTTGGAACATCCCGCCCCCAACAACTGCTTTCTTATTGGTCCTTTTTCCAGTCCCATCAGTTCCCCCTCAGGTCCACCTTCCATGCAAATGAAGACTTGAAAATGTCTCAGCAGAGATTGGTCCCAAAGCTTGAATAGCCTGAATATGTGTGTTGAGACAGAAGCCCCCAGGGGGTAATTACTACAATGAAGCAATCAGAACAACAATTAACAACTCTACACACTGGACAATAAAATGTCTCTCACAAGCCCGACTCCACTTATTTCACTAGTCGGAGCCAAGCATTGAAGGGTCATTGTCCTAGTGACCTAGTCAGGACAAATTAAGCCACTTCCAGTATCTCTTGCAATATGTACTCCACAATGTCTCATCTTCTGTAATACATGATTTAGGATTTCACGTAGAAACACTTTAATATCTCATGGTCCATGACAGTCTCCTCTCCTAGTCACTCCTATACCCATACAGGAGAACACACTGAGGAAACAGTTAACCTCTTGATCGCCCATAGTGGTAATCCCTTCCCTGGAAGTGACATTTACACAGTAATCAGTGCATTTTTATAGCACTGGTCGCTGTTTAAATGTCAATGGTCCCAAAAAAGTGTCAAAAGTGTCCGTCGCAATACCGCTAGGTGTCTAAGGCTACTTTCACACTGAAATCGTCGGGCGTCGTTTTAGCTGTGCTTTTGGCCTCTAGCGGGGCACTTTTAACCCCCACTAGCGGCTGAACAAAGGGTTCCATCATGGCGCACCACAGATCGCTATAAATGGTGGAGCGATCACTTGTAAACAACTCGGCGTCATGTCCAGTTCATCTCTTCCCTCTCTGTATCAATTGGTACAGTGAGAGGGGAGAAGGGAGAGAACGGTTGCAGTAGCGCTGTAGGCTGGATCTGGCACTGCTCTGTGCTTATTGCAGCCACATCCAGCCATCCATCCATCCATGCTCAGCCATCCTTACCCAGCCATCCCTCCATCCATGCTCACCCATCCCTCTGTCATACTCAGCCATTCATCCATGCTCAGCCATCCCTCTGTCATACTTATCAATCAATCCATGCTCAGCCATCCATACTCGGCAATACTCATCCATCCATCCATGCTCAGACATCCCATCCCCCCAGCCATACTCAGCAGTACCCAGTCATACTCAGCGATACCCAGCCATACCCAACCATACCCAGCCATACTCAGCCATCCCCATTCATGCTCATCCATGCCACATCAGTCCTCATTCATGCCACTACAGTGCCTCACAAAAGTGTAATTGGTAGTCAAATTAGATTTGAGAAATGTATCCCCCTAGAACACCTGATGTGCTCCCTGAATGTTGGGCCTCTGTATGTGACCAGAATGTGGAAAAGTCTCCCACATGTGGTATCGCCATACTCAAGAGGAGTAAGAGAATCTATTTTGGGGTGTCATTTTTGGTATGTACATGCTATGTGTTAGAAATATTGTATACATTTACAGCTTTGTGTAAGAAAAAAAAATGTGTTTTCATTTTCTTTACACATTTACCAAAAACTTGTAGAAAAAAAGTTACAGGTTCAAAAGACTCATTATGCCTCATAGATTATACGTTGCGTTTGTTTCTTTCCAAAATTGGGTCATTTTTGGGACGTTTCCATTGTCCTGGTGCTCCAGGGCCTTTAAAAGTGCAAGAGGTAGTCAGGAAATTGGATGTGTAATTTATGCTCCTAGAACACCTGAAGTTGCTCCCTCAATGTTGGGCCTCTGTATGTGGCCACGCTGTGTAAAAGTCTCACACATGTGGTATTGCTATACTCAGGACGAAATAGCAGAATGTGTTTTGGGGTTTAATTTGTGGTATGCATATGCTGTGTGGGAGAAATAACTCGCTAATATGACAATTTTGTGGGGGAAAAAAATCTTGATTTAGCAAAGTAATGTGGGAAAAATTACAACTTCAAAAAACTCATAATGCCTCTTACTAAATAGCTTGGAATGTCTACTTTCCAAAAAGGGGTAATTTGGGGGGTATTTGTGCTGTCCTGGCTTGTTAGGGTCTCAAGAAATGAGATAGGATGTCAGTACTTCAGGTGTGACACATTTTCAGAGATTGGCACCATAGCTCGTGGACTCTATAACTTTCACAAAAACCAAATAATATACACCAATTTGGGTTATTTTTACCAAAGATATGTAGCAGTATAAATTTTGGCAAAAGCTTATGAAGAAAAATTACTAATTTGCTAAATTTTATAACAGAAACCCAGAAAAATGCATTTTGTTTACAAAATTGTCAGTCTTTTTTCTTTTATAGCGCAAAAAAATTAAAAACCCATCAGTGATTAAATACCACTAAAAGAGAGCTCTATTTGTGTGAAAAAAGGACAAAAATGTCAAATGGGTACAGTGTTGCATGTTGCATTCAAAATGTGAGAGCGCCAAAAGCTGAAAATTGGTCTGGTTAAGAAGGGGGTTTAAGTGTTCAGTGGTGAAGTGGTTAAAGCCTGGTACACACATGTTTTTTTTTTGTTTAACCCAGCGTGCTGAACTAAAAAAAAAAAAAAAAGCTGGATTTTCAGCATGCCCACTTGACAGAAGTCAGATGTTAGGCCGGCTTTTGTCATACAGGCTGCCATACATACTGGCCGAATTGTCAGCTAGTTTCTGTCGAACTGGCCAATATTTAGCCTGTGTGTACCAACCTTAAATCAACTATTTTTCTACAATAATATGTAAACACAGTGCCCCCTGCAAAAGCAGATATAAAGCTTAAATGAGAAGTATGGCCAAAGCTCTTTTGACCATACTTCTCCTGTTGGTTACAAGAGTGCACTTAGTGACCCAGAATTAGCCGATAGCGTGCTAAAGCCCAATGTCTGCTGACGTCACGGAGCTGCCCCTAGGGATTCATTTAAAAGTGGATATTGGTGCTACTAATTTATGTGCCTATACAGTGCTTATTTGAGGGGAGGGACAATAATTTAATCATATATACACAGTATCTTGTTAGATGTACAGTGATTAACAATAAAATGAATTTGTGCTGATAACATACAAAGTGACTAGTGCTACAAATAGTAAATCCTGATGTGCTTAAAAAAAAAATTTATAGATAAAAATTTCCGCTGTTCCAGCAGTGTCAAACATGCATGAAAATATCAAACACACACTCCACGTGCCAGGCTTTACACTATGGAGCTTGTTTTTGCTATTTTCATGCATGTCTGAGACTTCTGGGGCAGTGGAAGTAAGGATAAGGAAAAACACCCTAGGACTGGTCCTGGAAATCCATATACAGCCAGGTGGTACTGTGAATGCTGGTTACCCCCTTGATGGGAGAGATTTCTGGTGAGTGAAGCAATAAAAGGGAAAGTGTGGAGACACCGGGCACACTGCATGATCTTGTGGAATTCTCTTTTTGCAACACCAAAAATAAGTGTTTTCACAGTAACACCAAATCAAAGACTTTTAGTGTGGACACATGATGTTTGAAACACTGTAATGAGGACGTAATATCCGTTGTTACCTCTCGATCACATAAGGACTTATTTATTCGAGCACTATTCACTTTATATGAACTATGGAATTTTGGTTACTGAACGCAATATTGTGATTTTTTTCAAATCACATAAGGATTTCTGATTTGCTGCACTGGTCACTAGGGATGAGCTCCGCGTTCGATTCGAATGTATGTTTGACTCGAACATCGTCTGTTCGACCGTTTGTCTAAATTCAAACGTTATGGGCCGCGTCAATGGCTTATAGTTAATTCGAATGGCGCGTCAATGTCTTATAATTCACTGTGGCATTGTGCGCTGATGATTTGCCAAGCATGCACTATGACCCGCATGCTTGGCCAATCACAGCGCGCAAAAAACGGAGAGCCATAATTGGCCAAAGCCAGGGTGGCTTTGGCCATTTATGGCTCTCCGTTTTTTGCGCGCTGTGATTGGCCAAGCATGTGGGTCATAGTGCATGCTTGGCAAATCATCAGCGCGCAATGCCGCAGTGAATTATGGCTCAGGGGGTTTAGTAGGGCGGCCTTGTGTAGTTTGTTGCGGCAGTTATCAGAGAACAGGGAGAGACAGAGAGAGTGTAATTTTTTGCAGGTAGATAGAGCAGGCAGGCAGGCTAGTCAGTTAATGTTACAGTGTGTAGAGGATAAATATACATCCCAGGTGTTGTACATATATTTATACACAGTATAGCTTAGCTAGATCAGTTCTTCCTAATTTACTGGCAGGCAGGTGATTGTGCTATTTAAAGACGTTATCACAGGCATAGACACCCAGCAGGTACAATATTTAAAGGGATTTTTTTATTTATTTAAGCATCATTAAAATCACTGCTCCTGATGCAGGAGCAGTGATTTTAATGATGCTTAAATAAACAAAATTAAAAAAAAAAAAAAATTCCTTTAAATATTGTACCTGCTGGGTGTCTATAGTTTGTCTGTGAAAACGTCTTTGAGAACTTGGGTCCTGCTCCTGAAAAAATGACAGTTTTTTAAACTTTTTACCATTGATACATGTTTTGCGACGTTTTGCGACAATAACTTGCATATTAGGCTTTAAAATTAGCACTTTTTTTTTTCTCTACCACATCAGTCGCGACCCGGGGACCAACCCTTCGGTCCAGCTCACGGGATTTCCGCCCTTCGCTTTTCTCCATGAATTCCTCCATGGTCTTCGCATCACTTGTGGTTTCTTTTTACTATTATAATTTTTCTATTTTGCTTCTCTTTTTTTTTTTTTTTCCTTAATTATATATATATATATACATTTACCATTGTTTTCTTATTAAAAAGGCATAATTAAATAATAGACCGGGAACAAAAAAGAAGAAGAAAAGAAAAAAAAGAAAGGATTTTCTCTTTCTCTTCTTTTCTTCAGCCGTTCTCACATCAATTGCTGAGGAATGAGTCAGATTAATGATTCTATCTACTGTGGTTTTCCCTCTATTTATTTCCAATTCCCTTTCCCATTTGTGAATATACGGGGGTGTCCCCAACTCTTCCGCCCCCATCAGAAATTTGTAAATCCTGGAAACATTCCCCAAAATTAGCACTTTTGAATTAGAACGTTCAAGTCCCATAGACGTCAACGGTGTTCTAAATGTTCCCGCAAACGTTCGGTCAGTTCGAAGGTTCTGGTGCGAACCGATCGGGGGGTGTTCGGCTCATCCCTACTGGTCACTTTATATGAATTTGAAAAGAACAGTTATTGTCATTTTTTAAGCACGTCAGGATTTATTATTTGTAGCACTGGTCACTTTGTATGTTATCAGCACAAATTCATTTTATTGTAAATCACTGTACATTCAACAAGATACACTGTGTATATACGATTTAAATATTATCCCTTCCCTCAATTAAGCACTTCATAGACACATACATTAGCAGTGCCAAAATCCACTTTTGAATTGACCTATCATTTTCTGACCCTACCTTGGTAGTTATTCATAGTCGAGGCCGCAGCTACACATACAGTCAGGGGCGTTGCTAGGTGGCAAAAAGACCAGGGGCTTCAGCCCGAAGCCAGCCCGGGGGGGGGGGGGCGGATCGATCCTGCAGCCACGGGGACCGCCGCAAGTACCGGGGGGTCCGATCGATCGACCCCCGACCCACGTCTAGGCAGGGACGTACAGGTACGCCAATGTGCCTGTCCGTGCCATTCTGCCGACGTAAATGTACATGCGGCGGTCCTTAAGGAGTTAATCTTTGGGGTGCACACCCTAATGCAATAGACTGCGCACACCTATGGGGGGTTACGTTTTTTTTCCAGTAAAACATCTAGTTGCTGTGAAAATATGTGATAGTAATTTCTTGGTGGGTGTAGAAAGTTTGGCAGAGGTAGGCCCATCAGGTAAAATTTAGGAGTAAAGGGGTTCCATGAGTCAAAAATTTGGTGAATGAGAGCATCAACCAATTCCCAGTAGGATTTAAAAAGCTCACATTGCTAAAATATGTGATGGAGAGAGTGCAAATCCCTTTTACATCTCCAGCTACTATTATTAGTCAATGGATACATTTTGTAAAGGAGCTCTGGAGTATGATACCCATGATTAAGTATCTTATACATATTTTCTTTATAAAGGGTAAAGACAGAGCTTGTGGTTGCTTGAGACCAAATGATCATATCATGTCTCTACAGAGGCAGCCCCCCCACCCAAAAATAAAATACTCTTGCGCATGTAGGAATGTCTACCTGTGTTGCAGTGAGATTTTATTCAAAACTGCAGACACTGACCCCCGACATAGACACTGACCCCCCCACACACAGACACTGACCCCCGACATAGACACTGACCCCCCCCACACACAGACACTGACCCCCGACATAGACACTGACCCACCCCCCCCCCACACACACCCAGACACTGACCACCTACAGTAAGCGTCCTCCTACTTCCTCCACTACTCCCCTCCCCACAGCTCTGTGCAAATACGTCCTCCTTACCTCTGCTCTGTTTCTGTCTCGACTCCCCGCCAGCGCCATCCATCCGCAGCCCGCTCCATGGAGCAAGATGCTGCACCTCCATGATCTTCTCTACCGAGCCGTAGCAGAGGGACGCACCGCCGCCGAGGGACACACCGCCGCCGAGGGGCACACCGCCGTCGAGGGACACACTGTCACAGAGGGACACAAAAGCGGAGGGGAAGATCGCAGCCCGGGTGGTGTGCTCATCTCCCGGACTCCCGCCAACATGTTCCATATTACCCGTCGCACTGTGATTGGGCGTATAGCGGTCATGTGCGGAGGCGGGACTTCTAGACGATCACAGACAGGCCAGCCCCACGCCGCACATGACCCCCATACACCCAATCACAGGGCACCGGACTGGACAGTGGACACCAAACATGGCGGGCGAGATCAGGTCCCTGCTTGGCGGCATTGACTCGGGGCTCCTAATTAAAAACTGTATGCCCGAGACTCGGGGCTTTTCGGCGGCACATTCGGGGCTCCAGCCTCCTTAGCCCACCCCTAACGACGCCTCTGCATACAGTACACATAATTTTCTCCATTGTCCATAGGGCAGAATCATAAAATACACTCAGGCTCTGCGGGGATCTGCAATATTATCTGCAATAATGTCAGGATCCGCCCAGATGCCTGACCGGCAGCTGGCTCAGCCTCTCAGCATGCCACCTCCAGTGAGGGGCATAACAGAGAGAGGTGACTGACATTCACTGCTCTCTGAAGACTGAGAACTGAGCGATCAACAGGGGACAGATCCACACTTCTCTTTTAATTCTCATCTCTCCTCTGCTGTCTATGTTGCTAATCTCTAAGTTTCTAAAGAAACTGCTGTTTAAAAAAACTTCAAAATCTGACACCTCTAGAGGCGACATACTTTTGATTCCATGCTGCTTTCAATTGTTCCTCCTGCTGGGCCTATGTCACTACATGACACAGTGGGAATGTAGAAGATGGAAGGAGCAACCACTGAGTGCAGCAGGAGACCAGTAATATGACAATGCCAAAACTGTCAGATACTAAACATCCTTCGAGTAGCGGTTTCTCCTAAATACACAAGAGACCAGCAGCGAGTATTATGTATCTTCTTTTGCAGGGAGCACCTTGATTAAATTTTACTTATGTGACAGCCTCTTCAACTATCATAATTTAAAATTAAAAACATCCTCTATCTAAGATAATAGGGTTCAAGTGGCAATCCCCCTGCAGTTATTTTCTCTCCATACATTTTTATTGTCACATAACTACCACAAAATAATTCTAAATGTGCAACAATTTTATTGTGTATCTTTAGGGCCTATACAGAAAGTGACCATACTGCACACATTATTATATTATTATACACGATTTATATAGTGCCAACAGTTTACGCAGTGCTTTACAATGTAGAGGGGGGACAGTACAGTTCAATACAGAAGGTATAGGAGGGCCCTGCTCGTAGAGCTTACATTCTAAAGGGAGGGGGTGGTGGTACAAAAGGTAATGGCTGTGGAGAATGATTTGATGGGAGTGGCTCAAGGACAGTTGTTAGGTGGGTGTGGGATAGGATTCCCTAAATAAATGAGTTGTCATTTAATTTAAATGACTGTGGGTGCAACACTAGCTGTGACACTGCCAATAGCAATAATTCAAGTAATAGCCCATTCACACGGGTCTACTTGGGAGCACTGCACTAACATGCGTTATGTCATGTGTTATTGTACATTGCATTAAGGCACCCCCTTCAACTGAGTGGGCTTCTAACACACCAAAAGAGTCCACAAAACGTACCTGCATTTTTTTTTCTGATGCAGCACACCACAATGCATAGTAGTACATCACTTTTTGTTGTGGTGTGCTGCAAAAATGTGTTTTGGTGTGCTATTACATTGCATTACCACAATGTGACTGGACCCTAAAGACTCCTTCACAATGGCCAGGTTACTGTGCTTATTACAATACAGGAAAAATGTTTGAATGTGTTGCAGTTGCACTGTGGCTTCCATTTATTGTAACTGAATGGGATGTTGTCAAAGTACAGCACATTTCAAAGCTCATGGCAATGTGTGATGCTGCATGTGTTGTAGTGCAAATCCTAACAAAATTTAAGGAAAAAGTAATTCTGTTTTTGCAGTGCCAGTAGAATAATATTTAAAAACAGTCTTGTGTTCAAAGTGACCCACGATAAATGCTTAGGGGCCCTGCTCTAGTTAACAAGGTCCAATGAGCTAGATGGCACTGACTAGTGAGGGTGTATGTTCGTTCAGACCCAAAGCATGCTGTAGAAGTAGGAAGAGATAGCCTGGCCACCACATAACTCAACTGGTTAGCAGGTAAAAGCAGCCTCAGCTTGATTTATCCAGGTCATGGTCCCCAACATGTATCACCCCCATAGGCGTGCGCAGCCTATTGCATTAGGGGGTGCACCTCAAACCAAAGCTCAAAAACACGTTAACCCCCCCCCCCCCCCACAAAAAGATGATTTTTGACATTTTTTTGCTGACTACTGATCGCAATTCATTCAAATATGTGACCTCTCTGTCCCAAGGCCCAGGCACAGAGAAGCTGCATATTTGTGTGTGGCCGGTGCCAAGGGGTCAATGACTACCCAAATGCAGGTAGCAAATGCAGTGTTTTTGCCTGCACCAGAATGTATGATCAGCAGTACCATGCGATCCAGTTGCTGTGCGTTTTGTAAAGTAGCGCATGCACAGCTCTTGGTGCAGACTGACATGGTTTCATCCCATTCAAATGAAATGGCTGAAAGGTGGTCCTAGCAACCAATCATTAGCATTGTTATTATGAAAAGTTAACTTCAGTATTTCCCGCCCTCTGTTCAGCACTGCTGTGTCGCTCCCTGTATGTGAGTAAGGTAGGAAGGGGAGGGAAAGGGTTGGTGACTGTGCAAAATTCTGGGGGGGGGGGTTACTCTGTAGTATGCAGGGGGGGAGAGGTGACTGTGCAGGGGGGGGGAGAGGTGACTGTGCAGGGGGGGGGAGAGGTGACTGTGCAGGGGGGAGAGGTGACTGTGCAGGGGGGAAAGGTGACTGTGTAGCATGTGGGGGGTCCAAACCTGGGGGGTGGTGACTGTGTAACATGCAGGGGGGGGGAGAGGTGACTGTGCAACATGCAGGGGGTCCAAAGCTGGGGGCTTTAGGTAATGTGTAGGGATCCAGAGGTGCAGGGTGCTGTGTAATGTAAAGGGGTCCAGAGGTGCTGGGTGGTGTGTAATGTAAAGGGGCCCAGAGGAGCAGGGTGCTGTGTAATGTAAAGGGGTCCAGAGGTGCAGGGTGCTGTGTAATGTAAAGGGGTCCAGAGGTGCAGGGTGCTGTGTAATGTGTAAGGGTCCAGATCCAGAGGTGCAGGGTGCTGTGTAATGTAAAGGGGTCCAGAGGTGCAGGGTGCTGTGTAATGTAAAGGGGTCCAGAGGTCCAGGGTGCTGTGTAATGTAAAGGGGCCCAAAGGTGCAGGGTGCTGTGTAATGTAAAGGGGTCCAGAGGTGTAGGGTGCTGTGTAATGTAAAAGGGTCCAGAGGTACAGGGTGCTGTGTAATGTAAAAGGTCCAGAGATGCAGGGTGCTGTGTAATGTAAAGGGGTCCAGAGGTGCAGGGTGCTGTGTAATGTAAAGGGTCCAGAGATGCAGGGTGCTGTGTAATGTAAAGGGGTCCAGAGATGCAGGGTGCTGTGTAATGTAAAGGGGTCCAGAGGTGCAGGGTGCTGTGTAATGTAAAGGGGTCCAGAGGAGCAGGGTGCTGTGTAATGTAAAGGGGTCCAGAGGTGTATGGTGTTGTGTAATGTAAAGGGGTCCAGAGGTGTAGGGTGTTGTGTAATGTAAAGGGGTCCAGAGGTGCAGGGGCTGTGTAATATAAAGGGGTCCAGAGGTGCAGGGTGCTGTGTAATGTAAAGGGGTCCAGAGGTGCAGGGTGCTGTGTAATGTAAAGGGTCCAGAGTTGCAGGGTGCTGTGTAATGTAAAGAGGTCCAGAGGTGCAGGGTGCTGTGTAATGTAAAGGGGTCCAGAGATGCAGGGTGCTGTGTAATAAAAAGGGGTTCAGAGGTGCAGGGTGCTGTGTAATGTAAAGGGGTCCAGAAGTGCAGGGTCTGTGTATTGTAAAGGGGTCCAGAGTGCTGTGTAATGTAAAGGGGTCCAGAGGTGTAGGGTGCTGTGTAATGTAAAGGGGTCCAGTTGTGAAGAGGGGGTACAACATAGTGACAATGAGATATTAGGGAGTGTCTGGAGGTACCATGATGGCCGGCCATTGTGGGGGCGGGGGGCGTGGGAAACAGTACAGGTGTAGGGAGCTCAGCCCCAACAGGACCGCAGGAGTTCCCTTGGTGATAGTGTCTCGTTCCTCCCTTCTGTGTGCCATACTGTGTGCCACATGCCCAGTGATGTGTCCTTTGCTCTGCTATGTGCTCAATGCCCTGCTGTGTACCACCTGATGTGACCTACTGTGTGCCCTGTGATGTGCTGTGTACTCCCTGATGTGCCCTGCTGTGTACCACATGCCCTGTGCCCTGCTGTGTACCGCCTAATGTGCCCCGTGACCCTTGATGTTCCCTACTGTGTGCCCTGTGATGTGACCTACTGTGTGCCCCATGCCCTGTGATGTGCTCTGTGCCCTGCTGTGTACTCCCTGATGTGCCCTGTGCTCTACTATGTGCCCTGTGCCCTGCTGTGTACCACCTGATGTGCCCTGCTGTGTGTCCTGTGATGTGCCCCATGCCCTTCGATGTTCTCAGTGTCCTGCTGTGTACCCGCTGATGTGCCCTTTGCCCCATGATGTGCTTTCCCGTGTGCCTTGTGTTGTACCCTACTGTGTGCCCCATACCCTGTGTTCCTGCTATGTGCCTTTCTGTGTGCCCCATGATTTAGGTAGGTGGGGCTTTGTGTAGGTGTGGGTGGGGGACACAGGGGGCCCCATGATCTTCTATTGCCCCATGAGTTGTCAGTCCGTCCCTGGGGGAGGTTGTCAAAAAATAATACTGCCAGTGATTTTGGGGGATAAGAGCATGCTGTATGTGCTGGGGGCACACTTTGGGAGGGGAGAGAAATTGTGCTGGAAGAGGGGGTTGAATAAAAAAAGGATTTTTAATAACAGCTTACCTGTAAAATTCTTTTCTTGAAGTACATCACGGGACACAGAGCGCATAGCCATTACATATGGGTTATATGGGTACCTTCAGGTGTGGACACTGGTGTAATCAACTTCACAGGAAGTTCCTTCCTATATAACCCCCTCCCACTGAGAGTGCTTCAGTTTTGAAGCAAGCAATTTCTCCGAGGTTACACAATGATCCCCAAAAGAGGGGTGGGAGCTCTGTGTCCCGTGATGTACTTCAAGAAAAGGATTTTACAGGTAAGCTGTTATTAAAAATCCTTTTTTCTTTATCGTACATCACGGGACACAGAGCGCATAGCCATTACATATGGGATGTCCCAAAGCAATGCTCCATGAAGGGAGGGAGACCGTAAGGCCAAAAATAGCCAAACAAAAAAACATTATCAGGAGGTAAAATAGCTCCACCAACAGAAAAAAAGGGGGCGTGAACCGGGCCAGAGGATTCTATACTGCTGCCCGTAGGACCGCCTGCCCAAATGCTGCGTCCGTAGCCTTTGCGACATCCAACTTATAAAATTTAGTAAACGTGTGTACGGAAGACCAGGTTGCCGCTTTGCAAACCTGTGCCATAGAGATCTGATGGTGTGCCGCCCAAGAGGCACTCATGGCCCTCGTAGAATGGGCCTTAACTGATAAGGGAGGTGGAACGCGCTTCAGACCATAGGCCTGAAAAATCAGCTGCTTAATCCACCTAGCCAAGGAAGACTTGGCAGCCGGCTGACCCTTTTTGGGGCCATCCGGAAGAACGAAAAGCACATCTGTTTTCCGAATCTTCTCTGTAGCCTTGAGATAAACCCTCATGGCTCGGACCACGTCCAAAGTATGAAGCAGTCTTTCCTCTCTGGACTGGGGAGTAGGAAAGAAGGATGGTAGGACTAGGTCCTGATTCAAGTGAAAACTGGATATGACCTTAGGAAGGAAAGAAGGTTGAGGCCGCAGAACCACTCTGTCCTTATGCAGAATCAGGTACGGTTCCCTGCAAGACAAGGCTGCCAGCTCGGAGACCCTTCTGGCCGAAGCCATAGCCACCAAGAAAACCAACTTTCGGGTTAGCAGCACAAGAGGGATTTCTGTCAGAGGTTCAAACGGCTGCCTTTGTAAAGCTGACAAGACCAGATTTAAATTCCAGGGGCAGAGGGGAGCTCTAATAGGGGGATTCACATGCAAGACCCCCTGCAAGAAGGTTCTCACAAGCGAATGCGTGGCCAAAGGCCTTTGAAACCATATGGATAAGGCAGACACCTGCCCCTTTAGAGTACTAAGAGCCAACCCCTTGTCAACGCCAACCTGGAGGAATCGCAAGATCCTGTCAATAAAAAACTTGCGAGGATGCCCTCCTTGAGACTCGCACCACTCCACATAGGTCCTCCAGACTCTGTAATAGATATTTCTAGAGACTGGCTTTCTAGCCTGAATTAACGTAGATATGACCTGGGCTGAGAGGCCTCTGCCCTTAAGAATTAGGGATTCAGCCGCCAAGCCATCAAATTTAGCTGCTGTGAAGCAGGGTGGTAGATCGGGCCCTGAGACAGCAGATCTGGGCGCAGGGGGAGTGGCCACGGTGCCCCTACTGACATCCTCACGATGAGTGCGTACCAAGCCCTTCTGGGCCAGGCTGGGGCCACCAGGATCACCGGCCTGCGCTCCACCCTGATCCTTCGTAGAAGGCGGGGAATCATCTGTAGTGGAGGGAACGCATACAGGAGAGAAAACTGGTGCCAGGGGCAAACCAACGCATCGGTCCCGTAGGCCGAGGGGTCCCTGGCTCGGGATACGAATTTGTCCAATTTCTTGTTGAATCTTGTTGCCATGATGTCCACATCGGGAACTCCGAATCTTTGGCAAATCTCTTGGAATACCTGGGGGTGAAGAGACCACTCTCCCGGGAGTAACTGTTGACGACTCAAAAAATCTGCTTGAGAATTGTCTATCCCTGGGATGAACACTGCTGAGATGCAGGGTACATGGGCTTCGGCCCATGAGAAAATCAGGTTTACTTCCCTTTGAGCCGCTAGGCTCCTTGTGCCCCCCTGGTGGTTTATGTATGCCACCGCCGTGGCATTGTCGGACTGTATCCTTACTGGCAGACCCTGCAGGGGGAGAGTCCAGGCGACCAGGGCCAACCGAGCAGCTCTGATCTCTAAGACATTGATGGGAAGCAGACTTTCTGCCTCTGACCACTTTCCCTGCTGGGTCCGTTTTCCTAAGATTGCCCCCCAACCTGTTAGGCTGGCATCTGTGGTTACTATTTTCCACGTGATGGGGCAAAAGGTTTTCCCTTTTGACAATTTTTGAGGGACCAGCCACCAGTACAGGCTGCGCCTGACTCCTGGGGAAAGACCTAATGGATGGTCTAATGCCTGTACGGACCTGTTCCAAGCAGAGAGAATAGCTGCCTGGAGAACTCTGGTATGGATCTGGGCATAGGGCACTGCTTCGAAGGCGGCTACCATCTTTCCCAGCAGTCGCATGCATAGGCGAATAGTCGGCCTCTTTTTGCCTAGGACTATTTGAATTGTTTGAGTCAATGACCTGATCTTTTCTTGAGGTAAAAATATCCTCTGGCATTCTGTATCTAACCGAAGGCCTAGATATTCCAACTGTCTTGTGGGTTGCAACCTCGATTTTCCTTGGTTCACAACCCACCCGAATTCTTGTAGATGCCGAACTGTGCGGACTACTGCATGATTGAGGTTGGAAGCTGATCTGTCGATAACCAGGAGATCGTCCAGGTATGCCAGGACCAAAATGCCTTCTGTCCTTAGGACGGCTAGCACCGGGGCTAACACCTTTGTGAATACCCGCAGAGCTGTTGCCAACCCGAAAGGGAGGGCTACGAACTGGAAATGACTTTGATCTATCATAAAACGAAGAAACTTGTGATGTGCTGGGTAGATCGGCACATGCAGATATGCATCCTTTATGTCTATAGATGCTAGAAAGTCGCCTTGATGCAGGCTGGCTGTCACTGAACGTATGGAATCCATACGAAAGGTCTGAATCTTTAGAAAGCGATTTAGGCGTTTGAGGTCTAGGATAGGCCTGACGTCGCCATTGGGTTTTGGTATAAGAAAAAGGTTGGAGTAGAATCCCAGACCCCATTCTTGGGTTGGTACTTCTACAATTACTCCTTGGAGCAAGAGGCGATCCAACGCCTTTACGAGAGAGGCCCTCTTTAACGGGTCGCTTGGAAGACTTGACCCCTGAAAATGAGGAGGGGGGATTTCTCGAAACTCTAGTTTGTAGCCTGTGGCTACCACGGACCGAACCCAAGAGTCGGGAATTCTGGCCTTCCAGACTTCGGAGAAAAACTGAAGTCTTCCCCCCACCCAAGAGAGTGGGGGCGCCCCTTCATGAATCTGACTTGATGACTGGTTTAGCCGGCTTGCGAGACCAGGGCCTCTTGTTTGCCGCGGCTTGTCCCTGTGGGCGGCTATTAACTGCTGAACGCCAGGGAGGCCGTCGATACTGACGGGAAGTCGAAGGGGCCGAGCCTGCAAAGGCCTGTCGTTTAAACGCGGGCCCACGCGGTCTTTTCTTGACCGGTAAGGAAGAACTTTTACCACTTGATATGGTTTGGATATATTTATCTAGGTCTTCACCGAATAGTCTTCCCCCATGAAAGGGAAACCCTGCTAAAAGCTTTTTGCAGGGTGCCTCTGCTGACCAGTTCTTTAGCCACAAAAGACGACGCATGTGAACCACCAGCAGAGATAAACGGGATGCCTGTTGGATGGAGTCCTTAATAGCATCTACTGCAAAGCAGAGAGCCCTAGGGAAATCTGCTAATTCACGAGTTTGCTGAGCCGGCATGTCCTTTAATATCTGTTTTGCCTGATCCTTTAAGGCCTGACAAACGCCAATGGCTGCCACCTCTGGCTGAACCATGGCACCTACTGTGGTGAAAGAAGCCTTCAGTAGGGTCTCTAATTTTTTGTCGACCGGATCCTTGAACATCTGGACATTTTCAACCGGACAGGTCAGGGATTTATTCACGCAGGAAATGGCCGCGTCCACTGTGGGGAGTGCCCATTTCTTTAAAAATTCCTCTTCCATAGGATAGAGAATAGAGAACCTCTTAGGAGGGATAAAGATCCTATCAGGTCGAGCCCAATCCTGGTAAATCACGCTCCGCAGAAGGGGGTGAATCGGAAAAGACACACAAGTTAATGGAGCCTTTAAAGAACCCAATGAGGATACCACAGGGGCTACTAGTTCTGGCACTGGAAGTTTAAAAGCAGTGCGAACCATATCGGTCAAAGACTGGATCCACAGGCTCTCCGCTTAAGAGGCCGAAAAATATTCATCTACAGTGGAACCCTCCATGTCTGAACCGTCGGGACTTGGGTCCGCTTGATCCCCTTGTGGGTCCCGTTCCTTCGAAGAGGAGACCTCCGCATCTGAAAACACCAAACTAGGTGAGGGGGATCTAGCCCGTTTGCTACTTGGCAAAGGGCGGGCAAACAAAGCAGTTAACCTTTTCTCTAGCCCACCCAGGGTGGTCTCTAGCATTTCTTCCGTTACGTAAACGGGAATGGGTGGATCGGGGGCCGCCTCTGCCCCCAGCACCCCCAATGGCTCTTGTACTATGCTACTCGGTGGTCTAACTGGTGAGGGTGGGGCCGTTGAAGCCTGGCCCAAATCCTCTGACCCCGATGGAGACCCCTTTTGTTTCTTGGCACCTTTTGCAGCCTTGGCTGGTCCTGATCCCTTTGGAGCCATTGCACAACCTTGAGTCACCCCTATAGCCAACACCTGACTGTTGTAGCTAGGAGTAATTAATATGAGAACAGGCTGAGGAAAATGAAAAATTTTGTATATATATACTTTTTTTTTTTTTTCCAAAACATTTTTTTTTTTTTTTTACCCGCCTGGAAGGTGGCAATACTGAGGAAAACCTATGAGTATTGCAACACCAATGCCCGTTAGCCGGAGTCCAAGGTTGACTCAGATACTGCTGGATCTAAGGCTGAGTCCCTTTAAGCAAAAAAACTCTTTTTTTTTTTTTTCTGGTCAATAGTGGAACTAAGTCCTAGACCTGAAGATCCACAAACCGCCACTGGGTGTCACTGTGGCCAAAAAGACCCAGCTGCGCGCTCTGTGTCCTTCTTCCTCTGCTTCCAGGAGGGAAAAGACCAGCCAGAGAGAAACGTTTTACTTTTAACTGACCCTGACGCTGCTGGCCCGCCCCCCCAACGCACGCCGACGCTATAAAAGGCGGCGTGCACGCGCCCACGCGCGCACACCCCCCCCCCCCACGCTGAAACAACATGGAGGAAGCAGAGAGCAGAGGAAAAGCATGGACCAGCGCCAGCAGCACCAAAGACACCAGGTAAGCACTAATCCTTACTGTAGTGCACACAGAGAGGAAGCTGTCCCCATAGGCTTCCTAAGAAACAGGAGTTTTCACCAGCAATTCCCTCTTTATAGTACGTGGGGCTGCAGTATCAATGCTAACAGGCAGACCTGGGGTAAGTAGCAAATATATATCATAAACAAGTATACATATATCTACATGTTATCTGGGTAAACATTAGTACATCCCATCCTGCCTAAAAAGACATAGTGGAGATAGTGGCTGATGCACAAGCATACCATTAGCCAACCCAGAACCCCCAGGGGGATACCTACTGTCGAACCAAGTCCCGCAGGTTCCCTCTTACCTGCTCCACGCCGCAGGGTATTGCAAACTGCAAGAGGCCCAATCTTCTCCCATCTCCGTGGGTATTGTCTCGGACCTTCAGGGACCGGGGTCCTGTGTTTAAGGAACCCACACCCCTGGACCTATATAGCATCCTGGCATCAGTAGCGTTTAGTCCTGGGAGAGACCAAGGCACTGGAGCCCAGAATCCAGCCCTCCAAGGAGAGGCATTATAGGCAACACCCCACGCAGGCAGGGCCCGGGTACCGTACTCCTTGGCTTTGAAGCACTTCGGACGGATCCGGCTAGCTATCCTGGGTCCCGAGACCTCCGAGGGACAGCTAGACGTGACCAACACCTAAGACACTGGCGAAAAAACTGAAGCACTCTCAGTGGGAGGGGGTTATATAGGGAGGAACTTCCTGTGAAGTTGATTACACCAGTGTCCACACCTGAAGGTACCCATATAACCCATATGTAATGGCTATGCGCTCTGTGTCCCGTGATGTACGATAAAGAAAAATGATTTCTCTTCCCTCTCAAAGTGCCCCACACATACAACATGCTATTATCCCCCAAAATCACTGCTAGTATTCTTTTTTGACAACCTCCCCCATGTCTCTGTGTCTCCTCCCCCTCCTTCCCTCCTGACATCCGAGCCAAGGAGGAGAGGGGGGGGGGACTTCAGTCCTGTGTTAGTGTGAGATGGGCAGGAGGGGGGAGGAAGTGAGAGGGAGAGGTGCCTCGCAGCTGTGGGAACAGAAACACCTCACAGCCAAGCAGCAAGCCAGTCACTGGAGCGGAGGTGAGAGAACCAGCGTGACTCCCCAGCAGCACTAGCGCGGAGGAGGAGGACGTGTAATCCTCCTCTGCTTGCAACGTGGCCATTGACGTCACTGGTTGCCAGACGCCAAGCGGCTATAGCAACCAGCGATCAGGAGTAGGTGGAGGAGGTGGGGGCTAGTTCACTCCCTCCCTGCTTATTCCTCCCAGGCTCCTACTCGCACTCTCGCAGTACACAGCTGTATTTGCGACTGATTGACTGCTACATACACTGACATCGTGTATGTTAAAGAGCACAGCAGGGATGATTAGGGTGTGCCTGGGCACACCCGGCACATCCCGTGGGCACGCCTATGATCACCCCACTTTAATCATTGAGGTGGTGGGGCCAAACAATTTGGGGGTGTGGCCTGGATAAATCCAGCTGAGACTGCTATTACCTGCCAACCACTTGGGCCAAGTGAGACGTGCTAGAGCCAGGCTATATCTTCCTATTTCTACAGTGTCTTATGATCAAAGATACTGCTAAAATTGTCCTGTCACATGGCGTGTGGTCTTTGTCTACAAAATATTTGTAGGATCAGGTTTTACATGATGCTTTTATGGCTCATCTCCAATGCTGCTGCTAACCTTTTAAACAGAAACAACAAGGAAAAGTCTGCACTAGTGTTGTTCGACTACAACCATGCTAGATTGATTGGAAATTTACCAGAACCCAAATCTCAACACTATTGAAGTTATTGGTGATGGAAATTGGGTGGGCTGTTGGGCGGTCTTCTATAATTGCAATGTTACATGCTGGGAATTGTACTTCCATAATTGCTGTGTGCTTTCTGGACAATGGAAGTGCTAGGACTTTTAGTTCTGTATTGTGGGAATGGGTAAGGGGTATCAATCTAGGGAGCAGATATCTAGGAACCTCTATAGTATAAGGCCTTTCAGATTCCACATTGAGTGCACCTCACCATTTAACCACCATCTCCACCTGATTTATTTGGGCACACAGAGGTGGGTATGAAGGCACTTTCCATCAACATTTAGACATAGGTAATTTGAGAGGAAAAGATGGCAAATTAAACTTAATGTTGTGTGACAGCAGGCAGGTAAAATCACCTGGTTGCGTCCAGGATGGCAGGTATGCGTGTCCTAGATTCAGGCTCTACACTGGTATAGTGGTGAGGTAATGAGCCCAGCTGAGGTAAGTTGGCTCATTAGGGCCACTACAAAATTCCCAGCATGCTTAGAGAGGGTGTGCCATCCTGGAACCAGTTTTGTGTGTGTGTAGACTGGGGAGCGTGATACCTGTGTGTGTTGTGAGACAAGTCTTATGTCCTGTGCAGTGTTGCCAACCCCCCGTTAATTTACGAGCAGCCCGTAAATTTCCCCCGATTTGCAGGGTGTCCATGAATGTCCGTTACGGGCAGCCGGTTCCGTAAAAAGAGATGGCTGCGACCCGACCATGCAACTGCGCATGTGCTTTTCCAAAGCATGCAGGACTCGGGAAAGATCATACAAGCTCGGCTGGGTGGCGCATGCGCAGTAACGCAATGTCGCTGCCTGGCGCCATTTATAAATGGAAGCCGCCACTCGTTCTAAGTTCTCGGCAGTTCCACAGGAGGACATAACTGGGGGGGGGGTGAAGCTGGCTAGGTAGAGGAGGACACTGTAGAGGAGGCCATCTCCTGCCTCTGACCATATCCTGCCCTGAGCCTCTGATCATCTCCTGCCCTGAGCCTCTGACCATCTCCTGCCCTGAGCCTCTGACCATCTCCTGCCCGCAGCCTCTGACCATCTCCTGCCCGCAGCCTCTGACCATCTCCTGCCCGCAGCCTCTGACCATCTCCTGCCCGCAGCCTCTGACCATCTCCTGCCCGCAGCCTCTGACCATCTCCTGAGTCCTTCCCTGCAACCTCTGACCATATCCTGCCCTCAGCCTCTGAACATCTCCTGCCCGCAGCCTATGACCATCTCCTGTTCCTGCATCCTGCCCGCAGCCTATGACCATCTCCTGTTCCTGCATCCTGCCCGCAGCCTCTGACCATTTCCTACATCATGTCTGCAGTCTCTGAGGGGAGTCGGGAGAGTCATCATGAGTAGGAGCACCACCGGAATCATGGGGGTCATGGGAGAAGTCGGGTGTGTGGAGAGGAGACCATAGGGAAACCAAAGCCGCCAAGCTGGAGCCATCTGACTGAGCCTTACATATTGCACCTGAGAGGTGGTCAGTGACAGTGCCGCCAGGCCAGTCTGGGGGGGTTGCTGATGTAAGAAGAGAAAATACACTAATGTAAGCGGCACTGATATAAAGGTTCCCCCCTTTATTAGTAACTCCTCTTACCTAAAGACTCCTAAACGTGCCTAAACACTTGTATAAAAAAAGTTTGTTTTCTCTGTCAAGGGAAATGCCATTTTTTTAAGCCAGTGTGCATTGACCCTTAAGGCCAGTACACACGATCGGATTTTATGACAACAATTGTGTTACGGCAGGGTTTTTGTCACATAATCTGACCATTTGTACACTCCATCGGACAATTGTTGTCGGAATTTCCGACAACAAATGTGGGATAGCATGCCCTCAAATTTTCCTACAACAAATGTGTGTTGTCAGATTATCCGATCGTGTGTACACAAGTCCGTCGGACTAAAATCCAAAGTACAAACACACATGCTCCGAACCAGTGCTAACCATGAGACAACATTAGCAGAAGTTGCCCAAAGGGTGATGCTAAAGAGCAAAAAAAACACCTAGTTTTGTATATGTTGGCTGAAAAAGTTCTGCTATCTGTATGCAGAATAGGGATGAGCCGAACACCCCCGCGTTCGGTTTGCACCAAAACCTTCGAACGGACTGAACGTTCGCGCGAACATTTAGAACCCCATTGACGTCTATGGGACTTGAAGGTTCAAATTTAAAAGTGTTTATTTTAAAGCCCAATATTCAAGTTATTGTTGGAAAACGTCTTTGAGAACCCGGGTCTTGCCCCAGGGAACATGTATCAATGGAAAAAAAAGTTTGAAAAACTGTAGTTTCTTCTGGAGCAGCGATTTTAATGATGCTTAAAGTGAAAAAAAATAATGAAAAATTCCTTTAACCACTTAGCAAACCACCTGCCGAAAAATAACGGCGGCAAGGTGGTTGCTTAACTCTGGGATCACGTTATATAACGTGATTCCAGAGTCGCGCTCCCGCGCGCCCCCCTGGGGCGCGCACACGGGAATGTCACGGATCACGGTTAATCGCCGCTGATAGCGGCGGTTTACCATGTGATCGCGCCGTCCAATGACGGCGCGATCAGATGTAAACAGACCGGCGTCATGTGCTGACGCCGGTTCCTCCCTCCTCTCTCTGTACCGATCGGTACAGTGTGAGAGGAGAGGGGAGGGAGCGGATGGCAGCGCCGTGCTGCGGGCTGGATCTGTGACAAATGCAGTCACAGATCCATCCATCCATCCCTCCCTGCTCAGCCATCCCTGCTGCAATACTCTGCAATGGGGGGCAATACTCTGGGCATACTCTGGGCATACTCTGCAAATACTCTGGGCATACTCTGCAAATACTCTGGGCATACTCTGCAAATACTCTGGGCATACTCTGCAAATACTCTGGGCATACTCTGCAATACTCTGGGCATACTCTGCAATATTCTGGGCATACTCTGCAATACTCTGGGCATACTCTGCAATACTCTGGGCATACTCTGGGCATACTCTGAAATACTCTGGGCATACTCTGAAATACTCTGGGCATACTCTGCAATACTCTGGGCATACTCTGCAATACTCTGGGCATACTCCGCAATACTCTGGGCATACAGCGCCCCTGTCCCCGTGAGCTCGCATGCAGAAGCGAACGCATACGCAAGTCCCGCCCACATATGAAAACGGTGTTCAAACCACACATGTGAGGTATCGCTGCGAACGTTAGAGCGAGAGCAATCATTTTGGCCCTAGACCTCCTCTCCAACTAAAATGATGTAACCAGTAAAAATATTTAAAGCGTCACCTATGGGGATTTTTAAGTCGCAAAGTTTGGCGCCATTCCACGAGCGTGTGCAATATTGAAGGGTGACAAGTTGGGTATCTATTTACTCGGCGTAACTTCATCTTTCATATTATGCAAAAACATTGGGCTAAATTTAATGTTTGTTTTTTTTTAAAAGCACAAAACTGTTTTATTTCCAAAAAAAATGTGTTCGAAAAATTGCTGTGCAAATACCATGCGCGATAAAAAGTTGCAACAACCGCCATTGTATTCTCTAGGGTCTTTGCTAAAAAAGCATGTATAATGTTTTGGGGTTCTATGTAATTTTCTAGCAAATAAATGATAATTTTTACATGTAGGAGAGAAATGTCAGAATTGGTGTGGGTGTTCCAGAACGCCTGATGGCGTTCCCTGCATGTTGGGCCTCTGTATGTGGCCACGCTGTGTAAAAGTCCCACACATGTGGTATCGCCATACTCGGGAGGAATAGCAGAATGTGTTTTGGGGTGTAATTTGTGGTATGCATATGCTGTGTGTGAGAAATAACCCGCTAATATGAAAATGTTGTGGAAAGAAAATAAAAATGAAAAAAATCTTGATTTTTGCAAAGAATTGTGGGAAAAATTACAACTTCAAAAAACTCACAATGCCTCTTTCTAAATACCTTGAAATGTCTTCTTCCTAAAAAGGGGTCATTTGGGGGGTATTTGTACTTTTCTGGCATGTTAGGGTCTCAAGAAATGAGAGAGGCTGTCAGTACATCAGATGTGATCAAATTGATCAATTTTCAGTAATTGGTACCATAGCTTTTAGACCCTATAACTTTCACCCAGACTAAATAATATCTAAATTTTTTTTGTTTTGTTACCAAAGATATGTAGCAGTATACATTTTAGGCCAAATTTATGAAGAAAAATTACTTTTTTGCAAAATGTTATAATAGAAATGAAGAAAAATTCATTTTTTTACAAAATTTTCGTTCTTTTTTCATTTATAGTGAAAAAAATAAAAACTGCAGAGGTGATCAAATACCACCAAAGAAAGCTCTATTTGTGGGAAAAAAAGGACAAAATTTTCATTTGGTAACAGTGTTAAATGACTGAGTTATTGTCATTCAAAATGTGAGAGCACCGAAAGCTGAAAATTGGTCTGGTTATTAAGTGGGTTTAAGTGCCCAGTAGTCAAGTGGTTAAATATCGTACCTGCTGGGTGTCTATAGTATGCCTGTGAGGTGGCACGTGTTTAGAACTGTCCCTGCACAAAATAAGATTACTATAAGAAAAAAACGGAGTTAGGCTTACCGGTAACTCTCTTTTCAGGAGTCTTCCAGGACAGCCCTGAGATATATGGCTCCTCCCTCCGGGACAGGAAACACATTCCCCCAAATCATAAAAGGAGGTCCTCCAGGCCTTCTCCTCAGTTCATCCAAGAATTCCTGAAGGCTCTGAAAAACATAACATACTAACACATCGTCAGTACACATATCCAACTCCTGTTTACAAACTATAAACTCCGGATGGGAAACCGGGCTGTCCTGGAAGACTCCTGGAAAGAGAGTTACCGATAAGCCTAACTCCGGTTTTCCCCCCTCGTCTTCCAGGACAGCCCTGAGATGATAAACAAGAAACTTACTTGTCAGGGTGGGGTAGCCGCCTGGAGGACCCTTCGGCCAAATGACTGATCCTTCTCAGACATCAAGTCCAGGCGATAGTGCTTGGCAAAGGTCGTATAGTTTGACCACGTTGCCGCCTTACAAATTTCTTCCGGAGAGGCTCCGGCC
Organism: Rana kukunoris; assembly: GCA_029574335.1. Lineage (NCBI taxonomy): Eukaryota > Metazoa > Chordata > Amphibia > Anura > Ranidae > Rana > Rana kukunoris. Next base: position 118,935,436 of record CM056056.1, read on the forward strand.
TTTTCCGCCCAAGAACTCGAAACCGCTCTAGTAGAGTGTGCTTTGACAAATGGGGCTTGCTTACCCTCTAACTCATAAGCTTTAGCTATCGCTAACCTGATCCACCTGGCAATGGAAGACTTAGATGCTTTTTGCCCCTTCCTAATCCCCGAAAAATTAACAAAAAGACTTTCTGAGTTCCTTGGTTACCTCTAAATAAATTAAAATACACCTCTTGACATCTAGAGATGTCCCCTCTGAGTTCAAGGGAGACAGAAAAGTCGTAAGGACAATGTCCTGTGTCCTGTGAAATGAGGACGCCACCTTGGGGAGAAAACTGGGGTCTGTTTTCAACACAACTCTATCCTCATAAATTAACAAAAAAGGCTCTCTGATAGAAAGCGCCTGAAGGTCACTTACCCGCCTGGCGGAAGTGACTGCTACCAACAGAACTGTCTTAAGGGTTATCCATTTTAAGATAGATTCCTCCAGAGGCTCAAATGGACTAGCTGACAATGCTTTAAGTACCAAGGAGAGATCCCAAGGCGGACAGGGTGAGACCTTCACCGGCCTAGATCTAGACAAGGCTTTGAAAACATTCTTAATAAAAGCATTCTGCTGAAGGGAACATTGAAGAAAGACACTAAGGGCCGCAACCTGCACTTTTAAGGTACTTGGGGATAGACCCATATCTACCCCTGCCTGCAGAAAATCTAGAATGGCTGGGACCCCTGGTTGATCGATTCCCCGCTCTTCTAACCAGGAACAATTTTTTTTCCAGAATTTGGCATAAATTGTTCTAGTAACAGGCTTTCTGCATTGTATCAGGGTTTTGATTACTTTCTCTGAGAAGCCCTGTGTTCTCAGCAACTGTTCCTCAGATACCACGCAGTTAGGCTTAGTCTGCCTACCTGCGGATGAAGAATGGGACCCTGCGATATTAGATCCCTCCTGCTGGGAAGATGAAATGGGGAGAGAATGGCCAGATTTTTCAGAATGGCAAACCAGGGTCTTTTCGGCCAAAAAGGAGCAACCAAAATTAGATCCGTTCTTTCCGACCGAAATTTCTGAAGGACTGCTGCGATCATCCTTATTGGAGGGAAGGCGTAGCAGCTGTTGGACTTCCATGTTCTGGAAAAAGCATCTATCCCTGTAGCCCTGTCTCCTGGATGGATCAAGAAGAACTGGATTACCTTCCTGTTCCTTTCGGAGGCGAAAAGGTCCACCTCCGGTTGACCCCATTTCTGCACTATTTGAGCGAAAACCTCCTCGTGTAGTGCCCACTCGTCCTGACTCACCTGTTGACGGCTCAGATAATCCGCTAGAGAGTTCTGGGTGCCATTTAGGTGGACCGCTGTCAGTGAAGCCAGGTTTGTTTCTGCCCAGGAAAAAATTTAGTTGGCTATAGCCTGAAGAGCAGGACTTCTCGTGCCCCCCTGCTTGTTCACATATGCCACAGTGGTTGCATTGTCTGTGCGAACCTGCAGATGTCGCCCTTTCAGGCTTGTCTGGAACACTTCGATTGTCTTCAGGACTGCCAGGAGCTCTCTCTGGTTTGAGGAACGTTCTGCCTCTCTTGGAGACCATGTTCCCTGGGCCACTGCCTCCCCCAGGTGGGCTCCCCACCCCCAGGCACTGGCATCTGTAGTTACTACTGTTTCTACCGGCAGGGTCCAGGTTAGACCTTTGTCTAGATTGTGGCGCGCTCGCCACCACCATAGAGTCCTTTTGACTCGGGACGAGATTGGAATCTGTACCTCCAAGTCTTGACTTTGGCCACTTCAAAACCGAAGCATTAGTTGCTGCAACGGACGTTGATGGAACCTCGCCCAGGGTACCGCTGGAAAACATGCAGTCATAAACCCCAGCACCCTCATAATTTGTCTGACCGAAGCCTCTCAGTTGGACTGTAACTGGGCTGCTGCTTGTTCTACCTTTACCATCTTTTCTTCTGGAAGATAACATTTTCTCTCTGCAGAAGATATCCTGTAACCTAGGTACAGAACTTCCTGGGATGGGGTCAATTGAGACTTGTCTCGGTTGACTATCCAGCCGAGAGAGGAGAGAAAGTTCTGAGCTTCCTGCAAATCCTTTTCCAGCTGTTGGGCTGATCCTGCCACGAACAGGAGATCGTCCAGATAAGGAATTACAATTATCGCCTTGTTTCTCAGCGGTGCTAGAGCCTCTGCCAGGACCTTCGTAAAAATTCATGGCGATGAGGACAGACCAAAGGGAAGGGCTTGGAACTGGAAATGTTTGATCTCCGAGTTCACTTTCACCGCCACCCTGAGGAACTTTTGGAAGTCCAAATGAATTGGGACGTGTAAGTAGGCATCCCTGAGGTCCAGGGTGGCCATGTAGCACCCTGGAAACAGAGACCTTGCCACTGTGAAAATTGACTCCATCTTGAACTTTTTGTACTTTACAAATTTGTTCAGGGGACGAAGATTCAAGATCATTCTGAATTTTCCCGATGGCTTTTTTTACTACAAATACATGGGAATACGTCCCTAGACCCTGTTCCTTTTGTGGGACTTGAATTAGAACTCTTTGGTCTACTAATTCCCCTAGAGATAGGCCCAAGGCCTCTGACTTCTCTCTGTCCCTCGGAGGCTGGGTAATCAGAAAACTTGGAGGGGGTGTCGTCGTGAACTCCAACTTGTATCCGTTCCTGATTATGTTTAAAATGAACGGACTTGAAGTTGCCATGGTCCATTGTGGAAGAAACTGCCCCAATCTTCCTCCCACCGGGACGCAAGAGTCACTGTGGCTTGGGGGTGGTTTGAGGAGGATTAAACAATATTCCTCCTCTCCCCCTACCCTTATGGCCTGCCCAGTGTTTCTTTGGTTGGCCTTCCTTTTGTAGGTTTTGTTTAAAACCTTGAAAAAAACGTTTTCCCTCCGCTTTTTTCTTTCTCTCAGGAAAAGCCTTTTTTCTGTCCTGAGTCCTTTCTAGCGCTTCCTGTAGGCCTGACCCAAAAAGGTGGTCACCTGAAAAGGATAACCCACATAGTTTTAACTTGGAGGCGGCATCACCTGTCCAAGTTTTCAGCCACACTGATCTTCGGGCTGCGTTTACCAAGGCTGCTGATATGGCTGCCAACTTAACTGATTCTTCAGAGGCATCAGCCAGAAAGCCTACCGCTTTAAAAAGAAGAGGAAAAGATTTTAATATTTCCTGTCTAGATGTACCCGCCTGAATGTGGGTTTGCAACTGAGTAAGCCAACATTCTAGATTTCTAGCTACACAAGTTGCTGCTAGTGCGGGCTTCAGACTTATTGAAGAGGCATCCCAAGCTCTCTTCAACAACAAGTCCCCTCTCTTATCCATCGGGTCCTTCAAGGCCCCCAAATCATCAAAGGCCAGATCCGTTTTTCTTGATATCCTGGCCAAAGGGGCATCTAATTTTGGAACCTTGTTCCATGGCCCATCCGAATCAAAGGGGAATCTCCGTTTAAGGGAGCCTGAAAAGAATGGTCTTTTTTCAGGTTGTTCCCACTCCCGCAGAATTGTGTCAATCAGGGATTTGTGCACAGGAAAAACCCTGGATCTATTTGCACTAGACCCCTGGTACATGAGGTCGTGCTTGGAGAGCTGAACCTGTTCCTCACGGATCTCCAAGGTATCATAAATAGCCTTTAGTAGGTCTCCTACATCTTCCAAGGACAATTTGTACCTAGAAGCCCTGGAGGAATCATCTTCTGCCTCAGAATCTGATGCTGATCCTGCCTGAGAGGAAGCAATAGACCTAGGAGTCTGCTCCCTGTAAACCAGCAAGTGAATGAGAGGAAGCAATAGACCTAGGAGTCTGCTCCCTGTAAACCAGCAAGTGAATGAGAGAACAGAAACTAGAATGCCGGAGGTCACAGGAATGACCGGATGTAGGAGTGTGCACTGTGAGTGAGTGAGCAGGTGTGCGTGTCCCTCTGCTCTCCCTCTCCTGGAAGCCATGCGCTGATAGACTGATGCCCTAACGGCTTAATGGCATGATCACTCCCGGTGCTTTTTTCGTCAATCCTCACGGACCACCTCAAACCACAGCCCGGTAAACAGCGCAAGCAGCAGAGCTTTCTTATTTTTTTTATTTTTTTTTTTCAATCGGCTACTGACTATTGGCTGACCATTGGCTATTGGCTGACCATCCCCCTCTCTCTCCACACTCGTTTCTTACCTGGATTGCCTGTGAGTGCGGGCGCGGGGGTGAGTGGAGCCTCCACCTGAAGCCTTGAGCAGGTGTGGGGAGCGCAGGCGGATTCGGGGATCCCTCCCTGCATCGCTGTGGCGCGGAGTTTGCCGAGTCCCCGCAGCAACGGAACCGCCGCAAATCTCGCGGGATCGCGGTAACAGCGCAATATCGCGGCCCCAAGCTTGATCCTGAAAATCGAGGGGTGCTGAGGGGTGCCGCGACACGCGAACACAGCGGGTGCCCGCATCTAACAGTAGCGCTAAACGGACACCAACAAGACTTGGCTCTGGAACCTCATGGGACTTATTTCTCTCCTATTGGGCTACCATTACGCTGACAGATAGGACGGTGCTGCGGCTTGTCATCCATCACCCCACCAAACATTATAGCAGCTGCAGCAGGCCGGACACTACAAACAGTATACAACACTCACAGCACAGTTAGCGCATATAGCGCACACAATACACAGCCTATACAGAAGCTACACTTTTGGACACTTTGTTTGCCTGAGCGTACCAACCTATCAGTGTCCTGTCAGTGCTGTGTTGTGTTGCACCCCAACTTCTATTGCTCGTTGGTGCTGTGCTGCGTAAGGGACACATATCTGTCTACATAGCTCCTATCTCCTATCTCCCGGATAACAACTACCTATAGTCCCATATAGTCTTCAGGCTGATTGGCGCAGAGGAGAAACATCATCGTATTGGATACACCACGGCATTTGTCAGTCGGGGCTAGGATTATCTTTTAATGTGACCCGAGGTCTGATCGCTTCCACGAGAGCCTTACTTGTAGCAAGCTACCCAAGCCCGACACATCCTTATTAAAACTAAGGATTAACTAAGGCCTAAAAGCTTATCCTGCTCAATTTTTTTACCTTATCCTACCAAGGGATGTCTAACACCAGGTCCACCAAGAGCAACCAGGCCGCCGCTGCTAAGTTAGAGCGTTTTGTTCACACCCCTGCTCTATCGCCAGCTAAAGGTCATCTACCTCCAGCAGTATCACAAACCAAGGCGTTGACGGGCCTATCCCAGGAAAGAAGGAGCTACGGACAAGTGACTGCTAAGGCACCTACCACGGCCAACGCGGCAAATCCCAAAACCGTGAGTACCAAAGGGTTGGGCCCAGAATTTGTAGGTATTGTAAATATGCCTGTAACTCCTGGAATGACCAGTGGCCCTGAGCCCTTAGCACTAGGCCCAACCCCAGAAGGCGAACCTACCCTTAGGGAGGTACTTAGCGCAGTTAATGCATGCAGAGACCATATGGCCAGCTTTGATATCCAGCTAATAGGGTTAAAAGAAGAATTGCTATCCATGAGGCAGGAACTGCACAGAACTGTGTCCAGAACCAACGCATTAGAAGACAGGTTAAGTGCAGTGGAAGATGCCCTTTTTCCATTACAAGGGGAATTAGCGGGGCTACAAGAGTTAACAGCCCTTCAAGTAGTTAAATTAGATGCGTTGGAGAACAGATTGCGCAGGAACAATGTGAGAGTGGTAGGCTTACCCGAAGGATGTGAAGGTACAGATCCCATACCCTTCATGGAACACTGGTGTAGGGAGACTTTTGGCCCTGATTGTCTCTCGGCATTCTTCGCCATTGAAAGAGCCCATCGGGTCCCCTTTAAAGTATTTCAACAAGGGAAACATCCAAGACCGCTTCTTCTCAAATTTCTCAATTATACCGACAAGGTAACTTTGCTACAAAAAGCCAGAGAACTGGGAGTGATTACATATAAAGAAACAAGAATATCAATATACCCAGATTTCTTTATCGTACATCACGGGACACAGAGCGCATAGCCATTACACTTGGGTTATATGGGTACCTTCAGGTGTGGACACTGGTGTAATCAATTTCACAGGAAGTTTCCTCCCTATATAACCCCCTCCCACTGGGAGTGCTTCAGTTTTTTCGCCAGTGTCTTAGGTGTTGGTCACGTCTAGCTGTCCCTCGGAGGTCTCGGGACCCAGGATAGCTAGCCGGATCCGTCCGAAGTGCTTCAAAGCCAAGGTGTACGGTACCCGGGCCCTGCTGGAGTGGGGTTTTGCCTATAATGCCTCTCCTTGGAGGGCTGGATTCTGGGCTCCAGTGCCTTAGTCTCTTCCAAGAACTAAACGCTACTGATGCCAGGATGCTATATAGGTCCAGGGGTGTGGGTTCCTTAACACAGGACCCCGGTCCCTGAAGGTCCAAGACAATACCCACGGAGATGGGGGAAGGCTGGGCCTCATGCATTTTGCAATACCCTGCGGCATGGAGCAGGTAAGAGGGAACCTGCGGGACTTGGTTCGACAGTAGGTATCCCCCTGGGGGTTCTGGGTTGGCTAATGGTATGCTTGTGCATCAGCCACTATCTCCACTATGTCTTTTAAGGCAGGATGGGATGTACTAATGTTTACCCAGATAACATGTAGATATATATATGCTTTTAAAGATATGTATTTTGCTACTCCCCCCAGATTTGCCTGTTAGCATGATACTGCAGCCCCACGTGTATAGAGAGGAAGTGCTGACAAAACTCCTGTTTCCTAGGAAGCCTAGGGGGACAGCTTCCTCTATGTGTGCACTACAAAGATTAGTGGCTTACCGGGTGTCTGTGTTACTAGCGCTGGTCCAGGCTTCTCCTCTGCTCTCTGCTTCCTCCATGTTGGTTTCAGCGTGGGGGGGCGGGCCAGCAGCGTCAGGTCTCAGATAAAGCAAAAAAAAAAAAAAAAAAGCATTTCCTGGCTGGTCATTCCCTCCTGAGAGCAGTGGAGAGTGAGGACACAGAGCGCGCAGCTGAGCCATTTCTGGCTAACAGTGACACCCAGTGGTGGTTTGTGGATCTTCAGGTCTGGACTTAGTCCACACTGACCAAAAAAAAAAAAAAAAAAAAAAGATTTTTTTCTTAAAGGGACTCAGCCTTAGATCTGGCAGTATCTGAGTCGGTGCAACCTTGGACTCCAGCTAACGGGCATTGGTGTGGCAATACTCACAGGACTCTCCTCGGTATTGCCGCCTTCTCAGGCATATGAAAATTTAATAGCCTGTCCTTATTAATATTTCACTTCTAGCTACAACAGTTGGGTGTTGGCTGTAGGGGTGTCTCAAGGTTGTGCAATGGCTCCCAAGGGATCAGGACCAGCTAAGGCTGCAAAAGGTGCCAAAAAAGTAAAGGGGTCTCCAACAGGGTCAGAGGATTTGGGCCAGGCTCCAGTGGTCCCACCCTCACCAGATAGACCACCGAACAGCATCATGCAGGAGCCATTGAGGGTGCTAGGGGCAGAGGCGGCCCCCAATCAACCCATTCCCGTTTATGTTACGGAAGAAATGCTAGAATCCACCCTGGGTGGGCTAGAGAAAAGGTTAACTGCTTTAATTGCCCGCTCTTTGCCGGGTGGCAAACGGGCTAGATCCCCGTCACCTAGAACGGTGTGTTCGGATGCAGAGGTCCTCTCTTCGGAGGAATTGGACCCACAGGGGGATCAAGCGGACCTGAGTCCTGACGGGTCAGACATTGAAGATTCCACTATAGATGAATTTTTTTTCGGCTTCTCAAGCAGAGAGTCTGTGGATCCAGTCTCTGACGGATATGGTTCGCACTGCTTTTAAACTTCCAGTGTCAGAACAATTAGCCCCCGCGGTATCCTCTTTAGGTTCCTTGAAGGCACCATTGAGTGGTGTGTCTTTCCCGGTTCACCCCCTTCTGGAAAACGTGATTTTTCAGGATTGGGCTCGACCTGATAGGATTTTTATCCCTCCTAAAAGGGTCACCATTCTCTATCCTATGGAAGAAGAATTTGCAAAGAAATGGGCACTCCCTACCGTGGACGCAGCCATTTCCTGCGTAAATAAATTCCTGACCTGTCCGGTGGAAAATGTCCAGGCGTTTAAAGATCCAGTCGACAAAAAATTGGAGACCCTACTGAAGGCTTCTTTTACCACAGTAGGTGCCGTGGTTCAGCCAGCAGTGGCAGCCATTGGCGTTTGTCAGGCTTTAAAGGATCAGACTAAACCGATATTAAGGGACATACCGGCTCAGCAAGCTCGTGAATTGGCTGACCTCCCAAGAGCTCTCTGCTTTGCAGTAGATGCTATTAAGGACTCCGTTCAACAGGCGTCCCGTTTATCTCTGCTGTTGGTTCATATGCGTCGCCTTTTGTGGCTAAAAAACTGGTCAGCAGAGGCACCCTGCAAAAAGCTTTTAGCAGGATTTCCCTTTCATGGTGGGAGACTATTCGGTGAAGACCTAGATAAATATATCCAGACCATATCAAGTGGTAAAAGTTCTTTCTTGCCTATCAAGAAAAGATCGCGTGGGCCCGCATTTAAGCGACAGGCCTTCACAGGCTCGGCCCCTTCAACTTCCCGTCAGTATCGACGGCCTCCCGGGCGTTCAGCATTTAATAGCCGCCCACAAGGACAAGCCACGACAGGCAAGAGGCCATGGCCTCGCAAGCCGGTTAAACCAGTCCTCAAGTCAGATTCATGAAGGGGCGCCCCCACTCTCTTGGGTGGGGGGAAGGCTTCGGTTTTTCTCCGAAGTGTGGAAGGCCAGAATTCCCGACTCTTGGGTAAGATCCGTGGTAGCCACGGACTACAAGCTAGAGTTTCGGGAAGTCCCCCCTCCTCATCTTCAGGGGTCAAGTCTTCCAAGCGACCCATTAAAGAGGGCCTCTCTTGTAAAAGCATTGGATCGTCTCTGGCTCCAAGGAGTAATTGTAGAAGTACCAACCCAGGAATGGAGTCTGGGATTCTACTCCAACCTTTTCATAATACCAAAGCCCAATGGCGACGTCAGGCCTATCTTGGACCTCAAACGCCTAAATCGCTTTCTAAACATTCAGACCTTTCGTATGGAGTCCATACGTTTGGTGGCAGCCAGCCTACATCAAGACGACTTTCTAGCATCTATAGACATAAAAGATGCGTATCTGCACGTGCCGATCTACCCAGCACATCACAGGTTTCTTCGTTGTATGATAGATCACCGCCATTACCAGTTCGTAATCCTCCCTTTCGGGTTGGCAACAGCTCCGCGGGTATTCACAAAGGTTTTAGCCCCGGTGCTAGCCGTCCTAAGGACAGAAGGCATTTTAGTCTTGGCATACTTGGACGATCTTCTGGTTATCGACAGCTCAGCTTCCAACCTCAATCAGGCAGTAGGTCGCACAGTTCAGCATCTAGAGGAATTCGGGTGGATTGTAAACCTAGAAAAATCGGTATTGAAACCCACAAAGCAGTTGGAATATCTAGGCCTTCGGCTAGATACAGACTGCCAGAGGATAAGTTTACCTCAAGTAAAGATCAGATCAATAACTCAAACAGTTCAAGTGATCTTAGGCAAGAAGAGGCCGACTATTCGCCTATGTATGCGACTGCTGGGGAAGATGGTGGCCGCCTTCGAGGCTGTGACCTACGCCCAGATCCATACCAGATATCTTCAGGCAGCTATTTTCTCTGCTTGGAACAAATCCATTCAGGCGTTAGATCGTCCGTTAGTGCTCTCCCCGAAGGTCCGGCGCAGCCTGTTTTGGTGGCTGGTCTCTCAAAATTTGTCAAAAGGGAAATCCTTTTGCCCCATCACGTGGAAGATAGTATCCACGGATGCCAGCCTGTTAGGTTGGGGGGCAGTTCTAGAAGAACAGACCCAGCAAGGGCTGTGGTCGGGGGCAGAAAAACTGCTTCCCATCAATATCTTGGAGATCAGAGCTGCTCGACTGGCCCTGATCGCCTGGACTCTCCCCCTTTAGGGTCTGCCAGTAAGGATACAGTCCGACAACGCCACTGCGGTGGCATACATAAACCACCAGGGGGGCACGAAGAGCCCAGCAGCCCAAAGAGAATTAAACCTGATTTTCTCATGGGCCGAAGCCCATGTACCCTGCATCTCGGCGGTGTTCATCCCAGGGATAGACAATTCTCAAGCAGATTTTTTGAGTCGTCAACAGTTGCTCCCGGGGGAATGGTCTCTTCACCCCCAGGTATTCCAAGAGATTTGCCAAAGATTCGGAGTCCCAGATGTGGACATTATGGCAACGAGATCCAACAAAAAATTGGACAAATTCATATCCCGAGCCAGGGATCCCTCGGCCTACGGGACCGATGCGTTGGTTTGCCCTTGGCACCAGTTTTCTCTTCTGTATGCGTTCCCTCCACTGCAGATGATTCCCCGCCTTCTACGGAGGATCCGGGTGGAGCGCAGGCCTGTGATCCTGGTGGCCCCAGCCTGGCCCAGGAGGGCTTGGTACGCACTCATCGTGAAGATGTCATTCGGGGCGCCGGGGCCGCTCCCCCTGCGCCCAGATCTGCTGTCTCAGGGCCCAATCTGCCATTCTGCTTCACAGCAGCTAAATTTGACGGCTTGGCAGCTGAATCCCTAATTCTTAAGGGCAGAGGCCTCTCAGATCAGGTCATATCTACGTTGATTCAGGCTAGGAAACCGGTCTCCAGAAATATTTATTACAGAGTCTGGAGAACCTATGTGGAGTGGTGCGAGTCTCAAAAATGGCATCCTCGAAAGTTTTTTATTGACAGGATCTTGCGATTCCTCCAGGTTGGCGTTGACAAAGGGTTGGCTCTTAGTACTCTAAAGGGGCAGGTGTCGGCTTTATCAATATGGTTTCAAAGACCCTTGGCCACCCATTCGCTTATGAAAACCTTCTTGCAGGGGGTCTTGCATGTGAATCCCCCTATTAGAGCTCCCCTCTGCCCCTGGAATTTAAATCTGGTCTTGTCAGCTTTACAAAGGCAGCCGTTTGAACCTCTGACAGAAATCCCTCTTGTGCTACTAACCCGAAAGTTGGTTTTCTTGGTGGCTATGGCTTCGGCCAGAAGGGTTTCCGAGCTGGCAGCCTTGTCATGCAGGGAGCCATACCTTATTCTGCATAAGGACAGAGTGGTTCTTTGGCCTCAACCTTCTTTCCTTCCTAAGGTCATATCCAGTTTTCACTTGAATCAGGACCTAGTCCTACCATCCTTCTTTCCTACTCCCCAGTCCAGAGAGGAAAGACGGCTTCATACTTTGGACGTGGTTCGAGCCATGAGGGTCTATCTCAAGGCTACAGAGAAGATTCGTAAAACAGATGTGCTTTTTGTTCTTCCGGATGGCCCCAAGAAGGGTCAGCCGGCTGCCAAGTCTTCCTTGGCTAGGTGGATTAAGCAGCTGATTTTTCAGGCCTATGGTCTGAAGCGCGTTCCATCTCCCTTATCAGTTAAAGCCCATTCTACGAGGGCCATGAGTGCCTCTTGGGCGGCACACCATCAGATCTCTATGGCACAGGTTTGTAAGGCGGCAACCTGGTCTTCCGTACATACGTTTACTAAATTTTATAAGTTGGACGTTGCAAAGGGTACGGACGCAGCTTTTGGGCAGGGGGTCCTACGGGCAGCAGTATAGAATCCTCTGGCCCGGTTTACGCCCCCTTGTTTTTCTGTTGGTGGAGCCATGTTTTCTCCTGACAATGTTTTTATTTGGCTATTCTTGGCCTTACGGTCTCCCTCCCTTCATAGAGCATTGCTTTAGGACATCCCAAGTGTAATGGCTATGCGCTCTGTGTCCCGTGATGTACGATAAAGAAAAAAGGATTTTTAATAAACAGCTTACCTGTAAAATCCTTTTCTTGAAGTACATCACGGGACACAGAGCTCCCACCCCTCTTTTGGGGAACATTGTGTAACCTCGGGAGAATTGCTTGCTACAAAACTGAAGCACTCCCAGTGGGAGGGGGTTATATAGGGAGGAGACTTCCTGTGAAATTGATTACACCAGTGTCCACACCTGAAGGTACCCATATAACCCAAGTGTAATGGCTATGCGCTCTGTGTCCCGTGATGTACTTCAAGAAAAGGATTTTACAGGTAAGCTGTTTATTAAAAATCCTTTTTTTTCTCCTGACCTACAGAAACGTAGAGCCGAGTTCATGCCCGTTAAGAAGTCCTTACAAAAATACAAAATTTCTTACGCTCTTTTGTACCCGGCCCGTCTCAGAGTGGTAGCCTTGGACAGGACTCTTTTCTTTAATGACCCCACTGAAGTAGCCAACTGGTTGGAGCAGAACAAAGCTGCCCTAGAGACCTATAGGGACGGGAGAGGGGACTAGGCCCTCTCGGAGGATTGATAAATATAATAAGTTATCTATCTGCGGCTGCTGGACTCGGGGGTGGGGAAGGCATTGGTGAAATAGCATTAAGTCGTCAAGCCCTCAATTGATGGGGGTTTTCATCACAGTTAAGAATTAAGGTCCTCCATTTTTCTTGTTGTTTCTTTTTTTTTTCAATGTTTATGAGGAAATGAGGGTATGTAGTTAGCTAAAGGGTATGTAGATTAGTAAAGGAATATAAAGAGGGTATTTATACCGCACCGATGTCACGTTAAGTATAGTTATAAAAGCACGCTGGTGGCACTGCTTTAGTAAAGGCTTAGTGCCAACCTGATCACTCTTGTTAGTGTACACAAGGGGTATTTGCCTTTTTTTTTTTTTCTCTCTCCTCACCCTACAGGATTATTTACATATACCTCTTGGGTTAACAACCAAGGCTTTTTCCTAAATTATTTGTACACATTAATTTTGTGTAAGGGAAGAGGGGAGAAAAGGGAAAGGGATTCTAAAAGCGGCTTTAAATACGGCTAAGTTGTATTTCAATTCAATGTCACTTATGATCATATTATGTAATGTTGTTTTTGCACTTATGTATTCTTGAGAGTTACTCACGGTATTTCTAAAAACACACACACTTACGAAGGGACACCCCAGGATTGGGGATGTGTTCCCACTTAATGCTCAACACTAAGGTTACAATGTTCACATACATACCTATATAAGTCGCACGTAAACCATATCTTGTGTTTTTTTTTTTTTTTTCCTCTCTTACCCCATCCTATCCCATAGGATCATTTATACATAGTGCCTGGGCTTACAGTCGATGCACTTTTTTTCCTTTCCCTTTTTTTCTTTTCTTTTTTTTTTTTTTTTTTTTTTAAAACGGACTTTAGGTATGAACAAGCAGTATTCCATGGCATATAGGTGGTTACTATGTAACATGTTTTTGGTACATACGTACTTCTGAGAGTTTCTTATGGGATTTCTAAAAACAGGCATATCAACGTAGGTTATGCGTTTTTATTTAAGGTCCAACACTAAGGTTATAATGCTTTCATATATCTATCCATAAATTGCACGTAAATTATCCCCTTTTTTTTTTCCTCTCTTCACCCTACAGGATTATTTACATATACCTCTTGGGTTTACAACCAAGGCTTTTTCCTAAATTAGTTGTACACATTAATTTTGTGAAAGGGAAGAGGGGAGAAAAGGGAAAGGGACTCTAAAAGCGGCTTTAAATACGGCTAAGTTGTATTTTAATTCAATGTCACTTATGATCATATTATGTAATGTTGTTTTTGCACTTATGTACTCTAGATAGCTACTCACGGTATCTCTAAAAACACGCACACTTACGTAGGGACATCCCAGGATTGGGGACGTGCTCCCACTTAATGCTCAACACTAAGTTTATAATGTTTACATACATACCTATATAAGTCGCACGTAAACCATTTTTTTTTGTTGTGAGGCCATTTGTTAACATAGAGATTAAAAAAGAAAAAAGGATACATTTTTCTTTTTAAAATGGGCTTCAGGTATGAACAAGCAGTATTCCATGCCATATAGGTGGTTACTATGTAACATGGTTTTGGTACATATGTACTTCTGTGAGTTCCTTATGGTATTTCTAAAAATACGCATATCTACGTAGGTTATGCGTTTTTATTCAAGGTCCAACACTAAGGTTATAATGCTCTCATATATTTATTCATAAATTGCACGTAAATTATCCCCCTTTTTTATTTTTTTTATTTTTTCTTTTCTTTTTTTTTCTTCTCCTTTCTCAGTTAAATAAAGCTATCACATGAAGGTACATGACCCCTGACACCTGGGAGGTGGAGAGAGCACGTGCAGGAGGGACACTCGCTGAAAGGGTTAGGGGGATGAATGTGAGTGAGAGGATAGCGGTCACTGGACCAGCCCCGAAGGGAAGCCCTAGAGGGCAAGGTGGTAGGGGGAAGGGAGGATGGGTTAGGGGAGGGAGGGCGGTTTTTTAAGGGAGGGACAAGTGAGCATACATTCAGGGTATCACAGGCTGTGACAACACAGTCAGGGGTGTTGGGGGCCATGCGTGTGGGTCGGTTGCCCGGCTGTCGAGCCTATCTTGGCAGCCGGGCAGGGGATCCACATCTGTATGGTCGAAAATTATTGCCAACTGGATTATTGTCTTAATCACTATTGATGCAGGATAAGTTACTGGCTATTACCTCCTGGAACGTACGAGGTCTGGGCGATCCAACTAAAAGAGTTGCAGTTATGTCACTCCTGGAGGATGGAATGCCAGGGCTAATTTGCCTCCAGGAGACACATCTGACTAAGGATTCAGTCCAGCAGCTGAATAGCCGCAAATTTCAAGCCCAATTTCACTCCGTACACTCCTCCTATTCAAGAGGAGTGAGCACATTGATTGGGAGGGGAGTGACCTTTTCCTGTTCCAAATCGTGGGTGGATGACCAAGGCCGATTTATATTCCTGCTCTGCTCTATCGAGAACAGGCCATATGTCATAGCTAATTTGTACATCCCTCCCCCCTTTAAGCTAGATGTTCTATACAGTCTTATTAAATTCATCCTAGACGCCCCAGATGTCCCCATCATAGCGGTTAGTGACTATAATGAAGTTCTCGACAACAGCATTGACAGATTCCCACCGGGGACTGGCCCAAAGGGGGGCCGACTGGTCGGTTTCATTCAGGAAGCTGGGCTAAGCGATGTTTGGAGATCATCTTTCCCTCAGGATCGCCAATTTTCATGCTACTCCAGCTCCCACGGTACGCTGTCTAGAATAGATATGACCCTGTGCAGCGATGGGGTCATGTCCCAGGTCAAGGCGATACGCTACGGCCTTAGAGGGGTCTCAGACCACTCCCCACTTGTCCTAATTTTAAGGACAGGGGTCAAGTCTCCTTTTAAAGAATGGAAGATCAACCCAGGTTGGCTATAGCTGATTGGAGAACCACAGACTCTGATGTCCCAATTAGCAGAGTTCATGACTATTAACCAAGGGACGGCACCCTCGGGAGTGGTTTGGGACTCACTAAAAGCCTACGCAAGGGGCCTGTTAATCCAACAGGTTGCTATGGTTAAAAAGGCAGGGAGGATGGAAGAGATTAGGCTGACAAAGGAGACTGCTCAAGCAGAACTGAGTTTTATCGAGGACCCAACGCTATCCAAACGGGCAGTATGGCTAGCAAAACAAGAAGAATATAGAACACACACCTTAAGAATAGCGGAGAACAAGAAAACATTACATCGGCAACAACAGTTTGGGGAGGGTGAGAAAGTAGGACGCATGATAGCTCTTTTGAGTAGAACCAATTCTCCTCCATCAAATGTCTCAGTAATTAGGACACCGTTGGGCGAAATAACAACAGATGGTCAGGAAATCTTAAAAACATTCTGTCTATACTATAAAGAATTATACAAGTCCAAAAGGGAACCGGCGTACGGTGGGATGGAAATCTTCTTTCAGAAAATAAAAGTTCCCACATTGTCCGACAATTATAAGCAGGAGCTAGACGCACCAATTACCCTAAAAGAACTCCAACAAGCAATAGGTGACATGCCAAATCAGAAGTCTCCTGGCCCGGACGGGCTCCCTATAGAGATATATAAGAAATTTGGAGAGATATTGCTCCCAGAGCTATTGAGGACTTATGAGGGGGCGATGAGAGAGGGAATACTCCCCTCCTCAATGAATGAAGCAACTATTATTGTCATTCATAAGGAGGGGAAGGACCTCATGGATCCCTCATCGTACCGCCCAATCTCCCTACTACCCTCAGATATAAAAATCTTAGCTAAAATTCTTGCAGCCAGGCTTAATAGATGCATTAGTAAACTCATTCATCCAGACCAGTCTGGCTTCATACCAGGCAGGGCAACTGGCACTAATATCAGGAGAACCTTTTTGAACATACTTACCCCGACAGATATAGCAGGGACTAGAGCCATATTGTCGCTCGACGCTGCCAAGGCTTTTGATAGCCTCGAGTGGGCATATCTATGGAAGGTACTCGATAGCTTTGGATTTGGCCCGCTCTATATAAAATGGGTCAAGTTGTAATATCGCGGACCAAGAGCCAAGGTCAGAATTAATGGCGAGTTATCCGAGATCTTTCAACTGGAACGTGGGACGAGACAGGGGTGTCCGCTGTCCCCCCTTCTGTTCGCCCTCGCAATGGAACCACTGGCAATCATGGCCAGGGCGAGGTCGGACATAATGGGGTTCAGAAGACACCAGGGAGAAGAGAAAATCGCACTTTTTGCAGATGACGTCTTATTTTTTCTTGGGGATGTTGTAAGCTCGTTAGATAAAGTAATGCAACTAATGGAGGAATTTGAACAGTTCTCAGGTCTCACGATTAATTGGTCGAAGTCAGCCCTGCTACCGGTTGACCCAGTAGACCCCCAACTGTTGTCAAGCCTCTCTAAAATATACATTAGCCCTAAAATTAAGTACCTAGGGATCTGGATCTCAAATAATGTTACCAACTTCCTCACTTTAAACCTAGACCCTCTATTATTAAAGTGGAAAAGTAAATGCGATATATGGAAAAAATTGCCCTTGTCCGTTGCAGGACGCTGTAACTTAATTAAAATGATTTGGCAGCCACAATTATTATACCTGTTACACAACTCGCCAATATGGATAGGATATAAGTGGTTTAAAAAGATAAACTCCTTATTTAGAGACTTAATTTGGAAGGGAGGGCAACCTAGGATAAGCTTACAAACTCTACAACTGCCGGGCAAGGAGGGGGGAATGGCGGTTCCCCATCCAAAATTATATTTTTTGGCAGCACAACTGCAACATCTGGCCGGATGCGGAACCGCAGTAAGAAGTGATATCAATAACCGACTCCTATTGACAAATAACCCACACAATTTTTTAGTTGAAGCCCTAGAAGCAGATTATTTCTGCTACAATCATGCAACCACAAAATTAATCACCAAAACATGGCAACAAAAACAATCCTGGGGTATGTGGGCCTGTCAGAATTTTCCCCCCTCTGGAACAACAACAATCTTCAGGAGATGGCAAGTATAGAAGTCTCGAGGGACTGGGCGAACAAAGGCATATGTCGCCTAAAACATATTTTTAAGGGCAATGCTATGAGGTCATTCCAAGACTTAGTGAGTGAATTTAAAATCCCAAATAAATCTTTCTTTAAATATCTCCAGGTTCGCCACGCTATACAAGTACAATTTGCCTCTAAAAAAGTTGAGTGGACACAGATGTCTGCCCTGTCCTCTGTAATTGAGGCAACACAAGCCAAGGGCTTAATTTCTGCAACATATGGTAGCCTGGGAGCAAGGGCATTAAGTAGAGAAGGCCCACGGAAGAGCAAAGAGGCCTGGGAGAGCGACTTGGGCACAATTTCCTCAGACCAGTGGGAGAGGATCCTCCGGCAAGGAGCCTGGGCGTCCATTGCCCCGGCCCAAAGACTGTCTCACCTATTCTTACTATATAGGGTTTATCACACCCCCCACAAAATGTTTAAGTTGGGCTGGAGACCCAATAATGAGTGCCCAAGATGCAACAACAAAGGAGGTCTTCTCCATATGGTCTGGAAGTGCCCAAAATTATACAACTTCTGGGAGGGTATTATAACACGGATAAATGAGAAATTCAGGTCTGCCCTTGTTCCAGCAGCCAGGATTTGCCTCTTGGGATGTATGGACGATACCCAGGTACCGCAAGGTACCCTTGAACCCATTTTGAGATGCCTATTCCAGGCCCGCAAAATAATTGCACAAAAATGGCAAGCTCAGGCGCCCCCATCTATAGAGAACTGGTTAGCAGTGATGAAACAAACAATTTCAAACGAAAAGGTTCATTACATCACTCAGGGGAAGCATGATAAGTTTGTAAAAATATGGAGACTATGGCAGTTAACAGACGAGGATCCAGGGTAGGTATTCTTGACGCCGGAGCACAGGCATATGCCCTATGTGCCCGCTCCTACCTGCGTCAAACATTAAACACCAGGAAAGGCGGCATCTATCTATAATCTAATTCACCCATTACCAGGTCTGTATGCTCACAAGGGTAGGGATGGGGAGGGTGGGGGGTAAGGGGAAGGGAGGTGGGGACATGGGGGGGGAGGAATGCAACAAACACAACACCTACTCAACATTGCATAAGATATTAATCTTATAGGTATACAGATACTAGTTGTTCTAATATCTACTTATGTAATATCTATTTATGTAATATATGTAATGTTCTAATATCCACTTTAAGACTGTCGGAAATAGGTATGTGTAAAGCAGTGATAAAAAAATAAAAATAAATGATTTAAAAAAAGGAGTCTGCTCCCTGTACTCCTCCTCCTCTTGAGTCTGGGACAGGGCAGGCATACTAGATGCTCTAGGTAGGGACGAGGCGGGACCCTGCATCCTGTCTATCAGTCCTTTAAAAGACTGGAATGTGGACGCCATTTCCTCCTTAACAGAGGATAATAACTGACGGCAAGCAGTAACTGAGTCATCTTTTATCAGACTGCTAACACATTCTGGGCATAACGGCTTGTCCCAACTGGAACCTAGCTTTGTCCCACAGACGGCACACTTTCTTCTAGGCGGCTGTAGAGTTTTAATCTGAAATATACACAAACCAGAAAGCAAAAAACTCAGTTACCAAACAGCCTATGCCTGAACACCACTGTGCCTAGCTCCTAGAAGTGCCGTACCCACCACCAATAAGGTTCGCCACCCATGGGGGGTATTTTTGGCCAAGTAGACCAATCCCCCCCCCCCCAGAGTAAACCATGTGCTCTCACCAAGCTTACCTGGGAGGGACCGGTGCCAACCGAACCAGGGTCTGGATGTGCCGCTGCAGCTTCCATGGTTCTGGTGCTTTTGTCCTCAGCGCTCCGAGATACACCACTAGGCTCCGGCTCCTACATAGCCACTGCCGCGCCTTTTTGAAACATGGGAACAATGTTTCCGGTGCCCCCTGATGACGCGCTTCCACCCGGGACCTCACTTCCCTTCCTTGGAACGCAGTGGCTCCGCCCCTCCAGCGTTGAACCCGGAAGTGCTGTATCCACAACGCGGTCTATGGCGTCTCTCGCCTTTCACCGCTGCTTCCGGAGCTGAGGCATGAACACACTGCCGTCAACCAGGGGTGCCACTCTCGCTGAGCCAAGGCAGCGGTGGCCATCAGCGACACTCTCTACCCCCGGGCCAGAGGCGTGCTGTAGGAGGTAGGTTCAGCTCTCACTCCCACCAAGGGAGAAACTGGGGGAAAAAAAAAAATAGCAACGTTCCCAAATGTGCTCCTTCCCGTCCGGCAGGAAACACAAAAACTGAGGAGAAGGCCTGGAGGACCTCCTTTTATGATTTGGGGGAATGTGTTTCCTGTCCCGGAGGGAGGAGCCATATATCTCAGGGCTGTCCTGGAAGACGAGGGGGGAAAAGTAATTTAATACTGCTTGCGGCTTTAATGTAATGCTTGGTCCCTGCAATATGGATGAAAATCACTGAAAAAATAGCATGGGTTTCCCCGCCACCACTCCCCCAGGTCATTACAAGACCCTTTGGCCCTATATACTTTGAACAGCAGTATACAGGCGGTGCAAACAAGACAAGCACTGTAGGTTTGTCAAGAAGAATCTGAACCATGTCATACTTTGCTGCTGCATATTGCACAATTTCCTAAAGAGACCCTCAACAAACTACATGACACTTGTGCCTGATGAGGCCATTGATGTTCCAGTGGCGGCCCGTGAGCCTGGCCATACAGGCTTGGCCCCCCAAAGCACATGTGCTGTACCAAGGTTGTACCAAGTGGGTTTGTTTGCAAAGTAATAAGCAGCACACTAGCACTATGCACCAAGTGGGTTTAGATGCAAAGTAATGAGCAGCACACTAGCACTTTGTACCAAGTGGGTTTATTTGCAAAGTAATGAGCAGCACACTAGCACTATGCAACAAGTGGGTTTAGATGCAAAGTAATGAGCAGCACACTAGCACTTTGCAACAAGTGGGTTTAGATGCAAAGTAATGAGCAGCACACTAGCACTTTGCACCAAGTGGGTTTAGATGCAAAGTAATGAGCAGCACACTAGCACTTTGCACCAAGTGGGTTTATTTTCAATGTTATGAGCAGCACACTAGCACTTTGTACCAAGTGGGTTTATTTGCAATGCAATGAGCATCACACTAGCACTATGCACCAAGTGGGTTTATTTGCAATGTTATGAGCAGCACACTAGCACTTTGTACCAAGTGGGTTTATTTGCAAAGTAATGAGCAGCACACTAGCACTTTGTACCAAGTGGGTTTATTTGCAAAGTAATGAGCAGCACACTAGCACTTTGTACCAGGTGGGTTTATTTGCAATGCAATGAGCATCACACTAGCACTATGCACCAAGTGGGTTTAGTTGCAAATGAATGAGCAGCAAACTTGCAGTATACAGCAAGTGTGTTTAGTTGCAGTGAGCACACGGGCAATACAACACGTGAGAACACTGCAGCTAGCACAATCACAAAGTAATGAGCAGCACACTAGCACTATGCAACAAGTGGGTTTAGTTGCAAATGAACGAGCAGCAAACTTCCACTATACAGCAAGTGGGTTTAGTTGCACTGAGCACACGGGCAATACAACACGTTAGAACACAGCAGCTAGCACAATCAACTGACTGACAGATTAGGAAGAACCAAACTATACAGTGTATAAATATATGTACAACTCCTGGGATGTATATATATCCTCTACACACTGTAAATTTAACTAACTAGCCTGCCTGCTCTATCTAGCTAGGAAAAAGACAATCTCTCTCTCTCTGTCTGAACTGGAACAAGCCAGGAACACACTACACAAGGTAACCTTTTATAGTGTGGGGCGTGTGCTAAAGCCCTGAGCCATAATTGGCCAAAGCCACCCTGGCTTTGGCCAATTATGGCTCTCTTTACTGACTGCGCTGTGATTGGCCAAGCATGCGGGACATATAGCATGCTTGGCCAATCATCAGCGCGCAATACCGCAGTGAATTATGGGCCGTGGCGCGTCACTCGAATTTGGCGCAAACGACCCGTTTTGTTCGTATTTTGACGAACGGTCGAACATACGTTCGAGTCGAACACAAAGCTCATCCCTAATGTAAAACAAGTTCACAGCCAACACCCTTCACACAAAATTCCACGGATTTGTCCGATGGAAATCTGATCGCGTGTACTAGGCTTTAGAGTGTTCTATTTAAAAATATAAGATTACAGTATTACCTGATCGGGCATTAATACGAAATTGAGGCGAGCCTTCCAAAGTATATATAATAGATTCTTGGCCATATTCTCTAGATCGATCCAAATCTGTTGCATTCAACAGAAGTACAGTTGCACCTGAAAGAAACACGTAACGTAAAAAAAAAAAATATTAAGTACACTATGCTGTACTTTGTATAGACTATCGTAAACTTTAGTTGCTTTTGGAAGTGGATATGCACTAAATCACCTGCTATGATGTTTTCCAGCACCGTGATGATGTAAGATGAGCGACTGAATGTGGGAGGATTGTCATTTTCATCCTGCAAAACAAAGTACAGTATATATAGGAACTGTAAAGCATTATAGATGATGAATAATAGAAAATCCAGTAGAGTGAACTTAATTATACAACCCACATTACAACAATTTACCCAATATGAATTTGTGAACCAAAAAGCTCTTTCTATGGGTGGCATATTTTATCGCTTCATTATGCATGTCCTTACATTCTCCTGTGTACCTCTCTCTCCTTTCCCACAGCCAATTAGGTAAAGGTGGATCTCGGCTCGGCAGGAGCACTGTATCATTTTCTGCTGTCAGACACCTTCCCATCGATACTCCATGCCTTCATTTGTCATAGAGTCACCATCATATTTCTATGGGGGCTGCTCTAAACATCATAATGTCATCAAGCTTTCATCACAGTCACAAAGTGTAATTATTAATCACCTATGTTCACTTCTATCTGTCAGTGACTCTTCTTTTTCAGTATGCTATAACCATTGTCACACTATTTCACAAAACTAAGAAACCAACAGCAGTTAGATAAGGATAATTTTAGAGTCAAAGTTAGGCGAGGAAACTGAAAATGGTAAAAACCGAGTAAGGAAATTGAGGGCTAGTTGCTACTTGTTTTCTGTCAAACACAGTACTGGTCAGTGAAGAATTCAGCGTTAACATATGTTTTTTAAAGTGCTTTGCCCAGAAACATTTTGCCATTGCATCTGAGCAACAAATATGAGATGTTTTGTGTGTATATTTTTGAGTGATACAGCCACCATTGAATTATCCTCATACCAATCAATCACTCCCGGATAATGGGGGGAAAAAAACACATCATACAAATTCTAATGCATCAAAAGAGGACCAATGGAGATGAGAATTACCAGTAGGGTTGTTACCTGTTGTACATAAGAACTAGAGATGTGTAAAATAGACAATTGTTTCAGATTTCAGAAGTAAAGCCTTGTACACACAATTGGATTTTCTGTGGACAAAGCCTCTGACTTTTGTCTGAAGGGCATTGGCCATGAACTTGTCTTGCATACAAACAGCATACAATCGGCCAACAAACACGAATGTAGTTACGCACTACATGATTTTTCAGCTCTTTAGCGCCACCTTTTGGGCACCTTCTGCTAATGTCGTGTTTGGTGAGCAATGATTCTGATTGCGTGATTGTACCCTTGGACTTTTGTCCGATGGACTTGTGAACACAAGCTCAGAAAATCCGACAACAGACCATTGTCCATGGAAAATCTGACAACAATTGTCCGATGGAGCGTACAAACGGTTGGATTTTCGACCTGTCGTCACACAATTCCTGTCGGAAAATCTGATGGTGTGTACGAGGCTTTAATATTTTGGTTTCACCATATTCGTTATGTTACAATGAACCATTTTTGGAATTTCATTTTGTATATTTGGATTTGTTTCGTATATTCGTTAATCCAAATTGATATGTATTTTTGGAAGTTATTTTGGAAGATTGCCTATATTCATTTTAAGGTGTTAATTTGTTATTTCGAGAGATTACTTATGCAACTATATTTGTGTTGGATGACAGTGGAACCATCAGAATCTCAGATATTATACTATGCCAGTTTATTACACATGGGTAAAATTGCTTTACTTTCCACATCCCTTCCCTTTTATTTGATTTATAATGAAACAAATGTCTAATAATGATTTACAGCTTGCAAAACACTGCAGCCACCTAGAGACAAAGGAGGTTGGCCACTTCAAAAGAGTACCAGGCTTTAAAAAAAAAGGGGACTTCAATCTATCCTAAAACTGCACAGTGGTGTAAGTGCTCTGAAAACCTACACTGTTTAGGCCGCAGCCCTACTGCCCACCCCCTACTGGTAATGGCTATTCTCCTTTCTTTAAAAGCTTATGCCGCGTACACATGATCAGTCCTTTCAATGAGAACAGTCTGATGGACCGTTTTCATCGGTTAACCGATGAAGCTGACTGATGGTCCGTCGCGCCTACACACCATCGGTTAAAAGACCGATCGTGTCAGAACGCGGTGACGTAAAACACAACGAAGTGCTGAAAAAAATGAAGTTCAATGCCTCCAAGCATGCGTCGACTTCATTCTGAGCATGCGTGGATTTTTATTTTTATATATAATCTTTATTTTGAAAATTTTCAGGAAAAATATCCTACATACAGACAGCCAACATGGCACATAAAGAGAAGGGGTACAAAGACAATGCATGACACATCAGATCCTGTACAGGAATAGTAAGGACTACAGGGGCAAAATACATTCCAAGGGGGTACCTGCATTTGGTGGCATGGCGGGAGGAGAGACAAACAAAATATGAAATGCAATATAACCTCACTCCATCGTGGAACACCTCCACTGCCACACCATGGCACACCCCCGTGAAAGAGATCATCCCCACTTAGGCATTAGCAGGCGGAGCGTATCCTTAGTACCCGATTCACATGCGTCACAGAGAGGGGGGGGGGTGAGGGAGGAAGACACAGGGGGAAGGAGAACAGACAGAAGGGCACGAAATAGACAAGACAGAAAACAGAGGGAAGGGGGGAACGTCTACTGCAGAACTGAGTTAAAAGAAAATAACAATAACAACTAGGCTTTAACAACCATCTATACCAGGGATCTCCAAACTACGGCCCTCCAGCTGCTGTGAAACTACACTTCCCATGAGGCATTGTAAAACTCTGTCATTCGTAGACATGACTAGGCATGATGGGAATTGTAGTTCCTGAACACCTGGAGGGCCGTAGTTTGGAGACTCCTGATCTATACCAAAAGCTTTAATATCAGCTTTCCCAATCATCCTAATCACCCGAGAAGGTTGCCCCTGTAGAAGGTCCCGGGGCAGGGAGCGTATCTGGACCAGCATAGTGGATCCATGTGGCCCAAATAGATTTTTTTTATCATACTTGTCTTTGCACTGCGCCATCCACTGCTCGGCGGCCATCATTTTATTCACCAGGGCCACCCATTCAGAATGGGTTGGTACCTGTGTATGTCTTCCAATAGATCGGGATCAGCCTGCGAGCCGCATTGAGCAGGCCTGGGGGTGCCATGAACCTCCTGTCCCCCATGGGGCATGCTCCAATTTGGGGGCTGTTACGCTCAGTGCCCATGCTCTCCATGCGGCGCATCGGTTATGCCATCCACGAGGGGAACCAGGAGACACTTGGCGCCGCACCACTAAGAGGTTAATCCGCAGTGATGTAGGTGCCTCCTCTCCCCTCCCCATCGTTTGCGAGACGTTTGGCAGGTGACTTGGGAGGGCGGCTCCTATAAGAGGGCGTAGTCCATTGCTGACACAGGCATTCGGTTCCCCACACGCTACCGACCTCATGCAGCACACTCGGAGCTCTCAGGTTATCCTCTTCTCCCCCTCCCTCTTATTCATACCTTGTACTTTCACCCCACCTTAATATTCTCTCTTTACCAGTCCCAGCTCCATGTCCTCTTTTTTTCTCCTTTTCTTCTTTTTTTCTTTTTTCCCTTCTCCCCTCTATCTCTTTTCCACACCCTCATATCCCTCCTATACATAACCTCTCCTTTTTCCCATCCCTCCCCTTGCAGCCATCAACAATCACTGATCCCAGTACATACATCACATCTTGCCTCATGCCTGTGCCACCTGGGTGCGTCCTGTTTGGGGGCCCCGTGTCCCCCAGTTTCCAGCCACAGCCCCCGCCAGGGGCTGCCCCAACCCTAGGGGACCGTCAGGACCTTCACCCCACTGCCAGCCGCATTTTGCCACCTGGTGAGTACCATCTGGGACCTTGACATGCTCTCGGCCCCCAAAATGTTGAATGCCCTGGTATAACCAGTTATGTGCTTATGTCATTACAGATAATAAATGCAATGCATGCCTGCTCCTGACGAGCGACCAATAGTCGCGAAACGCGTAGAGATATCTACCTCATGCATCTATGTATATTTACGGAAGTACTACACAATGTATCATCTTCATATGAGCTGTCTATGCCATGTTTTAATTACTGCAGTACAGTTTGTTGTACCTTTTTGTCTGTATACACTTGGGTTACTGCCTATATAAACCTTCCCCCCAACCAATCTGTGAATTACATATGTATATCTATTTTCTTCAATAGTGCAATATAGTCATGTACGGTGCATTATGTGAAAGCAAAAAAATATTTAGACGTATTCCAGATTTATTATTATTTATTCTCCCCCAATATAATGCAAACCTTTCCCGCACATGCTTCATTTAAAGTCCTGTCTGTTCCTTTCTCTATATACAAATGCAAGGGATGGAGGTAATTAACCCATTACCTCATTTAAAGTCCCAAAAAAACCCTCTCCCCCTTCCTCATATACAAATGAGGCAGTGCGGACTTACGGTATTGACTAACCGGAACAGTGGGAAAGTGGAGCAAGGACTCTAACGGGGAGTCAGGTAGCTCCACATCTAGAATGCGCTTGATCTGCACATGGACGTCCCGCCAGAAGGTTTTTATTTATTGCGCTATAAACAAAAAAGGACGACAATTTTGAAAAAAAATACAATATTTTTTACTTGTTGCTCTAAGTACAGCTTAGCGAGTACTAAGTGACGACCGCATTACTTCCGGTGCGACTCCGTCACTCAAACGTCTGACGGCGGGGAATTACTGCTTATACGCGGTCAAGAAACATAAAGGTCTCGAACGGGTGGCACAGTGGGTGGATATGTTATATGACAGTGCTTGTCCTGTGTCACTTGGCCCCCTGTAACACCTAAAAAAAATCTGTCTGATCCTGTAAATACCCAATTTAAGAGCTGAAATTGTGATCACATGACCAGCCAGCTCTCCTCCTCGCCTCCTCTTTCTCCCCTTCAGATTGACATCAGCAGAGGAATCTCAGCCCTGCCCATTGCTTCTCAGAGAGGAAAAAAGGAGAAAGCTGCCTAATCATGTGATCGCAATCTCAGCTGTGAAATTAGGTATTTGCAGCATTTATTTTTATAAATTACACACAGAGGGGGATACTACAATAGGAGGCAGTGCTGGTGATGTATACAGGTTAGAGTGTCTTAACAACCACATTAAGAGTTTCAATTTGGATGTAATCAGGCAGGGAACACATAACCCATTCAGCGCCCACTTGTGGTTAACTCCCAAACTGCAAATGTCATTTCCACAATAAACAATGCATTTTGCAGTAAATGCATTGTTGGCTGTGAAAATGACAATTGTCCCAAAAATGTGTCAAAATTGTCCGAAGTTTTCCACCATAATGTCGCAGTCACGAAAAAAATCACTGATCGCCGCCATTAGTAGTAAAAAAAAAAAAAATTAATAAAAATGCAATAAAACTATCCCCTATTTTGTAAACGCTATAAATTTTGCGCAAACCAACCGATAAACGCTTATTGCGATTTTTTTTAACAAAAATATGTAGAAGAATATGTATCAGGCCAAAAATGAGGAAAAAATATATTTGTTTTATATATTTTTGGGGGATATTTATTATAGCAAAAAGTAAAAAATATTGAATTTTTTTCAAAATTGTCGCTTTATTTTTGTTTATAGCGCAAAAAATAAAAACCGCAGAGGTGATCAAATGCCACCAAGAGAAAGCTCTATTTGTGGGGAAAAAAGGACGCCAATTTTGTTTGGGAGCCACGTCGCACGACCGCGCAATTGTCTGTTAAAGCGACACAGTGCCGAATTCGCAAAACCTTGCCGGGTCCTTTAGCTGACTAAAGGTCCGGGTCTTAAGTGGTTAACATGCTACTGTAATTTGAAAAGTGGTTTTAAATATTTTAAAATCTGGAGATTTAATTAAAATGTGATCTGGTAATCCTGCCTAAATGTCTTGTGCAGGAGCTTCCTGTTAGAGGATAACAATGCCCTGTCACTTTCTTCCAATTGCTTTTTTGTATGGTCACCCTGTCATAAACTTTCACAATTGAGACTATAAGTGGTCTTGCCATATTGCATTGCTCTGCAAAACCATCTCATTTTCAACTCGCTCTCCATCTTTTTTTTCTAATATTTTTAATTAGAAATTGTATCTATGCCAAGATGATCCTTGAAATTGACAGAGGAAAGGTCATCACTCGTCTTAGGTTTCAGTCTCTATTAACTGCAAATCTAGTCAGTGTGTGTGTATTTTATTATGGTGTGACAAACTGCATCCTCCAGCCGACAAAAGACATCAGAAATAATCTGTTAGAGAGAAAAATGTGTCACTGATTTTCTATACAAATAAATTAAAGATGCTAAACTGCAGTGATTAAAGACTGAAAATAAAGCGAAAAAAGGGAGAGCTTGAGTCGTTTCTCCAGATAAAAATAGTAATATGGTCTCTCTTTCACAGTTTTATTTGATTATGACAGATTAGGACTTGTACCGACAAGCTTCATGTAGATGTGCTAATCCTGTGAATCATTAATGTGAGGGTACAGCAATCCAAGATTAGAATTGAAACATACCAAAATGGCCCTGTCATTCCAGGTCTGTAATATACTGCAAAAAACATACTTACCCAGGGTGCTTGTTTACTGGCAAGAGAGCATAAACCTGCTTTTTGATAGCTGTAACAATATTCTTAATTTAAAATATTTTTAGTAAAATATTTTTTGGTAAAAAAAGATCCTAAGTGCATATTGATTGGTTTGTGCAAAAGTTAGAGCGTCTACAAACTATAAGATATATACTGGGAATTTGTATTTATTTGTTTATACTAGTAATGGCAGCGATCAGCGACTTCTAGGTGGACTGCAATATTACAGGGGACACTCAGACACTATGATACTTTTGACACTTTGTGGGAACCAGTAACACTAATACAGTAATCAGTGCTAAAAAAATATGCGCTGTCACGGTACTAATGACACTGGCTGGGAAGGGGTTAAACCGTAGTTATAATTTATCCCTGTAAAACTTCTTACATGAAACTTAAAACTGTCATTTAAATATTATTTCAAAGGAAACTGTCAAAAGTAGCCAATGAGGTCAGGTACCAATGGTTGAGAACTACTGGTTTGGCAGCAAGAATATCTATAATATATGTGTATACCAGGTAGCAATTATTTAAATTCTTTAAAGCAAATAAGCCAGCTAGATTCATTGTTGTTAGCAAAAACTTGTGACGCAAATTGTTCCTCATGGAAGCTAGATTGTAGCAGTCCGTCAGTCATGAAGCAGACTTGGATAACTGCATTTATTTACTCCGGATTTTATGAACCCTGCATTGCTTTTTCATGTAGAAGTGCTTATTTTTCACTGGTATTTCATCTTTCTTTCTGTGCGTCATTCCTCAGGCAAATAATAAAGTTGAACTTCTGACTAAAACTTTAATTGAAACATATTTCTCAATAGCCACAAAGGATATAAATCCACTTTGTGCGCATCAAATACCCTTGCAAACCCAAATGTTATCTTGTAAAGTAGCAATGATATCACTATGCTGTACATAAGCCTGTGCAGAGCTGTGGGAGGGACTCGGGGGGGGGGGGGGACGATGACGACGACAATGGGATGGATATAAAGTAAGACTTGTTACTCTACACAAGGAGAGAGATCAGCAATGGCCAGTCTGCCGCAGTATATCTGTACCAGGTCATGTGCGTGATCTGCTTCTTCTGGGTAGGGTGCGTGCACACGCTACCCCGGCTGTATTGCCATTCCCCGCATCACAAGCTCATCAGCTGGTCCGGGCAAATAATTTATGCTGGCAGCCACTGTTTGGCAGAGCGAATGACAGAAGAGAATTCTGTGTTGGTAAACAACACGGAGCTCTCTTATGTCAGTGGCGATGTGTCGTTTCTTTTCTTCCTACAAAGCAGGGTGTAAAAACTGGCACATCGCTTAGTGAAAACATTACACAGCACAAACAGCAAACATTGTTAGGCACACAGGTAACCTTTTGATGCCCCCAAATAATAACCACTTCCCAGTCATTGGTATAGCAACAGTGAATATTTGTAGCACTGATCACTGGTGATTTCAGTGGCAGCTAGTTAGTTTCCCTCCCAGCGTCAGTTAGTGTCAGATTTCTGCAGCACTATCCAGTAGCGTCACCAGGGTTGATGTCACCTGGTGCGAAAAAAATTGGTGTCACCATCTATAGTCCCCCCCTCAGTACAGACCCCCCACCACTAATTACAGACCCCCCTCCTGCAGTATAGATCCCCATCACTAAGTACAGACCACTCTCTGTCAGTATAGACCCCCCCACTATGTACAGACCCCCCTCCCTTAGTACAGACCATCCTCCGTTAGTATAGACCCCCCTCAGTAGAGACCACCCTCATCAGTACAGAATCCCCCCTCTTAGTGCAGACACTCCCATCAGTATAGAAGAGAAAAAGACAAAACAACAGGCAACTATTAGTAAGACTGTTAAGGATTTAATAGCTATATGCATTAAAACACTCACAGCACTGGGGAGTTCAGTGGAGTCAAATTTAGTCCTCTGCAGCTCAGATGGTATTCAGCTGTGTTTCTCCATGCTGTCAGCTTCCTGGATCACAGGCAACTTCCTCCCATCCGTATAGACACCCCCTTAGTTCAGACCCCCATGGGTATAGACACCCCCCTTAGTACAGACCCCCCATCAGTATAGACACCCCCTTAGTTCAGACCCCTCATCAGTATAGACACTCCCCTTAGTACAAACCCCATCAGTATAGACATCCCCCTTAGTACAGATCCCCCATCAGTATAGACACCCCCCTTAGTACAGACCCCCCACACATGTCCATCTAGAGTGTAAATACAGTACAGACCTCAGAAAACAGCGTGGCCGCAGACGTGTATACACAGCGGTGTGTGTCCCTCAGGCTCTGGCGGCTTTAGTCCGCTCCATTGACACAGAGCACGGCGCAGGTTAGTGTAGGGCAGCAGCGGTGTTAGCGGCACTGCAGCTGCCGCTATCCATGGGTGTCACCCCTCTGGCAGGTGTCACCCGGGCGAGGCGCACACCCCCCACACCCACCTAGCAACGCCTCTGGCATTGTCACAGACCCACTATAAGTTGCCGATCACTGCCATTAGTGGTATAAAAAAAAGAATAAACTAGCAACTGCAGCCAGAATAATAATAGCCCAGGCAGGAAATCCAGGAACACAAAGAATTATAAAAGAAGATGGGGACAGTGGAAGGAATATGAGTATTTGGAGAAATACCTGGAAAAAATAATAGAGGACAACAGAGAATAAAATTAGTTGAAAGGAGAGAACAAACCATTAGGGAGGGGGGAGGGTATGTTTTAAAACAAATATAAATTAGTGGGCCAAAATATTTAAGTAACATTTTAAAAGAATTGTAGTAAATTAATAGGTAATTAAACCAGTATTTGGAGAACCACAAATGATGTGGAACTGAAACAGAGACGATATTAAGGAATAAAACCATGAGCAAGTTTCTTGTTATGGTTGAGTCTGAAGCGGTAAAAAAATAATAATAATAATAGCCTGTAAATGGAGAAATACAGAAAGCCCGACTATAACCAAATGGATATATGAAATGAACGAAATACAATATATGGAAAGACAGACAAGGGAAGAAGGGTACATAAATATCAAATGCCAGAAATATGGCATAGGTGGGAAGAATTTCGGTCCTCGGTAAAAATGATAAATTATTTATAAATATGAATGGACAAATATCCCCAAGGAGGGGGTAGGAGGAACAGGAGAGTGAAAGGTTGTTTTTTTGGGGTATGGATGGGGTTAGGAGTATGTACCTAGTAAAGAAGTAAGTAAACTCCTGATGAAGACTAGGGGTAAGAAATAAAAGAAAATAATAAATGTGTTATAATAATTAAGGTGATATATAGGAGAAGAAGCGTTTATTTAAAGTAATGAATTTTGTATAACTGTGAACTTTTGTATAAAAATTTATAAAAACTAAATTGAAAAAATAAATATAAAATTAAAATAAAATTCCAGTATATATACACAATCATTTGTAGGCACTATAACTTTCACACAAACCAATTAATATATGCTCATTTTTTTTTTATAGAAGACATGTAACAAAATACATTTCGGACTAAATTTATGGCGAAATTAGATTTTTTTAAGCGTGTATAATTATGCCCTAGAAAGAGTGTATCAAAAATGTCAAACAGAAAAAGATAAAAAGCTGCTAGCACAGTTATACAGACACAAAGGTAAACCTATATAAACCATCAACAAATAAAGTATCATATAAAAAGTGAAACAGTGTTCAATACCATGTGAGTAAAAAAAATAAAAAATAAAGTATTTTCCAGAAAAAAAAAAAACTTTGCAACACAGAGATCCTTTAGCCAATGGGTTTATTTACTAAAGCTGAATAATGCAAAATCAGGCTCACTTCTGCATAGAAACCAATCCGTTTCTAGGTTTTAATGCCAAAGTTGAATTGAACAAGCTGAGGTTAGAAGCTCATTGGTTTCTATGCAGAAGTGAACCTGGTTTTGCACTCTCCAGCTTTAGTAAATCAACGTCTATGGGCCAGATTCAGGTAGATGGGAGCATCTTTGCTCTGGAGTAACGCTTCTCATTTACGTTACTCTGATGACCCTTTCAGCGCAAGTACTGTTATTCACATAGCAGTTGCGCATAAACTTGCGCCAGAGTAACGATAATGCGCTGGCGTAACCCGACGCAAGTGGAAGTGGGTGTGATCACATGTAAATGATGGGCGGAGCCCAGCGCAGAGGCTTACGTTCAGCGCATCATCCACGGAGCATGCGCAGTGAGTGCGGCTCCACTCACTCGCCCCCCTTGTTGTGCATGCTCACAACTTACGTCGGCACCACTTCACGGGAAACGTCAGCGCAATGCCTTCCGTTGGGCGCTTAAAAGCGCAGGCGGAAACGCCATTCCGGCGCAAAAGTATTTCCGTTTCCCCCCACCCCAGGGAAGATACTTTTGTGCTGTGATGGCTGCTCCCGCTACCCCCAGAGAGAGGAGGAACCTCAACTTTAACGCCCAGGAGGTCTCAGTGATCATCTCCGCTATGGAGACATTTAATCATTTCCTCCATGGGAAAAAAAGCCGTAAGACCAGCCGGGAGAGGAAGCAGGGCATCCTGGACACCATTGCTGGCCGGGTCAATATTTTGGGGTACTCCACCCGGACTGCTGCTGACATCCAAAAAAAAATCAATGATCTGCGGCGCAAGGTCCGTGGCAAGGTGGCCACCATCAGGAGGCATGAGAGGGGCACATGTGGTGGTCCCCCATGTCCGGTCACCCTGACCGAGGAGGAGGAGGTGGTCTCTCGCTGCCTGGAGAGGGAGCAGGTGGAGGGGGTCCCTGGCTATGACTCCGTGGAGGAAGGCTCCAGGACAGGTAAGTGTTTTTTATCCCCTATTTGATGTGTTGCATTTGGGGGGGAGGGTACATGTGCCAAGTGTGTGGGACCGCCAACATGTGTCTGCTTTGTGTCATCCACAGATGACGGAGCTGGGCCATAATCTGTCGGCGGCCAGTCCACCCCATCCCCCCAACGCCATCGTGTGCCTGAGCCCCTGGGTGGTGAAGACACAGAGGTGGAGGAGGAGAGTGCCCACACCACACCTGCCGAGGTGGTTGTGGAGGATCCTTCTGTGGCAGAGCAGGACTTTTCCTTAGTGTTGGAGGTCTCCTCCCCTTCTCCTGGGCCGTCTGTCATCCCCTCCCCCATCCTTGGAAGCCCCTCAAGGGCGACTCCATCCCCCCGGGGACAACCATCTTCTGGCCCCAGGAAGGCGACCCAGAAGACCAGGGGGGTGTCGGATCTTGTCCAGGGCCAATTGGCGAGGGATCACGCCAGACAGACCCAACAAATGGGGGACATAGTTGGGCACTTGGAGAAAGTGGCTGACAGCCTGTGCTCCGTTGGCCAGATAAGCAACGCAGTGCAGGATGTGAGTTGCAACTGCGCTGCAGTGGTGACCAGTTTGGGGGAGGTGCAGGGGGATATTAGGCACCTCATTGCAGCCGTCCAGGCCAACACTGCTGCCATCCATGGAAACAGTGCTGCCATCCGGGACCAGGGGAGGCTGAGTCGGCGGGCCCAACACTACCAAGTGACCCGGCAGCTCAGGATGCAGGCCCAGCAGCTGAGGATGCAGGGCCAGACAAACAATTACCTCGGCCGGATAGCCATGGCCTTGGAGGGCATGCAGGCCACACCTGCCAAGAGTGGCCCAACCGGGGATCAGCCACCTCCAGATGCCCCCCCCCCCCCCACCCACTCCATCCAGGCAGCTGAGGAGCCAGAGAGGTTCGGCAAGAAGGAGCCCCCGGCATCCCCGATGATTTTTTTATTTTTTTTTGTCTGATTTTTACTCAGGATATGAGATTTTTATTTTAGTTTGATTTTTACTCAGGATATGATATTTTTATTTTAGTTTGATTTTTACTCAGGATATGAGATTTGTATTTTAGTTTGATTTTTACT
Source organism: Rana kukunoris (assembly GCA_029574335.1). NCBI lineage: Eukaryota > Metazoa > Chordata > Amphibia > Anura > Ranidae > Rana > Rana kukunoris. The sequence goes on from CM056056.1 coordinate 118,969,586, forward strand.
CAGGATATGAGATTTTTATTTTATTGATACTGCACACGTTGCAGTGTGAATGGTGTGTGAATGTGAGGGGGTGGCACTCCTGCCAGTAAGGGGTGTCACCCTCGGCCGTGGTGGTGAAGTTAACCCCACGGCTGTATGAATGACGTGTGAAAGGTGTATGAATGGACAGTGACATCATTGGGGCCTTGACGCTGGCGTTGCTGCTCCCAAGTCCTACATGCTGGACTTGGGCTAATCCAATGCGATGTGGTGTGAGTGATCTAGGGACATCAGTGGTGTACACTGTGTGATTAATGTTTTGGTTTAGTGTCCAAAGATGCCTACGGCGAGGACCCTCCTGACTGCTCTTCCATCAGCAGACTGGGTCTCCTCTGGCAGGTGGGGACTGTGTGGGTCGGGGGTCAGGTCATCACGCATTTCAATCTGCAGGCCTTTTCTCATAGCAAAGTTGTGCAGAATGCAACATGCACCGATGATCTGACACACAAAGGTAGGGGAATACAATAGGGTTCCCCCGGACTTATCCAGGCAGCGGAAACGGGACTTCAGGAGCCCAAATGTTGGCTCCACCACTGCATGGGTTTTGATGTGTGCTTCATTGTATTTTCTCTCTCCTCTGGTTTGGGGGTTCCGGAAAGGAGTCATGAGATGGGGTCCCAGTGCATATGCAGAGTCACCTGTAAGGTAAAAGACAGGAGGATGTTAGTCATGCATGTGCCACTTTTGATGTGCATCACGGGAGGGGATAGTCATGCCTGACTCCCATGTCACTCACCAACCAGCCAACTGTCCCCATACATGTTCTGTTCGAATTCTGCTGGGATGGGGCTCTGATTGTATATGAAGCTGTCATGGCTGGACCCGGGGTGTTTGGCACGGACGTGCCATATGAGGCGTTGGGCATCGGCTATCACCTGTACGTTGATGGAGTGCCAGCGCTTCCGATTGCGGTATATGTGCTCTGTGGCACTGGGGGGCTGGAGTGCCACATGTGTGCAATCAATGGCCCCCACAGTGCGTGGGAATCTGGCAATGCTGTAGAAATCTGTCATTGCCTTCAGCCGCAGGTCCTCAGTGGTTGGTCTGATGAACTGGTTGGACATGCGTCTGAGGATTGCAGGGACAACCTGGTGCACACATCTGCTCACGGAGGACTGTGACATCCCAGCCACCACTCCACTTGTACGCTGGAATGATCCACGTGCTAGGAAATGGAGTGTTGCCAGGACCTTCACCAGTGGCTGCACTGCTTGTGAGCGGTGTGTCTTGCTGGTGATGTCATCCTGCAGGGTTGTGGTTAGTTCAAGTATTGCATCTGGGCTGAATCTGAAGAGGCGATACACCTCCTCATCCCCCATGCCAAAGAGGTTCATGCGCGTGCGATATATCCTCTCACGTGCCCGCCTCCTTCGTTCCGGGGGACCCATCAGTAGTTCTAGGACCACGATTGCCCCTGGCATGTTGGCACACAGAGGTGTTGTCCTTGTAAGTGTGGTTGTTCAGCTAGCTTTTATCGTCGGTAATGCTGCTGTAGCTGCTCTCCTGCTGACCTGTGACCGTCTGGAGTAAAGATAAAGCAGCCTTTTGTAGAAATAACTTTGCGCCGGACGGACGAGATACGCGCGGCGCATGTAGCCAGCGTATGGTGCTAATCCGTTCGCGAATCGGGAAATCTCCCTCATTTGCATATTTGCAGGGGAAATCAATAGGCGCGACTGATGTGCCAAACGAAATTATGCGCTGACGGGACTCTGGCGCCGGAAAGTTAAGCCGATCGGAAATGGCCCGTTTTCGGGCGCATCTAGTTTAGTTGGTACGGCCACATAGAAACGACGACGCATATTCACAGTTACGCGGCGCATATCGAATTACTCCAGCGCAAGTCTTGCTGAATCTGGCCCTATGTCTATTGTTTGTATGTGCTTAGAATTACAGGAAAGTGATGTCTTCATCAATCAATATGTAATATTCAATCCCAATTTTGTTTAGCTGTTTAATGTAGGTGGAGGAGGGAGTGGGCGGTCTTTTATCCAGAGTGTATACACCCATATGTGTGACTCTATAGTCACATGGGCTACACAGATAAGAACAAGGAGGACAAGAATGGCTTAGAAGGGAACTAAAACTGGAGCATGCTCAGTAAATGTGGCAATAGCTGGTCTATGTGCAATCTCAGGCTGCAGCGGGTACACAGAACACAAACAAAAGAATCCTATAATGATTGAGTGAGAATTAACAGCATGTACAGACAGTCTTTAATCACTTCCCAACGGCCGTACGACTTTGTACGGCCGAAGGGATGTCCTGAATATCTAACAGGCCGTGTTTTTACGGCCTGTACTCCGCTAGGCCACTGGGGCGCGCGCGCGTGCCCGCCGCATTGCTGACATGCTAATGCGCGTGCCTGGCAGCCATGATGTCCGCCAGGCACTCGGGATCAGCGGCTGCAGGGACAAGATGTGGATCTCTGTGTGTAAACACAGAGATCCATGTCCTGTCAGGGGAGAGAGGAGACCGATCTGTGTCCCTTGTACATAGGGACACAGCATCGGTCACCTCCCCCAGTCACCCCACCTCCCCCCACAGTTAGAACACAATTTAGGGTACACATTAACCCCTTCCTTACCCCCTGGTGTTAACCCCTTCAATGCCAGTCACATTTATACAGTAATTACTGCATATTTATAGCACTGATCGCTGTATAAATGTGAATGGCGCCAAAAATGTGTCAAAAGTGTACGATTTGTCTCCGCCATAATGTCGCAGTCACGAAAAAAAATGCTGATCGCCGCCATTAGTAGTAAAAAAATAATAAAAAAAAAATAATAATAATAATCCTGTCCCCTATTTTGTAAGCGTAATAACTTTTTTTTTTTTTTTTTTTTTTACCAAAAATATGTAGAATAGGTATCGCCTAGACTGAGAATTTTTTTTTTTTTTTTTTAATTGGGCTATTTTACAGCAACAAGTAAAAAATATAGTTTTTTTTTCAAAATTGTCGCTCTATTTTTGTTTATATGCGCAGAAAAAAAAAACCGCAGAGGCAATCAAATACCACCAAAAAAAAGCTCTATTTGTGGGGAAAAAAGGACGCCAATTTTGTTTGGGAGCCACGTCGCACGACCGCGCAATTGTAAGTTAAATTGATGCAGTGCCACAAGCTGAAATTTCACCTGGTCAGGAAGGGGTATATGTGCCCAGTAAGGAAGTGGTTAAAGATGTGGGTCTAATGACACTTTAAGCACTGTTGCATGAAGGTGGCCACATGCCCTCCTATACCTGAAAGTCCTACTCCATTTAAAAAAAAAAATTGCAATAAGCGTTTATTGATAGGTTTGCACAAAAGTTATAGCGCCTACAAAATAGGGGATAGATGATTTTTTTTTTACTAGTAATGTGGTTAATAAACAGGTGACAGTGTCTCTTTAAATGAAGTTGAGAAAGATGGTTTTAGAATTTCTATGGTCAGAAAGGCTGAAAAAAAGTTATTTGACATCTACAAAAAGTAGTTTAAAAAAGAATGCCAGTGACCTTTTCAAGTCAGGACTTTAGAATGAAATGATTTGCTCTTCAAACAGCACTTGGGGGAGGTATTAAGACTACATCTAAATCTCCCTTGTCTACTGCATTATCTCCACCTACCTATTTAATTTCAATTTTGCACTGTTAATTTGTCTCAGTTGAAGAAGCACAAAAGAAAGTCAACAATTTCCTTGCAAATGCAAGGGCTTATTTCTGCGACAAATGTATTTTCTCCCCGAGGTCGTGCTGTGATTTTATGGCCAGTTACGCTTTCTGTTGTCGCATGAGCCAGCTTCTGAAGGTCAAATGTTTCTATTCCCCAAGCTTTTGTCAGATCAAATTAATTGCGTTCACTGAATGGCTAGGAGAAGTCAAGCGATATTATCAGAAGCTGATTTAGAAATATGAGATTATTACTACCTGGATTATAAATGTATATACTGCAAAAAAAGTACAGTTAAAGACTAGTTTCAAGCTAGAAAAACAACGTGCTGACAATACGCTAAAGATTTATAATGGACTGCATTGACAACGGTTTTGTGTCCTCCATCCACATATAGAACGTTCACTAACATTTAAAAAAATAAAGAAAACATCTGAAACTGACATATTACTGACTCTAGTTTTGAAAATATATTGAATTAGGATCTCAGATGAAATGGTAAGCTTTCTTCTACCTAGTAGGGATGGGCCGATTGACACCCTGTTCGGTTCGCACCAGAACTTTCAAACATATGGAAAGTTTGGAACCGAATAACGAACCCCGTTGAAGTCTATTGGACTTCACGAATGTGAAAAATCAAAAGTACCCATTTTGAAGGCTTATATGCAAGTGATTAGGCATACAATGGTTATATGGGTACGAGGACTGCCCTGGGGCCCATGTATCAATGAAAACAACATTTGTAAAAAACATCATTTTTAAATGAGCAGTGATTTATTGTTGCTTAGAGTGAAAGTATAAAAATTTCAAATTCCTTTTAACCACTTAAGACCCGGACCAAAATGCAGGTAAAGGACCTTGCCCCTTTTTGCGATTCGGCACTGCGTCGTTTTAACTGACAATTGCGTGGTCCTGCGACGTGGCTCCCAAACAAAATAGAGCTTTCTTTTGGTGGTATTTGATCACCTCTGCGGTTTTTATTTTTTGCGCTATAAACAAAAATAGAGCGACAATTGTTTTTTTACTTTTTGCTATAATAAATATCCCCCAAAAATATATATAAAAAAAATATTTTTTCCTCAGTTTAGGCCGATACGTATTCTTCTACATATTTTTGGTAAAAAAATTGCAATAAGCGTTTATCGGTTGGTTTTCGCAAAATTTATAGCGTTTACAAAATAAGGGATAGTTTTATTGCATTTTTATTATTTTTTTTTTTTACTACTAATAGCGGCGATCAGCGATTTTTTTCATGACTGCGACATTATGGCGGACACTTCGGACAATTTTGACACATTTTTGGGACAATTTCCATTTTCACAGCAAAAAATGCATTTAAATTGCATTGTTTACTGTGGAAATGACAGTTGCAGTTTGGGAGTTAACCACAGGGGGCGCTGTGACATTGAGTGTTCCCTGTGTGTGTGTTTACAACTGTAGGGGGGTGTGGCTGTAGGTGTGATGTCATCGATCGCGTCCCCCTATAACAGGGATGACGCGATCGATGCTGCGGCCACAGAGAAGCATGGGGAAGCCGTGTTTACACACGCTCTCCCCGTTCTTCAGCTCCAGGGACAGATCGCCGCACTGCAGTGGCGATCGGGTCCGCGAGTCCCGCGGTCCCGGAGCTTCGGACCGGGTCACGGGAGCGCGCCGCGGGCGCGCCCGTGACCCATGGCTGGGTACTAAAATCAACGTATATATACGTTGATGTGCCCAGCCGCGCCATTCTGCCATTCTGCGACGTATATGTGCAGTAGGCGGTCCTTAAGTGGTTAATATATTGCCTGGGGAGTCCCCTTAGTCCACCTGTAAAGTGGCACATCTATACTGTGTATAGAAGCTACTGCAGTAATAAATGCATTTATAAACCCCAACAAATGACATTTTCCCTGCAAGCTTTCTTTATTTTGTAAGCAATGGCTTGGGGAGCCAGTCTGTGTGACAAGGCCACAATGTAGTGCACGGGGGAACAAGATTAAAGATTTTTTGGATAAATTCTGGTGTCTCTACCACAGACCTTGGATTTCTGCTTCTGTAATGGGTGCAGAAAAATTGTTCTTTGGGTTTTGGTGGTGCCTTCACACCATAACCCTATAGAGGTACTTTTGATGAAAGCAAGAATTGACCTTGCTGTCAAAATTTTTAACGATATGCACCTGTCAAACAGGTGCGTAAAAATGGCATTTGGGTGTTAATTGTGCCCATGAAACTTACACCAAAAACATTCTTCCAGATGAAATCAACACCCACACACTAGACAGCCTAGAAGTCCTGCAGAGTTTTGACATCCCAAAAATACTAAATCAGCAAAATCAGCATCAGGGGCCTCATAGCTGCTGGTAATCCAGGACTGATTCATTTTGATAAAAGTCAGACAGTCCACGGAGTCTATGATCAGTAACAAAACCTGCAGCAGCACAAAATTCCCATTCAGAAAGCATGCTGGATGCAGGGCAGCCCAGCAGCTCAGCAGCATACTGGGCAAGTTCTGGCCAGGGGTCAATTCTCATGACCCAGTAAGCCAGTGGATCGTGAACTGGAAAGCTCTTCATCTCTGTTTTTTCCACTAGATACTCGTTCACCATGTAATGCAGATGCTGCTGATGGGATGTGGAAACTGACAGCCCTGGGCGGCGAGGACTAAAATAATTCAGGAATGCATCACTTAGGCGGCTGCTTTCTCCACCACCTTCTCTCAGCAAGCTTATATTTTCTAAATGGATGTAGAGAAGAGAAGACCACAGATACACATGTACAACATTTGTAGGAGAATGTGTTTCATTTGTTACTTCACTGGGTATATGTGAGGGTTTACAACCACTTTAACCTCTTCCGGCCCACGCTATATGTGAAAAACATTGCTGAAAGGGCATCTATGGACGTCCTCCCGTCCCGTTGAGTGCTGCCTGCCCGCCCCCTGTGGCGCATGAGTAGTGCACTCTGTGATCTCTGTGGCTTTAGGACACTGCTGATGACAGATCAGGCTAAAGGGTCAATCACCCTGTGATCAGCTGTGTCCAATCACAGCTGATCACTATGTAAACACAAGACAGTTATCGGATATCCAGCTTGTGTGAAAGGAACATCTACACTGATAATCAGAGCACTGATTATCAGTGCAGTCCCAACAGTGCCCACCAGTGCTGCAGTGCATATAAGTGCCCACCTGTGCTGCCAAACAGTGTCACCTATCAGTGCTGCCTATCAGCGACCATCAGTGCCCCCTATCACTACCGCCTATCAGTGCTAATCCATGCCACCTATCAGGTGAAAATTGGCCTGGGCAGGAAGGGGTAAAAGTGGTTAAGGACAGCATATTTTTCTTGTTGTATTAACATTACTCAAGTTCAGTACTTTTTATAGCATTATCAGTAAGCCCAGGTGTTTATTATTTTTCCTCTTGAAATGTTGCAAGATCAATTTCAGTTGTAACTATAGTTTTCCTTTAATGAGATGCAGTTAACAGGATGCCGAATTGTGCCTGCTCATTTGTGCTGTTTTTTCTCACCACACTGACTATTAATTAATTCTACATAGACCTTTTCACTGGTTATAACCTGTTATGCCTGGAAAAAGATTCAAACATTTGTTTAGACTGCAGACATTTCACTACCTTTGTTTGCTACTTGATTTCACAAGGCCCACCAACATAGGTCTGTAATTATTTGATGCTGTTATAACTGTAGTAATTTTAGCAATAAAAAAACAGATAAGTATCCCAGTATTTCTGAGATCTTTTTTGCGCAGCATTATGCAGTTAAATACCCTGACAGTATAAAAGGTCTGTGTGGGAATACAAAAAAAAAATGTACACACTTACCTCTTAGCCGCAGCATCAGTGTAATGCTGTAGCTGTCCCCTGTTGGCTCTAAGCCTGAGAACTGAGCCAACACATGACCACTGATCACTCAATTCTTGGCCAGCTCTGAACAGAGTGGTGACTGTTAGTCACCAGCTCTCTGCTCTGCCCCTCCAGTGCTCACTGGAGCTCAAAGCTGGCTCATGCATTCAGCTGCTGTGCTGAGTCCACTGATGATCAGGTTTCTGGGTGGATCCCGACAATGTGAGCATGGAAAGGCTCTGTGATGTCAACTGACAGCAGTCTTTAGCCCGCTGTTGGCTGATTCTTGGTCACAGGAGAGCAAAAGTAAAAGTAAATTCAATACTGACATGAAAGAGAAGTATGACCAAAAGAGCTTTGGTCATACTTCTCTTTTAACCACTTCAGCCCCGGAAGATTTTACCCCCTTGCTGACCAGAGCACTTTTTACAATTTTGCACTGTGTCGATTTAACTGACAATTGTGTGTCATGCAAAGCTGTACCCAATACAAAATTTGTGTCTCCCCCCCCCCCCCCTCCCCACAAATAGAGCTTCTTTTGGTGTTATTTGATCACCTTGTTATTTTTTGCACGATGAACAAAAAAAGAGCAACAATTTGGAAAAAATAAATATTTCTTTAACTTAAAGAATCCCTATCCCTAAATAATAAAATAAAAACAAATGTCTTCATTCGTTTAGGCCAATATATATTCTTCTACATATTTTTGGTAAAGAAAAATCACAATAAGTGTGTATTGATTGGTTTGCGCAAAAGTTATAGTGTCTACTTTAACTTTTTAAGTTACCGTATATACAGTATAAGCCGACCCGAATATAAGCCGAGGCACCTAATTTTACCACAAAAATCTGGGAAAACGTATTGACTCCAGTATAAGCATAAGGTGTCCAACTGCATGGGTCACTTTGTCTCACTGTGTCCATGTCCATGCCTCACTGTGTCCATGCCTCACTGACTGTGTCCATGACCAGACTGACGTTTAACATGGAAGTCTATGGAAGGGGTGCCCGGCTTTAAAAAAAATCAGTGCTACCCCAGCCATAGGTCCCCCATAAGATTGACTAGGAGAGGAGGCATATCGTTTTCCTACTTAGTAGGAACAAACATTATGTCTCCTCTTCCCTGACAGCACAGGGATTTGTGTGTTTACACACACAAATCCCTGTGCTGGCGCTTGTGCACGCGATCGCATTCCATCGGCCGAGTGCATCAGGTCCCTCGCCGTGCAGTTAAAGGATGTACCCACACAGGATTTTGCACAGGGGAACCATTCTGCCACAGAAAATCTGTGTGAGTCAGTCGGAAACCGGTTAACAACTGCATCAGGCAAAGTTTAAAGCCACAACACTAGCTAATAGTTTTCTTGGTAATTTTGGAAAGAGTTGGAACGAGTAAACATCTTTGTCAGATTTATTTTTGTCTGTGACCCTATTACCTCCAAACAAGAAACTATGCGTGTGATTGGCAACAGGACAGGAAGGCAGAAGCTCTTTCTTTACTATTTATTTTATTGCACGTGTCCAAGTTGTAGAGATATTTCATGCTTCCTGGACTGATGACCACTTTTTACCAAGGCAGGTGGTGGTGGATATTGTCCCGATAGGAACACGGATAAAAAAAAAAAAAATCAGTCATTTTAAATATTCCCCAACGGGGGGCGTGGCCGGCCGGAGAGGGACATGGACGCCTGAAAGCACAGCTCCTAAGCCAGGGGAATAGAATCAGCGACAACGGCCAAAATCTAGCCATCATCTACCCACTCCTTTACTCCAGACATTGCAGTGATCCTCCCCGACATGTCGAGAAAGAGATACCCGGAGTACCAGCCGCAAAAACTGACAGAATTCGCCTACAAGCCGGCGATGCGGACCGGAGCTATCCAAGATGGCGCCGGCCTGGAAGAACCTCGAGACTCCTATACAGACCTCCCGGACGAATCTACAGGGGAATCCCCCCAGCCAGGTACCGACGCTGCCCTGTCCCACCTCCAGGAGAGTGACCCCCTCCTCCGCAGCCCAGCTAAAGCCAAGATGCGGCTTGACACGCCGCCGCGAGTGCTCCACCCGCAAATCGAGGCCCAGGCTTTCAACCCCTCCTCTCCAACCAGGCCTTACATTCCTCCATGGCGTCCTTCCCCACCTCAGGCCAACCAGTCATGGACACCACCCTGAAGGACATGCTCCTTTCGCTACAGACATCCCTCATGACAGACCTCTCCTCCCTGTTTGCCAAGGTCACCTCAGACATACACTCCCTAGACGACAGAGTTACTAACGTGGAGAGGGGAATGTCTGATTGCACATCCACAGTAAATGACATAATAGACGCCTATGAGGAGGTGAAGGAGGATCAGGCATGGATGCGCGCCAAGCTGGCCGATTTAGAGGACAGGTCCCGCAGGAATAATGTTAAGCTAAGGGGGGTCCCAGAATCCATTCTACCCGCGGACCTGCTTCGCTATGCCAAGGAATTGCTCCACCTTGTCGTTCCTGATGCAACCCCACGCGACCTGATAATAGACAGGATCCACAGAATCCCCAAACCTTCCCACCTGGCAGCCTCGGTCCCCAGAGACGTACTAATGAGGATCCACTTCTATCAAGTTAAAGAAAAACTTATGATGGGAATCAAAACCAAATCGCCATTGCCAGCTCCTTACACTGACATCCAACTGTTCCCCGACCTTTCCAAGTTCACACTACAACAAAGGCGCCATCTAAGCCCGATTACTAAGGGTCTCCAGAACCACAAGGTGCCATACAAGTGGCGTTATCCTGCCACCCTCCTCATCGTGAGGAATGGTCAGAACCACAGCATCAACACTCTAGATGACGGCATGCGTCTGCTCCACGCTTGGGGAATCCTGCTAGAACCTCCCAAACCCGCCGCTTCCCAGGGGGGACCGAATCCCCAGAAGAAACGCATGGATCGCAACCGCACCTGAATTGCCATGACGTGCCCTGGCCACTCAACGTTCACACAGTTCCCCTGAGCTCTAGCTTGTTACATCCCTTATACACCCGACTCCTCGAGTTAATAACTGTTTGATACCCCCACCTAGAGGCTTCAGCGGTGGCTTACACCCCCTCTAAGAATCTTTCCTTTGTTGATGTTGCTGGCATTGTGACCCACAGGGGTTTTCACTATACCGGATCGCACTAATCAATATCCTGCTTTGTTTTTTTTTTTCTTTTTGGTTTAAGTTTTTCATTTTATGATCAGATAACTTGTTGCTCTATCTGCAGCTTTCTCGCATCCATTGCTTCCAGGACCACTGTCTGCCACTCTACTACCAGTTAATCTCCACGCCAAAGCTCAAGAACCGACTCTACAGCGACGATCGCTTTTGGGACCGCGCACGCCTCTGGTCTGCTGCTTCACTCCCACCTCAGGTCATCCTCCCTAATCCACACCCGGACGGGTCTGAGTCAACTATCTGTAAGTGCTACCCAGTTACACACACCGAGCCGCAGCCCTCAAGATGCCGCTCACAATTTTCTCACTAAATGTGAACAGTCTTAATCACCCTGCCAAGCGACACTCATTGTGGAAGACCGCTGCGGCCCTCCACAGTGACGTTGTGTGTGTCCAAGAAACACACCTGCTGCCGTCAGATACGGCTCTTTGCTCCAACCGACAGTTCACACATGTCTTTCACGCTAACCACTCTACCAAAACTAAAGGTGTCATGACAGCATTCAAAGATACATTGGACTTCCAACTCCTAGACTCTGTTGCAGACACTGAAGGTCGTTTTCTAATAACTGTTTGCAACATAAACCGGGCCACATATACCCTTGTAAACCTATATGCCCCGAACACCCATCAAATGAAGTTCTTGCGCAAGGTACTTGCTTACACCAAACCTATCCGGAAGGGACATCTCATAATGTGCGGAGACTTCAATATGGTCCCGGATGTTACTTTAGACTCCACCTCAGCCGCAAAAAGACGCAAATCTCCTCTAAAAAACGTCATTCTCCGCCACGACCTGTATGATGCATGGAGATGTCTCCACGGCTCAGACCGGGACTATACTTTTTTCTCCCACAGGCACTCCTCATACTCCAGAATCGATTTGTTCTTAACTGACAAATGGATCTTACAGAAAATATGCATATCTGATTCTGAGATCCAAACTGCAACATGGTCAGACCACGCCCCGATAACAATAACGATAGATGATCCCAACTCACATAGACCCACATTTGTTTGGCGGGCAAATAACTACCTTATTCAAAATGACGAATACAAGCCAGATATCTTAGAAAAAATCTATGACTTTTTTATGCTGAATAAGGGCTCTGTGTCTGACCCTGCGGGTGGTGGTGTGGAGCGCGCACAAGGCGTACATTAGAGGAATGTTGATTAGATTGAGCTCCCATCATAAGAAAAAGAAAATGCAGCGCTTGAATGACCTGACTTCCCAAATAGCTTCCTTAGAATCAGCACACAAAACTAACGCTACTGGCCCCCAGACGACCCTCCTACTGTCCCTCAGACAGGAACTTAAGACGTTGCTCCTACACTCCTATGAATTCCTTCAGAGGAAATTCAAAGCGACTTCATATTCCACCTCCAACAAAGCAGGGAAAAAGCTTGCCCAACGCCTTAAGGGTAGACGCGCAAAAGCTAAGATCCCCTACTTAATCCACACCCCACTCAACTCTCACTCTGACGAACACCGCAGGACATAGCTGATGCGTTTCATGGTTCGCTTATTAGGTGATCTATACATATCTGAAACGAGACCCCTGATACCCCACAACCCACACAGGACGAAATTGACGACTTCCTACATAAGATAAACCTGCCATCCTGACCGGACAACAACTGGAGGCGCTTAACGCCCCGTTCACAGAACAGGAAATTAATAAAACTATTGCCTCCCTCCCTAATGGTAAGGCACCTGGCCCAGACGGCCTGACAGGAGAATACTTCAAACAATTCTCCTTCTCTCTATCCCCGTACCTCGCTGAACTGTTTAATAGCGCTGCCTTTTCTTCTACCTTTTCCAAAGAATACTTATCAGCTTTGATTATAACTCTACCGAAGCCAGGGAAGGAGCCCAACATCCCCAGAATTTTCGCCCCATATCCCTTCTAAATCTCGACCTCAAAATCTATGCCAAAAACCATTGCCTCAAGGCTGCTTGGAATTATGCCCACTTTAATCCATAAAGACCAAACAGGATTCACACGGGGCAGGCAGGCTTCAGACGCCACCAGGAGAATGCTCAATTTAATCCACCACGCAGAATCCACCGGAACGCCTTCTCTGCTGCTATCATTAGATGCAGAGAAGGCGTTCGACAGGGTTAACTGGACTTACCTTAATGCGTTCTCCAAAAGTTTGGCTTTAAAGGCTTCATCCTAAACGCCATACTAGCACTCTATACACCAACCCTATGGCCCAAGTTTTCACGGAAGGAATGCTTTCCTGCCCCTTCTCCATTACAAACGGCACGCGCCAGGGGTGCCCACTATCTCCACTCATTTTCAACATGCTTATGGAACCCCTGGCGGAACACATACGTTCTCACAATGCCATTACAGGCCTCCAAATTGGTCCACGGTCCCATAAGATCAGCCTCTTTGCTGACGATGTTATTCTCATCCTCACTAACCCAACATCCTCCCTGGCTGAGGTACAAAAATTACTGAAATGGTTTAGCTCGGTATCGTACTACAAAGTGAACACGACTAAGTCATACATTCTAGACCTCAACATTGATGCCACAACCAGAAACCTCATACAGCTACAATATCCATTTAAATGGGCACACAACGACATCTCTTACCTGGGCATTCAACTGCCGAGATCTATTAAAAATCTCTATTCCTGTAACTTTTCACCACTTCTCCAAACCATCCAAGCCACTGCACAACAATTGGCGAAACACGAACTTTCCTGGTCAGGGAGGCTCGCGGCCTTCAAAATGATTTGCTTGCCCCAAGTCCTGTATTTCTTCAGAACCCTCCCCATCCCGTTACCTTCCTCATTTTTCAGGTCCTTACAAACGATCTACAACAAGTATCTATGGAACGGCAAAAAACCTAGATGCGCTCATGAGACACTGTCCAAACACAATTAGCTGGGGGTGCAGGTTCAATAGACTTTAAAGATTACCACACTGCGGCCATTCTGGCCCAGTTGCCCGCATGGTTCCAACCCCTCCTCACCTCACCGTGGGGACAAATAGAGAGTCTGACACTCACCCATCCTGACCTCAGTAGTTGGCTACTAAGCACCCCTCTAGGTGCCCATGTCCCAACATCCATCTCCCGACCATGAGAGCGTCGGTCCAGGCATGGGGAAATTGATCTCCATGCTCGGTCCAGCTCCTGCCACAACTCACTTCAAAATCCCTCTGGAATCCCTACGGTTCCTTTCACCGGACCTCTCACTGATAAGGTGGTCCACACATGGGATCCACCATATTCAAGACTTAGTTCAGGACGGTCGTCATAAGACCTTCACACAACTACAGGCTGAATTCAAACTCCCAGACGCTGAACAGTTTACCTTCCTACGAGTTAGCCACTGCTTGCGCACCATCCCCCCTCTACAATCTTCCCTCTAAGACGTGGAGCTACCTCACCGACCCCGCTTCCACCACCAAAGGCATCTCCCACTTTTACAACAACCTCCGCCAAAAACGTACATTCTCCAAACTACCACCACATCACAAATGGGAATCTGACCTCACATGCACCTTCACTGAAGCCCAATGGCAGCGTGCTTTTAGATCAGTATACCAAGTCACCAAATCAGCAGCCCTTTGGGAACTCACGCAGAAAATTTCGCTGCGCTGGTACCTTACACCCACAAAACTAGCATCTTTCGGCACGCAAAACTCCAGCGACTGCTGGAGATGCAAGGCCGCTAAAGGGGACTTGCTGCACATTTTTTGGAAATGCCCAAACATCCAGAACTATTGGAACGACACCTTTAAGCTTATCTCTGAAGTCACCGGAGCCCAACTCTTGCCATCTCCTGCTCTTGCACTCCTCAACCTCACGATCGAAGTCATCCCTTACCACCTGGGACACACAACCACACACATACTGTTAGCAGCTAGGCTCAATTTAACGAGACACTGGAAATCGGACATGTCCCCATCCAGGGATCAAATCCTAAACCTAGTGGCCCTGCACTTTAGTTATGAGACCACGATGGCCTCCAGAAATGGACACACCACTGTCACAAATCAACAGTGGCTGCCGTGGTCCACCTGGACGAAAGTTGCGAATGTTACATAACGTCAATCCTCCAAGATTCTCATTACACTCTTTCTTGACCGAGCAACACCTTATCCTTCACTTCAAATCTCTTTTTCTCCTCTTTGAGATCTCGCTATACAAGGTTCCTTATGTGATATCTTCAATGTCTTATGTTATTAAGATCTGTCTCCCCGCCTCCCTTGTGGCACTACTGCTCCCATTAGGGGTGCCACATTGGGGGAGTGGACGCCTATGCTTGATCTGCATCTGTAGCCTATACCCCACGCCTAGTATATTCATTATTGTTAGTAACACAACCTGTTCTGATGTAACTCATGTTGTAATGTTTTTACACAAACATACACTCTTTAATTGTACTCTGTACTTATTTTGAAAATCCAATAAAATATGTGAAGAAGTAAACCCTTTTTAACAACTTTATGCTACAGGTAAGCCTATAATAAGGCTTACCTGTATCTACCCAGGATATTTCCTAAACCTGCACAGTTTAGAACTCATCGGCACATGCGTACTAGGGCAAACTGAAGCAACAGCACCTTGGCATCGTGCCATTACTGGTGGCTCCTGCGCATCCACGGGAGTAACGTAATCTCGGCTCCAGCCAGTCACAGTGCCATAGCTGTGATGCCCGGAAGAAACTCCGGGACGACATGTTGGCAGCCAGATGGGGAGACGTGGACCGCTTCGGGGGCTTCGATCTGAGGTAAGTATTAAATAATGAGCTAGTATGCTATGCAAGGGTTTACTTCCTCTTTAAGTTGCATTAGTGCATTAGTGAAATTAACAAACTTTTGCATGATATTCAAATTTTTCGAGTTGAACCTGTACTTATTTACAGGTATAAAGGCTAAGTTCACTTTTACTAATAAATAAAAGCCTTTTCTAATGTCTTTTCTGGCCCAGCCATCCCAATATGCTCATCTCTCACTTACTGTACCTGGTCCATGGCAGCTTTGACTCTACACCTCTCTGTACATAATTTAAGAAAAAAGCATTCTGAGCACATCACTTCCTGTACCATCACGTGACCCCTCATGTGACAACGCAGGAATCATCATATCCAATCATGCACTGCCTTACATCATCACAGAATAGGACATGCTTACCTTTCTGGATCACACCTCCTTCATCACTATACCACTTATTTTTATTTCAATCCACTTTCCTACTTCTTCCTTTGAGGTGGTCATACATTGTACAATCTCTTTTAGACCTAATATCAGCTACAGTATATAGTGCAAAGGACTACCTGATTTGATATAAATTGAATGGATTGTTTAGGTGTGTCTCCGTATTCCATAATTTTGGTCCAAAGAGATTGTACATTTAGACTGCAATGTATATGTATATCTTTATACAAGTACTTAGGGGGGATGGGCAGGGATATTCAGCTATCATTGTTCTTGTGTAAACGATGCAATTATTCATTTACATTACTCACATATTTTTACATCTAGTGTAGTGGGAGCGGATGTTTTTTGTCGTGTTTTTCCTCATGACATGCATAGGGAAGCCCGCTGATTTTAATTGGCCACCCTTCGTGCAACAAATGCGGCAAAGTGGCACTTAATTGTGAAGTGGAAGGAAAATGATAAATGGTTTTCACATTTTTTACAAATAAATATGTGAAAAGTGCGGCGTGCATTTGTATTTAGCCCACTGAGTCAATACTTTGTAGAACCACCTTTCGCTGCAATTACAGCCGCAAGTCTTTTTCCATATATCTCTACCAGCTTAGCACATCAAGAAAGTGCAACTTTTTTCCATTCTTCTTAGCAAAATAGTTCAAGTGTCAGATTGGATGGAGAGCGTCTGTGAACAGAAATTTTAAAATCTTGCCACAGATTCTAAATTGGATTTAGTGATGAGCGGAATACGCCATATTCGATTTCGCGATATTTCACGAATATATAGAAGAATATTCGTGAAATATTCGCTAATATCGAATATTCGTGATATTTTATCAAAAAAACAATATTCGCTGATGCGAGTGCGAAATTTCGCTAATGCGAATGCGAAATTGATTGCGAAATTCTCGTCAACACGCGCGAAAACGGAGATCATTTCCTGGATTATAAACTAATATGCACTAAACACTAACTCTACTTACACAAACTTATATGACTAAACTAAAGCTAATATTTTTTTTTTTTTTTTATACACAAAACACAGAAGGGCAGAGAAAGTATTTGCGAATATTCGTAATACGAATATTCGCATTGCGAATATTCGGCAACATAAAAGGATCGCCTCAGCTACTCCGCCCAGGGTCTCTAATCATACCAGCAATGCTTTTAGACGTCGATGGAGATCACTAGGATGTGATCTGTTTTAAAAATAAATTTGAAAAAATACGAATATTCGCAATATCGAATATTCACCGCGATATTCAATTTATTCGCGAATACTCAAATATGCAATATTCGTTACGAATATTCGCAATGCGAATATTCGTGAGCAACACTAATTGGATTTAGGTCTGGACTTTGACTGGGCCATTCTAACACATGACTATGCTTTGATCTAAACCATTCTACTGTAGATCTGGCTGCATGTTTAGGGTCATTGTCCTGCTGGAAAGTGAACTTCCACCCCAGTCTCAAGCATCTTGCAGACTCTATCAAGGTTTTCTTCTAAGATTGCCCTGTATTTGACTTCATCCATCTTCCCATCAACTCTAACCAGCTTCTTTGGCCTGCTGATGATGGATGCTGCCACCACGTTTCACGGTGGGGATGGTGTGTTCAGGGTGATGTGCAGTGTTAGTTTTTCACCACACGTAGTGTTTTGCTTTTAAGCCAAAAAGTTTAATTTTGATCTCATCTGACCAGAGCACCTTCTTCCACATGTTTGCTGTGTCCCCCAAATGGCTTCTCGCAAACTGCAAAATGACTTTATATGCCTTTCTTTTCACAATGGCTTTCTTTTTCTTTTTTAACAGAAAAGTTGTTATTTGTCTCCAAAAGGAGAAGTATAAAGACATACAGCAAATGACAGTTACAAAAACAAACTAACAAACAGCAGAAAAAAAAAATGAAAAACCTTGTTGCAGCTACAGTTACAGAATAAACAAATCACATTCAGAGACCGATTCTCATATATTTTGGTTGCGAAGCCCAGCTACTTACATAGCATACTAGCACCCCCAGAATACACACCTTATGCAGAGAAGCACCATAACGGCCCAGAGGGGAGGGGAGGAAGAGACAAGGGGGAGAGGGACAGGGGACCAAGCGGGGGGACATCAAAGACAGGGGAGAATAGAGAAGGGGGAGGGGGGGCCCAGTCAAAGGTCAGCAACCCCACCTCAGGGGCAGCACCCGGGACCTCGAGTCTACTGCTTGGCCCATGCACCCCAGATTTTCTCAAACTTTTTAGGACATTTACGGTTCAGATATGTAAGCTTATACAAGGGCAGTGTGGCATTCACAAGGGCTTTCCACTGGGAGACCGTTGGAGGATCCGGCTGTTTCCACTTAAGCAGGATAGCCTTTCTAGCATAAAAGGAGGCATAGAATACAAACAGCCGTTTGTGTGTGTTAGGTATGACATTGTCACAGACCCCCAGAAGCAGTATGATTGGATTCAGGTCGATATGCACCTTACCCACCGAGTTAATAGTGTCAACCACCCCTGAATGACCAGAACTGTTGGATGGCAGGACACTCCCAAACCACATGTATAAAAGGCCTGTATTGCATTTAGGACATCTATCCGACTGGGAGGGGTAGATTCCTGAAAGCCTCACAGGGGTGTAGTATGCTCTGTGGATAAACTTAAGTTGTATGTATCTATCCCTTGCCGAAACCATCAGAGGGATGTACTGCTGGATTCCCTCTTCCCAGTCATGTGCAGCAAGGGCAGGCAGATCTGCTTTCCACTTATCATACAATCTAGACCCTCCGCCCGACTCCCCACAAGACAACCTGAGGTATAGAGAGGAGAGAATACGGTCCGCCCCTATGGAAGTCAAAAACGTCTCCACCCTGTGTGATCTTAAATCTACCCCCCCAGGAAACTGGGCCTGCACCGCGTGTCTCAGCTGCAAATAGCGGAAGAACATCTTGGGTGTCCTTCAGTGTATCATAAGGAAGGATTCTACCCCGGACATGATTTGTCGTAGGGTTTTAATCTCGTATCCAGCCCAAAGTGCCGGATCCGGTAGCGTCTGTAGATGATTCAGCTTTGGGTTCCCCCACAGTGGCGCGTGTGGGGAGATGGAATTAGGGCTACCGAGTTTCGCCGTGATCTGTTCCCAAACCCTGACAGTCGTTCGCATAGGGATTGTCATCTCAGGCTGTGCCTTAGGTCCACGAAAGACCAGGTTGCTCAGCGCTGAGTATGAGCCCAGCACCGCCGCCTCCAGGTTGACCGCAGGGTTGGACCTAGGCTGGGAGAACCACCAGCGAACTGTCACAACCACCACCGCCACCTATTAGTATAGTTTAAAGCAGGGGAGCGCCAAGCCCCCCAGGAACAGGGGGAGTTGTAGGGTGGCTCGGGCAACCCTAGGGGCCTGCCCACCCCACACAAATGTGTTTACTGCCTGATCTACTTTCTGAAAAAAGGAGTTGGGGATGGGGACTGGGGTATTGCGGAATACATAAAGAAATTTTGGGAGGAATGTCATTTTAAGAAGATTGATTCTTCCTACAGGCGAGAGGGGGAGAGATTTCCAGGCCTGCAACTTCGCGATCAGTTGTTGGAGGATCGGATACACATTGTCAGTTAAGTATTGAGATAGGTCCCTCTGAACCTCAATCCCCAGGTATCTAAACCCGGAGACCAGGGCCAACGGGATCTGCGGGTCTATGGGAGGTAGGGCAGGGGACAATGAAAACAGAGTTGACTTGGTCCAGTTGATCCGAACGCCTGAGAAGGAGCCATATTGGTCAATGATCTGCAGAGCCGCTGTCAGCGACGCAGATGCATCCGGTAGATACAGCAACGCATCGTCTGCATAGAGGGAGAGCTTCTCAGTCAATGGACCCACCTGTATCCCACCAACAGTCGGAGCAGACCTAAGCAAAATAGCCAGGGGCTCCATCGCCAGGGCAAATAGACCCGGCGATAGTGGACACCCCTGCCTAGTGCCCCTACCTAGAAAGAAGGGGGGGGGAAAGCATGACATTCGTACGGAATCTCGCAGAGGGGTTCTTATACATTAGTTTAACCCAGGAGATAAACTTAGGGCCAAAGTTAAACCGGACAAGGACCTGACACAGAAACTCCCCCTTCTTCCGAGTCGAAGGCCTTCTCGGCATCGAGGGAGGCCACAACCCCGGGTGAGCCAGTCTTCTCCGCACAGGACAGATTCGTATACAACCGACGCAAGTTTATGTCAGTGCCCTTGCCCGGCATGAAGCCAGTCTGGTCACCGTGTATCAGGGATAAAATGATTGAATTTAGCCTATTCGAGAGGATCTTAGTGGTAATCTTGGCATCTACATTAAGTAGCGAAATGGGACGATATGAAGCGCAGGACGTGGGGTCCTTATTGGGCTTTGGTATGACCACAATGACCGCCTCGGCCATAGAGGGAGGAAGACCGCCCTCCTCCAACATAGCCAGCAGCAGTCTATGGAATTTAGGAGCAAGGAGCTCACTATTTGCCTTGTAAAATTCGGCTGGGAGCCCGTCAGGTCCAGGAGTCTTAGCCGACTGAAGTGCGGCCATTGCCACCTGCACCTCCTTATGTGTAATTGGAGCGCCAAGGGTGGCCCGGGCCTCAGTTGAGAGCTGTGGGAAATCTGATCTAGGAAGTCGTTTAGGCTATCCATAGTGTATTCCGCCCTGGAGGTGTAGAGATGCCTGTAATACTGTGCAAATTGAGCATTGATACCCGGGGGGTCAGAGTAGCCCACCCCCTAGTCATCCCGGATATAGGCAATGTGAGACGTGGAAGAACGTTCCTTCGCCAGCCACGCCAGCAACCTACCCGTTTTCTCCCCCTGTTCAAAGATCCCCTGCGACTGGGAGAGCAGTTGCTTCTTAGTGACCGCCACCCGCAGGAGGGAAATCTCCCTGTGGAGGGATTGCATCTCAGCATATTTCAAAGCATCTTTGGTAGTAACATAGGCTTTCTCCAGCCGGGGGACCCTCCCCTCTGCCTCCTCTAGTGCAAGCGTCGTTTCTTTCCTAACCGTCCCAATCACAGTTTTATAGTGTCCCCTAGTGTAGGCCTTAAAGGCATCCCAGAGAACCGGGGGAGGGACCGTGCCTTCGTTATGTGACCAGTAAACCCCCAGCTCCTCCTCAATGAGAGGGACCACTCGATCATCTCGTGTGACCCAAAACCCTGACAGCCGCCATAGCATAGACCCAGGCAGCGAGTCAGTCTGCAGAGTGAGTAGAAGGGGAGCATGATCTGATATGCCTCGCGGCAAGATTTCTACCTCCAGGACCCGGGAGAGCAGGGTGTCAGCGGCGTATATTAGGTCAATCCTAGAGAATGAGGCATGGGTGGCCGAGTGGCAGGTAATACTGTGTTTTGCCTGGATGCCTCATCCGCCAGACGTCTGTGAGCCCATAGTTCCCCGCCCAGTGAGACGAGGGGGAATCTCCCAGGGGTCCCGCATTGTACCTGTCCAGAGCCGGATTGGGGGTCATATTAAAGTCTCCGGCAATAATCACCCCAGCTGACGGATACTGCGCCAGGAGCAAAGTGAGCTTCTCGAGCACAGCCACCGTGGCCAGGGGTGGGATATAAATGCCCACAATCAGAAGTTCCAATCTATCACACATTGCATGCATAACCACGTATCACCCCTCCGGGTCAAGATGCAGGTCTATAAGGGTAAACTCAAGTAATTTGTGGACCAGGACGCTAACTCCCCTAGAGTAAGTGGAGTAGGTTGAGTGGTAGTATGATCCCACCCAGGGCTTCCGGAGTGCCAGCGTCCTGCTCCCCATTAAATGTGTCTCCTGGAGTATACAAATACGAGGAGCATATTTCTTTAAGTAATTAAACACCAGGGACCTCTTAATCTTGGAGTTCAGACCCCTAACATTCCATGATAAAACAGTTAATGGTGCCATAAGAGCAGCAGTGAACATTTACAGGGCAACATTCCATCGTATATCGCACATGAGACACAGAGTCATTATACAGGAGCAACACATCATGTCGGTACACGAGACCCCCACCAGGGAGGTCCCACATGTCATGCATCAGTATGAAGTCATAACCAGGGATCGCCACCATTAGATAGTCACACGAAAAAGGTCCAGTAATAGCACAGCTGCAACACAAACCCAAAAGGGAGCTAAAACAGAAGCTCCAACCAAATTCCCTACCCTCCCTCCCCGCACCACCCCCCAAACTTCGGTGTGCTTTCCTCCCAGAATGTATCATGGCAACTGCCAATGGGTTAAATGAACAGAAGGACACCTGAGTGTCACAGTACATGCAGCAAGTTCTCCATTGTAGATTGAAGGATTATCAATCCCTGCAGAATAGTACTTTACTCTCTCGGAGCGGCACACAGGGCTCCGGGGGCTCACAGCTTAAAACGGTTGCAAAATAACACCCTCGGGTCAACGGTCCCATGGGAGGGCCCGACCCCAGCAACAAAGGGAAGCAGGAAAAAACAATAAAATAAGTCATCCAGTCCCCCCTCCAGCTGCGTGCGGACAATATGGGCCAGGCAGGGGCACTCGTTTAGAGCCGTGAGGGGTGTTCCGGGGTGCAACCCATGTGTGTCCGTTCACCGGAGTAGGCAGTCAGGATTTGGCAGCACCCCCCGCGCAAAACAGTACAGCAGCCAGGAAAAAGATAAAAAACATAAAAAAAGGGGGGGGAGAAAGAAGAGTCAAATAGACAAGGGCAAGAAGCAGGGCATTTCAGACATACCCTCGGTGTATCAAGCCGATCAGTGTTGGGGCAGGGTCTCCAGCCAGCGCGAAGCATCATCGGGGGAGGTGAAGAATCGCACGGTCTCGCCATCTTGAACCCGCAGCCTGGCTGGAAACAGCATGCTGTATTTAATCTTGCGGTTCCTGAGGCTGAGCTTCACCTGGTCGAATGAGCGGCACTGCTTCTGGGTGTCCACCGAGTAGTCTGGGAATATCATTAACTTGGCCCCTTCATATCTCAGTTGGTACAGCTTCCTGGATTCGCGTAGGACCAAGTCTCTGTCCCTAAAATTCAGTAGCTTCAATATGTAGGTGCGTGGAGGAGCTCCCGGGGACCCCCGGGCAGCAGGCATCCTATGAGCCCTCTCCACTACAAAGAACTGGGAAAAGGCCGCGGTGGGGAGAAGGGTGCGTAGTAGATTTACTAAAACTGATGAACACTGATTCTGGTGCAGCTGTGCAAAGTTATGCCCCGTACACACGTTCGGAAATTCTGACAGCAACAGTCTGATGTGAGCTTTTGAATGGAAATTACGACCATGTGTATGCTCCATCGGACTTGTGCTGTCAGAATTTCTGGCAACAAAAGATTGAGAGCTGGTTCTCAAATTTTCCGACTGTTCTGGTTGACAGTTCTGAGAACTTTTGTGTGACCGTGTGTGTGCAAGCCAAGCTTAAGAGGAATTCCGTCAGAAGAACCATCCAAGGTTTTTCTGCCGAAAAATCCATCCAAGAAAAGAAATAAGGACATTTAAAAGCAAAATCGAAGGAAGAGGTAAGTAAGGAGGACTGCACTAAGGTAAAGGAAGCTATTAAGGGAAAAAAAATGTACCTTTACAACCCCTTTAACAATAAAACCCAGAAGCTGATTGGTTACCATGCACACCTGCACCAGCCATGTGCACCAGTTTTAGTTACTCGCCCCAAGTATGTCTACTAAAATACATAACATTTTACATTCAAATCGGGCAGGTCAAACCAGTGTTTTTGGGTTACATGCATACCTCTTCTTCTTTGTGGTCCTCAGGGGTTTAAGAATATAAACTGACCAAAGGTCCCATTGTCCTGTTGTTAATATAGGCTATACTGCAGTTTAGTACTTCACAAAAAAATGTTGAGGTCTTATGCCGCGTACACACGATAATTTTTCAGCATGAAAAAAACGTTGTTTTTCAGCATGCCCAAAAAACAAAGTTTTCCCAACTTCAGCGGCACTGCGGCCCCCCCACCCCAGAGCACCCTGTCCCCATGTTGATAAGGACAGGGCCTCTTCCCGACAACCCTGGCCGTTGGTTGTCGGAGTCTGCGGGCGAGGGGCTTATCGGAATCTGGGAGCCCCCTTTAATAAGGGGGCCCCCAGATACCGGCCCCCCACCCTAGGTGAATGAATATGGGGTACATCGTACCCCTACCCATTCACCTGGAGGCAAAGTTTAAAAATAAATAAACAACACAGGGTTTTTAAAGTATTTTATTAGTCAGCTCCGGGCCCCCCCCCCCTTTTCTTTAGCTCTTTTACCAGGGGGGCCTTCTTCTTCCACTCTCCGGGGGTCTTCCCTGCTCTCTGGGGGTTTTCTTCCGCTCTCCGGGGGTCTTCTCCACTCTGCAGGGGTCTTCTTCCATCTTCTCTGCTCTCCGCTGTTGTCTCCGCTCTCCGGGGGTCTTCTTCCACTCTCTGGGGGATTTCTTCACTCTGCGGGGGTCTTCCATCTTCTCCGCTGTTGTCTCGACGCTCTCCGGTGCCTTCTTCTTCAGGACTGGCCGCCGCTATCTTCATGTTAGCTCAATTACTAGCGGCGGCCAGTCTGCTCTTCTGTGCCATTCTTCTGTCTTCTTCTCTTCTCCAGATGTTGACTCAACGCTTCTTTCCCGCTGTTATGCCGGGTGCGCGGCTCCCAGCGGTTTATATAGGCCTTATTTATGATGTCACAGTCCCATCATGCTCCGGTACCTACCCACGTGGGTAGGTACCGGAGCATGATGGGACTGTGACATCATAAGAGAGGCTATACTATATAAATCGCTGGGAGACGCGCATCCGTCATAACAGCGGGAAGAATCGTCGAGTCAACATCTGGAGAAGAGAAGAAGACAGAAGAACGGCACAGAAGAGCGGACTGACCGCCGCTAGTAATTGAGCTAACACGAAGATAGCGGCGGCCAGTCCTGAAGAAGAAGGCACCGGAGAGCGCCGAGTCAACACCGGAGAGCGTCGAGACAACAGCAGAGAAGATGGAAGACCCCCGCAGAGTGCAGAAGACCCCGGAGAGCGGAAGAAGACCCCCGGAGAGTGCCAAGACAACAGCAGGGAGCAGAGAAGATGGAAGAAGAACCCCGCAGAGTGGAGAAGACCCCCGGAGAGCGGGGAAGACCCCCGGAGAGCGGAAGAATAAGGCCCCCCTGGTAAAAGAGCTAAAGAAGAGGGGGGCCCCCCTGGAGCTGACTAATAAAATACTTTAAAAACCCTGTGTTGTTTATTTATTTTTACACTTTGCCTCCAGGTGAATGGGTAGGGGTACGATGTACACCATATTCATTCACCTAGGGTGGGGGGCCGGTATCTGGGGGCCCCCTTATTAAAGGGGGCTCCCAGATTCCGATAAGCCCCTCGCCCGCAGACCCCGACAACCAACGGCCAGGGTTGTCGGGGAGAGGCCCTGTCCTTATCAACATGGGGACAGGGTGCTCTGG
The DNA here is from genome assembly GCA_029574335.1 of Rana kukunoris. Classification (NCBI taxonomy): domain Eukaryota; kingdom Metazoa; phylum Chordata; class Amphibia; order Anura; family Ranidae; genus Rana; species Rana kukunoris. Next base: position 118,994,904 of record CM056056.1, read on the forward strand.
GGTGGGGGGGGCCGCAGTGCGCCCCCTGCCCCAGAGCACCTGACCTCCCCATGTTGAGGGCATGCGGCTTGGTATGGCTGGCTCAGGAGGGGGGGGCGCTCGCTCGTCCCCACGCCTTTCCTGACCGGCCAGGCAGCGTGCTTTGGATACGGGTCTGGTATGGATTGTGGGGGGACCCCCACACCGATTTTACGGCGTAGGGGGATTCTCCTTACAACTCATAGCAGACCCAAGGGCCTGGTATGCCTCCTGGGGGGGAACCCATGCCGGATTTCTATAAAAAATTTGGAGTTCCCCCTCAGGATTCATACCAAACGCTGCGTGTAGATTTGGCGGGAATCCAAGTCAGAATGTGCTTTGTCTATTTTAGCGAGTGCGAGATGTCGGCACCCTGTCGCCGAGAATCAGCGCAATGTTGTCGTGCTGTAAACACATTCTCGGCAACAGGTACAGTAGCAAAGCGCGGTGACGTACAACACGTACCACGGCACTATAAAGGGGAAGTTCCATTCACCTTTGTGCTGCTTTAGCTGATTCCGTGTTAGTAAAAAGACGATTCACGCTTTTCTGTCTGTTACAGTGTGATGAATGTGCTTACTCCTTTATGAACGGTAGTTTTACAAGTATGAGCGCTCCCGTCTCATAACTTGCTTCTGAGCATGCGCGGCTTTTTTACATCGTTTTAGCCCACACACGATAATTTTTTACAACCAAAAAACGACATTGTTTAAAACGACGTTAAAAAATGCAGCATGTTCGAATTTTTTTTTTGTCGTTTTTCAAAACCTGAAAAATGATGCCCACACACGATCATTTTAAATGATGTTTTTGTAAAACAATGTTTTTTTTTAGTGCTGAAAAATGATCGTGTGTACACGGCATTATTCTCTCTGAAGTTATTCTGAAGTTAAAGAGGAAATACTCCCCTTATCTTTCTCCTCCCATTCTTCTACAGCTGTTGTTCTATGTTACACTCAAATATACCCTCTACCTTTTGTATAAAGTCACACCGCCTGGACCTTATTAGCACTCACTGTTGTAGGAACTTTATTCCTAGATATTAATTTCAAAATATACCCTCACCTGCCCAGTGGATCTGGCATTGTCCTGCAGTGATCTGTTGTCTGTGCCTATGCCCTGCACCGCCATCTTGGCTGCCTTTTCCAGGTTCAAGCAGCCCATCTCCAATGACACAGAACCTCCGCTCCTCCCCCACCCATTCTGTGAAAGAGATATGTGACAGGAGTCTCCCAGGGGGGCTGCTGGGGCAGAACATGTCATTCTGACCTAACTAAAATAGTGGTGGTAGAAGGAGCCACTAGAAAAATACAAAAAGGCCTCACCGAAAAAAAAGACATGTTTGTTTTTATTGTGCATAGATTGGAGGTAGAGGCATAGGGCCAAACTACATTTTTCAATTCGAGTTTGATGTGTCTGCTTTAAATGTTGGTCATGATTTGAATGGTTAAAGTGAAAGCATCCCTCCTAACTTTACAAAGCAATTCCTACAATTCTAATTTTCCAAAACTTGTATGTTCATAAAATTGTCTAATCGGAATGTGCCTGCTATATGGAGCTTTTAATCAGAACATTGTGTGAAGCTTTGAAGGCTACAGGGTTTCACAGTATCTAGGACACAAGTCATGTTGATTAGCACGTACAAAAAAAAAAAAAGAAAGTGAAGCCACACATCCAACTAAGCCTTCTTCATTTCCTGAAGCATAACACCTCCATATACTTTCCTAATTGAAAATAGAATACCTGGAAAGTGTCTGCATTTTAAAATCACTGTTTGAATCTTACAGACTAAAGGGACGGAATACTCCAATTTAATTAGTTTCACTGGATAATTAATAATAATAATGGACACAAAGCAAAGATCACAATCACACAGGTTTGTAACAAGCCATTACAACAAGGCAGTGATAGAAATTAAAAAAAGTATACATGGATAAGAATTCACATGAAGTCAATTTAAGGCAGTTCTTCTCAACTGGGATGTGGTCTGGGTTCCTCAGGGGTGCTGTCAAATGACTGTAGTTGATTGAGCAGGTAAGTATGACCTGATGGAGGTGTTACACACAAATGTGTATTTAGGATCCTGGGCAATGTTTCATTTAAAAGTGTATGTGTATTTATTTTTTTTCATTCAAGTTTAAGTTTATTTTCTGAATAAAGTCAGTACAATTTAAAGAACATATCAGGAAATCAATACATTTTGTTACATATCCTTAAATATTGAGACATCGTTTGCTGAAGTCATCACTACGTCATTTCTCAACCATACCTAAATAACATTCTATCTGCGATGAAAGGAAAACAGGTTCAACAAGGGAGTAAATTCTGACCATTAGCCATATAGTCTAACCGGGGTAGCTCCCTACCCTCCCCCAAATCCTGCAGTTCCTATCAATCCATCTAGGGTCCCTAGTCTACTGCAGTTGGGATAAATCAAAACCTTATTGGTCCAACATATATAGAAATGAGATGGGAAGGGCACCCTCCACCCCCACTGACACCCCCAATGGGATCACTCTGTGCCCGGGGAGGTAGAGTAATTCCCCCAAACCATCCCGCCCCCTTAGCAAGTTATTATAAATATTACAGTTTTGTGAAGTCCACTTCGTGATGTACCTCCATTTCATAAACTTAAAACTTCTCAAGTACCTCTGGTACGAAGTGTATGATATCTGGACCGATTAAATGAACCTAATACTAAAAGAATAAATAACAAGTTCGATGAAGGGAGAGGGAGAGGGAGGGAGAAAAAGAGAGGAGAATCCCTCTTCAACTTCCTCCACCCCTATGATAGAGGCGTAACATGTGTATATATATGGAGAACGTTTCCCAAAAACAGATTGTGGCAAACCTAGCCACTTCTGGAACGCTGGACGTTACATGTCAAAAGGTTGTCTGTATTATATGCTATGTATTCTGCTGGGTCTTATGTGGGCATAGTAATTCATATGCTGGCAGCCGTAAGCCACTAGCATTCAGTACTTAGTTTTATGTTGCCCAATCAGTGTTCGGCAGTTTTAAACCGAACTCCCACAACACATAACCCCAGACCCCAGCTATCAACCGACTTTTCCCTTGTGCAGCAATGCCTGATGGGAGAATTATCCAAACTGTTAAGTTCCCCATCTGGTCCTCCCTGTATTACCCCTGTTAAATCTATTTGGCTGTTTGGAAACCCCTTGCATGGGGAATTCTATAAATATGGAAGCCTGTGAATAAAAAGTCAGTTGACTCTCAGAGCTGTGTGTCGTCTGGTTACTGAGGGAGATTTGGGACATTGCCTTACTTGTCAATGCTGACTGTGGATTTACCCTGGTTACCAGCGGAGATCGTGGAGTTTAATATTGCTCTCCGCTACATTTGGTGGCAAGCGACGGGATCCAACCTTACAGCCGATAAGCGCAATTCGTGCAATGTGAACTACCGATGTAAATGGAGACGGATTATTCTAGGCTAAAGCGGCAGACATTAAAGGAACTGCTAGAAGCCAGGGGTAAGGTAGCCAGCAACAAATCCAAAGCTGTACTAACTGCCGAGCTGATGGAGGGAGACAGAGCCCGCAGCGCTACACCACCAGCAGCCATGGAAGAAACCCTCTACCAGAGAGAAATGAGGACCAGGCTGGAATTTTTGCCACAGCCTATATCAGATGCCATGCTGCATATGGTAATGGCGAATGTGCAGGAGTACGTGATGGCACACAGTCCGCAGTATACACAGTCTCGAGCAGAATCCACTACTGGGTCACTCTACAACCAGGTAAAACCCAAAATTCCCTATCATGCCTTAAAATGTTTTGCGAGGAGAAGGATGAGATTGATGGGTATTTACAGGATTTTGAGAGACTGTGTGATTTACATGACTTGGAACGGACAGTATGGGTCCCATTGCTAGCAGGCAAGCTGGCAGGTCGGGCAGCAGAAGCATATCGCGCTGTACCCAGTGAGGACAGCAAGGATTATGATAAAGTGAAGCAAGCGATATTAGAGAGATACGCCATTACTCCAGAGGCATACCGGCGCAAGTTTAGAAACCTGCGCAAACCAGAGAAGGATTCACATGCTGAATGGGCACACAAGCTGGACCAAGCTTCCCAAGGGTGGATACAAGCCAGCCAAGCCACTACTATGGAGGAATTGAGACAGTTAATGCTGTTGGAGCAATTCTTCAACGGTTTGTCCCCAGAGGCACAAGAATGGGTGCGAGACAGGAAACCTCTCACCCTAACCGAAGCGGCTCGATTAGCGGATCAGCATTTTGATGCAAGGAGACATCATGGGCCCCTAACCAAGAGTTACCTCGACCCGCGGGACCACCCAGTACTCTACCACCCCCCGGTCTCACAGCCTCCCCTTTTCGTCAATCCCAAAGGGACTTTACCACCGCACCCTCCAGATACAACGACGTGCCAAA